>OZ038493.1:12596591-12621591 GCA_964036315.1 Acanthosepion esculentum
TTAAAAGGATTATGGTGAAATAAATTATTACATGGAGCCTTAAAGTGGTCTGTTTTTCTTTAATATATATATATATATATATATATATATATATATATATATATATATATATATATATATATATACATATATATATATATATATATATATATATATATATATATATATATATATATATATATATATATATAATGTGTATGTATGTAGTAGTTATACAAGGCCCATGATAACAGAGGAATACTTCTCAATATCGGCAATAGAGCGTTTGTATATATAAACAGTGTGAACATAGAAATGAAAACAGCATGGAGACTGGCAGTTTCACGCCTTAAGCATTTAATCTAATTATATATGCCTGAACAAATGTGTGCTGAAACGTTCTCAGGCAAATCAAGAATTGAATGCCTTGTATAGTATAGTATAGTATAGTATAGTATATATATATATTTTTTCTTTTTCCCTTTTTTCTCTTTTTTTTCTTTTCCCATATCATTTCCATTGAGTTGACCGATTAAATAGGTCAATATCTGATTCTTACCCCCTCCTTCCTCAATATTAAGTATTATAATAAAAAAAAATATAAAAATAAATTTTAAAACTCTCCCATTCCTCTCTAAACTCGACCATGTCTCTCACACCATTCCTCACCACCTTCTATGTCAACTTCTATAAGCTTAATACTGCCCGTCAAAAGTGTAAATTTTAAATTCATTTTTCGTTTCACCTTTTAGAAGCGAAGTCTGAAGATCCAGAGAAAAACAAAATTCTCTGGTGAAATAAATTATTACAAATGGAGCCTTAAAGGGGTTTGTTTTTCTTTAAATTAAATTATTATTGTGTGTGTGTGTGTGTTTGTGTACATGTGTGTGTGTGTGTGTGTGTGTGTGTGTGCGTGTGTGTGTGTGCGTGTGTGTGTGAACTGCATATTTGTTAGTTTCAACATGACCGTAAAATTGGGAAAACCCAGGGTGAGGTTGAAAGAGGAGAGGAAGTTTTGAAGGGGAGGAGAGAGAAGGCAAGTGAAAAACACTAGAGATAAATGCAAATAAAAACGGGCGACAGGAAAGAAGGAAACGAATAAAAAGGAAATTACAGATAGTTTTGAAAATTGCCCTTTAAAGTGGTTGAAGTTTTATTTAATATTTTCTATCATTTTCGCGCGTTACGCTTATCTAACGTGGACAGGTAGATACTGCCACCGTGATCGGAAACGGCACAGGAATACGATAATTTTGATTAGGAAAATAATCATTTTAAGTAAGGTTTTAATCAATATTTTAAACAATATTTTAATGAAGTCAATGTTAAAGATAAACAAAAGTTTCAATTAATTTCATAACCGGGAAATTTTTAAATTCATAGAAATTTTTAAAAAAATATATAAAATTAAACGATAAAATAAATGAAATAAATATAAAAATTATATAAAATATATATAATGTAAAATATAATAAAGAAATAATATAAAACATATATATATATATATATATATATATATATATATATATATATATACATACATATATACATTTGCTTTGCTGTATTTCAAAACGAATTTAAATTGAATGGAAATATTTTTCTGATATCGCTAAAAATGGCTGATTTTAGCCATATATATATTGCACTACGTAATTCTCTTTATTAAAAAAGTCTTTCAAAAATGAAATATACTTTTTTGAAATTTGATTTGAGAAATATTAACCGATTTAAAGTTTAATTAATATAATTTCTGTTTATATTTATTTCTCTCTCGACATATTTATATATAATCTTTCTCTTTATCTATCTATCTATCTATCTATCTATCTATCTCTATATATATATATATATATATATATATATATATATATATATATATATATACTTATACACACACGCGTGTGCACACACACACATATATATGGCCGTATCTATCTGTCAGCCTGCTTCATTACGTTCATATCTATCGATTTCTTTGTCTCATGTTGTTCATATCTATCTCACTCCGTTACTTATTCTATTATAGATAGATAGATAGATAGATAGATAGATAGATATGAACAAACTGAGATAGATAGATAGATAGATAGATATGAACAGACCGAGATAGATAGTTAGATAGATAGATAGATAGATAGATGCAGACAAACATAAAAAATAAATCGTGTTAGATATATAGGTGCTTGTATGATATCTACTGAGACATTTGCGACCTACCGTAAATGCCGATGCACTCATTATTGCTGGAAAATGCCCAGGAAATAGATGACCTGTTTACTGTTTTTTTAAATTACACCAAATCAGTTTATAAAAATTAAAACCACTATTTGATGATTTTTTAATTTTTATTTTTTTAATAAAATATTGTTAATGATTTTGAATACATAATCAGTTCACTGTTCATTGCCTTTAACCCTAACTCCTAACGCTAACCCTAACTCCTAACCTAAACCCTATCACCTAACCCTAACCTTAAGCCTGACATACTTCCAATAGTTGGTAAATATCATACCATACTAGAAAATGAATTGTACTTATCTTACTATAGTTGAAAATGGACGGTAAATATTATACAACGCTAGCACAGATATATAGATAGATAGATAGATAGATAGATAGATAGATAGATAGAAGCAAACAAAAGTAAAAAAAATATGAACCGTGATAGATAGATAGATAGATAGATAGATAGATAGAAGCAAACAAAAGTAAAAAAATGAACAGTAATAGATAGATAGATATATAGATAGATAGATAGATAGATAGATATGAAGAGGCTGAAATAGATAGATAGATAGATAGATAGATGCAGACAAGAGTAAAACAAAATGAACCGTTATAGATAGATAGATAGATAGATAGATAGATAGATAGATAGATAGATATGAAGAGGCTGAAATAGATAGATAGATAGATAGATAGATAGATAGATAGATAGATAGATAGATAGATAGATAGATAGATAGATAGATGCAGACAAGAGTAAAACAAAATGAACCGTTATAGATAGATAGATAGATAGATAGATAGATAGATAGATAGATAGATAGATAGATAGATAGATCAGGATTTCACTGTTCACGATCGCAGTTTTACTTAGTCTAAGTTGGCAATTTGTAAAATGTCTTTGTTCAAACTTATATTTAACTAAAACTATATTGTAAAACATCTTAGAATATATATAAAAATAATCAGTTTAAATGTCCTCGCAGCTGTCAATATCTGAGTCATGAGATCCTGACGGAAAAATTCTAATTAATAATTAAAATAAAAAAAATATTCATTGATTAATGAAATGTTTTTTGTCTGATTCATTTTTACATTTGGTTTGCCGCGTAAAGTCAAATATATTTCTTTGAGGGGAAATCTCGTTCTCCAATGTTCTAAAACAGGCTTTAAGTATGTTTTAAAATCCAGATATTCGCTAAAAGATCAGCATACAAAATAAAAATATCCCAATGAAATAAATGCATTTTTATCGTCAAAATCTTTGTTATTATTAAGAGGAAAGACCAAAAGATTTTTTCATTATCTATCTCTATAATACTAAAAATCTGTGATTGCGTGGGCGCTTGTGTGGTGCGTGCGTTCGTCCGGCGCAAATGATTTAAGTGAATCTGATTTAAGTGAATAAGATTTAAAAATACGAATTGTTTATAGAATTGGTATTTTGATTTTAACTTTCTTCAAACAGACAATTTGTTTAATTAAAATATTTTTAAGTTAAAGACAGACACAAAGAGATCCCGCTTTGCTGTTTTCTTCAGTTGATTGCAGAATAATTATTTATATTTCCGCTTTCATTAAATAGACAATATTTGAAATATTCCAAAAATATTATTTGGCATATTTAAAAAATATTTGCAAGTTAATATGATTTAAAAAAAAAATTTAGCATATTAAAAAAATATTTTAAAGTTAATCTGATTTAAAGTTCAAGTTTATCTCGGAAGTTCTGTTCCTATTAAATGTTGTAAACAATCAGTAAAACGTTAAAAATGAACTTGTAAACTGGGCCGATGATTACACGAACGAATTGAAATATTTAACTGAATCATAATAAAATTAACTTTCATTTCAGTGGAATGTTGAAATCATCTCTAATGTTGTATAACCTGAACCGTCAGTGACCCAACGGGTCACGGGCCGTCTATTTAAATTATATTTTTGAATCCTTTTTGGAACTTTCAAAATTTTGGTTAAAATTTTTATTTTTCTTGCGTCAACGAATGACTATAAATTAGTATGGAAAATTTTAGCGTCTTTTTGCCGTTAGAACGCATTGATGTGGAAATTCTTGTAAAAATGAAATAATAATCGGATTTTAATTAATTTTTCAGGACTTATTCACAAGTGAATTAAATTATTTTAGGAATGTTTCTTTTAATTATAGTGAATATAAAATTGGTAACTTTCTAACATTTCTTCAACAAATCTTCGTAAGGAAGAGTATAAAGCAAAAGTGCATAAAATTTAATAAAATATTAGATTACTTTGAACATTTTCTTAAATTTTTAAAATTATTGGGGAGTTAAAAAATTATATAAAAAAGGGTTCATGTTATAATTATCAAGTAAATGTTTCAGCTATGCCCCTCGTAGAAAAAATTGTCAAACATAAGTCTATAGAGAAAGTCGTAAACCCCTCATAAAAGCATTCACCCTCGTGTTAAAATAGTATTAATTAAATTTTAAATTTGCTAATCATCTTCAAATAAATTTTCAGAAAAGCATATTTTATTTTTTAAAGATATTGTTAATGAAGCGAATTACGTTGTGTTGA
The DNA here is from genome assembly GCA_964036315.1 of Acanthosepion esculentum. Lineage (NCBI taxonomy): Eukaryota > Metazoa > Mollusca > Cephalopoda > Sepiida > Sepiidae > Acanthosepion > Acanthosepion esculentum. The sequence continues at coordinate 12,601,353 of OZ038493.1, forward strand.
CAGAGATGACTATCTGACAAATTTCAGCCACTTTTAGCGATTTCAAAAAAATAATTCCAATCAACTTAAAAACAGGAAAAGTATTTTGCTTATAGAAATATTAAATTTAATCTATTAGCTTAAAATTAAAACTAAAATAAAATCTTCAAGAAAGATTTTTCATTTTAAAAAATGCATTTTAAACTTCAGGCATCGTTTTCCTTTGGTACCTACTTGAAATAGGTATCACAGATGAAAATTTCAAACAGGTACTAGGTGTTGTTATCTGATTGCATCTTCTTAATCTACATGATTAAAGAAACTTAGCAGTTTTTTTTCATCAAAATATCTCAAACCGTTTAATTTTGGCAGTTTTATTTTTATTTTTACACATGTGCTCGATTTTTTGTCTATTATGAATTAGGACAAAATACCATATTTGGACGCCTATATTTTAAAAAGCAATTACGAACAACAGTTAAAATTATACTAGCTTGTTAGGTACATAACAAAGACATTAATAATCAAATTACAGATAGTATAACTGCATATTTCTTAAATAAATTCAGTTTGAATATGCAAATTTTATAAATCAAAACTTATGCAACGACGTGCAAACAACTCATAACCTGAGGTTTGACATTTCATAAAACTGGAAATAAGACCCACATTCATCCCAAATTTGACATATCACATTATGACTATACCAGTAACATGCCTAAGTTTTTTGGGAGTGATAGAATGAATATATTCTGGATTATTCCACTTCAAAATTGAAAAAAAAAATGCTTTTTAACCTTTTGTCATAAGGTATTTGAAAGGCCGATTTTAGACTTGCTTGAATTGTGTCATAAAATGAATACTTCTTCCACTAGAAACACCAAATTTCATATCTAGCCATTTCTGGGAGTGCTCATTCCATTTATCATGGTTAAAATGACATAAAATCAACAGATTAGAATGTATATGGAGCAGATGCTGAACAAGTACAGTCCTGACTCAACATGTACAATTTATGGACTGTAGAGAGAGAGAAGCTTAACACACGCCAAGCAATATCCACTAATGATTACTAATAATCCGTATGAAATAAATATTACTAAGAAATAATAATAAATTAGGAAAATGAATATTAAATCATAAATTTGTATCTAGATAGCAATAAATCGTAACTAAAATCCATTCATTAAATAATTTAAAAAGTAAGAAAATTGTTTGAAGGGGTAACTTTAAACAAAATGTTACTCGGTAACTGAAATGCTGATAATTATTGTGAGAATACTGCAAAAAACATAAAAGACATTCTAGAAGTTTTTTGTAGAATGTTTTTTATCTCATTCTTTGAATATGATCACTTTTTGATCAATAAGTCCTACGTTTTTTTTTCGTGATTTGAATCTGAGCGTAAAGTAAACAAATCGATTTTTGCTTCATATTTTTTATGGGTTTTTAAATCCCATTTACATTTTACATATCATAGAAAATTAATATTTAAAACAAATTCTTAACAATTTCCTTGAAAATTTCGTCCATAGAAAACATGCTGGTCGATTCGTTTGTGTCCGTGTTGACGTTGTGTATTTAGTCTCCCGTGGAGTTGAAATGATGGCCGAGCGAGTCTCACATGGTGACACATAATCGCACACGCGTAAAATGGAGCTATCGTTTCATATTTGATTTTGATTTAGTTTCATAGATTATTAAATGAGAGTTTCAATGATATATTTTATGTATTTTTATTTTTACAAGAAGCATTTGAATTTTATCATCAAACTTTTCATTTGTATTGTTTACAAACTTCTTATTAAAATTAATAAAATATAAAATATATGAAAATGAAGTTTAGAATGGTAACTTTCAAATTAATGTATTACCAAAATTGTAATAAATCCTGCGGAGTGCGCATATTACAATATTTGAGGAAGTCTAAACTGCCGTCAGTGAAAAAAATGGCCAAAATTTTTCGAAATCACCAAAATGTCTCTATTTTCAAACTAATGTTCCTCGCACACTGTAGTACATATAAAAATAAATAAGATAGAAACAAAGTTCATGAAATAAGCTTTTATTTGGTATGCATTGTTTTTATGGAGATATTGAATGAAATAACACGGCGAGTTGAATATATGCATTTTTTCGTGTTTAGTTAAGAATTTCATCGGCTGTAAGCTGAGTGTTGGGATACCTACTTAAAATATTGTAGTTAATATAAATATTTTTTCAAATCCAATTCAACGTTATAATCAGATTTTGCTTGTTTTTTTTTATTTCGACAACAAATTTTGGCATTCGTTTTACTTTCAAACAAAATCAAGTTAAAAAATCAAGAAAAAACTTATTTTTAATTTAATTGCCTTTTTAGCATAGGGTGACGAGTTTCCGACTGAGAAAACTTTGGTCTTTCGTGCTATTCTCTTCGGATTTCACCTATCGCCGACCTTGGAAACCTATGTACCTCGGACAAATTAGTCCTAATTTGTAAGCAAAGCACTTAAATTGGGATAAAAATATCTGTTGTTTGGTCAGTTTTGTTTTGGTCAATAACATTTCAGGACCACCTTGGATAGGGGTGGGGGAAGATAACGACAGACAAGGTGGATCGATTTTTACATGTCGACACTTGTTTGTGCTATTTGATTTAGTACGGCGCCCCAGTGAGTACGGTCCAAGGTTAGGACCAAGGAAGAACAACACGAACACAAGAGTAAAAATAACAAAGATATATTACACAGAATAATAATACAACATGTGGAAGGGGTTAGTATGACTGTCAGTCTGGTTTGGAGTGAACTACTATTGGCTCGACTCGATTCCGTCTCCTCTCTTGAGAGGCGCAGTATTCATAGTGTCAGGGAGAGTTCACTCTGTCGTTATAGGTAAGGTCCCATAACATATATATACAGAGAGAAAGAGAAAGAGAGAGAGAGAGATGAACAAACTGAGATATAAAAAGATTGCGATAGTTTTATAAATTTATAGATATGAACGTAGATAGATAGATAGATAGATAGATATGTATCATATATGCAGCTGTAATCAACACTGTATGGTGAGCGGCAGTTTCAAGATCATTAGACCACGTCACCCCCTGCTTAAAGCATAAAACTGCTAATCACCATGCAAAGTTTATTTCTATATTCACACTTTCTCGATATCTCTCTCTCCGAACATACACGCACATTAAATACATGTGTGTGTGTATGTGTATATATTTGTGATATTTTTATTATTTCAAACGTCATTATAATGGATACTCGTATTTGGAATATACCTCTTATCTTATTACACTATTTACATTACTCAGACTGTTGTCCTCATTTTTATTATCATATTTACGACGTTTCAGCCGTTGTACTCTCCGACCTTCTTGGAATTTCAAACCGAATCCTTTATTATTTTCAACATATATCAACTGAAGAAGGCCGGAGCGTAACAACGGCCAAAATATCGCGAGTATGACAATAAAGATGAGGACAACAGTCCGAATAATGTAAATAGTGTAAATAGTTACAATATCTCATCTCAGAAGTAGAGACAGCTTTTGAAGGTGAATATGACAATAAAGATGAGGACAACAGTCCAAACAATGTAAATAGTGTAAATAGTTACAATACCTCATCCCAGAAATAGAGACAGCTTTTGAAGGTGAATATGGCAATAAAGATGAGGACAACAGTCCAAACAATGTAAATAGTGTAAATAGTTACAATACCTTATCTCAGAAATAGAGACAGCTTTTGAAGGTGAATATGGCAATAAAGATGAGGACAACAGTCCAAACAATGTAAAGAGTGTAAATAGTTACAATACCACATCTCAGAAATATAGACACTTATTTTTTTATTTTTACTTTAAACAGTGTGCATTACATCTGTGTAATACACACTGCGTATCCGGGAAATCTTAATGAAGAAATAGTGTTCTCCAGCAGGAATCGAAATTGTGTCCTCCTTTGCCGGTGTAACACCCGCTTCATGCGGTTTGCTTTACCTCTCGGTTAAACCTTAAATTTATCTTTTGCTATAAAACGTTTAAAAATCTAATTCAATCATTGTCCATGACTCGGAACTTCAGTCATCCACTATGTAAAAAATAATATTTTTTATGCATTCTCATGCCCTCTGGGAGATTGCATCTGCAATATCAACGATAGAACATTAAATTCTTACATCAGCCACAAATGCACTACAATCTCTCGTAGGTTGCCTTACCTCTTGTCGAAACTTCATGCAACTCATGCACATATCGACCAGTACACCACAAATGATCAAAATGCACCTATCAGCATAAGCCAAATATTAGTGAATAACATCAAAATACTATACCGCACCCAATGAAAAGAAAGACTAAAACTTTTAAAAGCTATTAATATAAAAAGTTAAAGATTTTATTATAAAATTAAATCAACTTTAAATAAAAACCTCTTTACACACAGGAGACGGTATATTGAAGTGTGTATAAAATATCTAATATGCGTAAAAAAATATGCATATTATTTGATTAATTTTTTTCGGTATGGTTTCACTCCCTTTAAGCGTTATACATGACGTCATTTCAAACAGAGACGAAATTTCAGTTCACTGTATAATACCGGGATGTAGCCAACGGACGTTTGCTTACCCCAGTGACAGTACATGGTTCTGGATAATGGCCGAGCCTGACGAAAATACTTAAATAAGAAAATAAATATGAACTTTAGACAGTTTATCCAGAATTAATATACAGCATTTTATTAGAAAACTGCAAAACTACAATAAAGAAGTTAAACAGACAGACATTGTCGGTTGAATTTAATCAAACGTGTTGCTATAAGGCAAGTTAATGACAAAGTGGAGAAAAATTGTGCGACGCGTTTTATCTTTTAGAACTGAAGTCATGATTTTGTTGATGGAATTATATACCTGTAGGGAGGGATGGGAATATTATAATGCAAGAGTTGGGTATAATGATGCACGGAGAGAAAGCGTCATTTTTGAAACGGCGTTGAAACTCAGCTTGACGATTTATAATTCCGAGTCAATATCCATTACACCAATTTAAAAAAATTAAATTGAATTTCTTCTTTTCTTTTTTTATTTCCTTTTTTTTTTTTTTAGATGTGACTGGATGTGTCGTCTCGGCCAATTTCCTTCAGTTTCCTTATGATTTTGTTTTTATCTCTTTCATTATTAAGTGTCACACATTGTGATAATAGAAGAACGAAAACATGAAAGATGAAATGTTACAAGAACCTGGACGCAAATTTACTGTAGAAGATCCAGCGATCAAAGCACTTTATATGCATTTTGGCTTTAGTAAATTGCTCGAACTTTTTAAGTAAATCATGTTTTTTAAATGGAAAAATATGAATTATTTTTTTTAAATCGAAATTACGGAGACCAACTAATTTATTGAGCATGTTGTTTTGTAAGAGATCCCTTTTATGTTCATATCATCATTTAATTAAATTCCTCCGGGTTTTATATTCCTCATCCTCTTTGCACACATATATAATTTCATCAAAAAAAGCATTAATTTACTCGGATGTAGTCATAAAGACGAAACGCGTCACACATTTTTTAAATGTTGTCATTGACTAACCTTGTTCTGATATATCAAAATTTATATATCTCCATATATATATATATATATATATATATATATATATATATATATATATATATATATATATATATATATATGAAGCTTATAAGCTATATAAACAAATTTTTATTACGTTAATAAAAACACCGATCAAAATAAAAATAATAAATAAATAAATCTATAAGATAAAAAATAAAAACAAGCAAAATAATTTTATCCAAATAAATAAACAAATAAACGACTTCCGGTAAAATAGCCGCCATAATAGATTACCCACAATAAACTACATAAACAAATTTTTACTACGTTAATAAAAACACCGATCAAAATAAAAAATAAAAATAAAATAGATATAAAGGATAAAGAACAAAAATAAATTAAATAAAAACAAGCAAAATAATTTGACACAAATAAACAAATAAACGACTTCCGGTAAAATATCTGCCAAAATAGACTACCCACAATGCACCACTGACCCGTATATATAAATAGCCGAGAAAAATAACAACACTCGAGGCCTGATGATTGCATCTAGCATGAAACAGACTGTCGCCTCTAAGTGTTGACTTCTATGTTCACTTTTATATATATATATATGTTCGCCTACCGTCCTGTTCACACTCCTCCCAAGTTATTTGGACAGGTTTAGAATTTTGTCCCTTGTTTCCAGTTTAGGATTAGGTTTCCGGTTCCTTCTAGAGTCTTTTTCTTCTCTTTCACTCTAAGTAGTCCCGTGTGTCTTAGAAACATTATCACCTTGCTTGGGGGAATTGATAATATATATATATATATATATATATATATATATATATATATATATATATATATATATATATATAGTCTCTTTTTGGACGAATCTGTATGCACACAATATGTCTTGCCTCCATCCCCTCAAAACAATTTTTTTTTCTGAAGCTCGTCAGCCGACTACATTTCGTGTACACATTTTTCCATACCATGGTACATGCGTACACCCATACATACATATGCATGTATGTATGTATACTTCGCCATTAATCTCATTAACATTGCTAATTAATTCTTTGTGTGAATTACTTCTTTATGATATAATATAAAAGCTGCACACTTTAATATATTTACAAAAATAAAATCCACAGTACGTTAATTCAGAACCTTAAGTTCTGTGGAAAAATACTAAGACATTTTACTCTGTGATTTGGATTAAACTTAAGCCCCTTACACTAAAAGAAATATATATATAACAAGTAAATTTTGTGGATCAATCATATTACAAAATTAAAACAAAATTCTCACTTTATTGATTTGAACGAGGGCTCTGGCATCGCGGCATCTCACGTTCCAAAATAATATAACTGTAAATGAATAGCATAGTTAAAAAAAAAAACACTTTTAGGTCTACACTACACATATTTCGTCTTGGTGTTTTGCCTGTAATGGAAAAATTGCGCCCTGAATATGACAATTTGAAATTGTAGAAATTACTTGGCTCGTCAATTCCATCTGAAAACAACTGACAACAACTCAAATATAAGGAACGTATTATTCAAGGAATTGATAGTAAGTTAATGTCTCATTAAGTCTTGTTAGCGAAGTGATTTCGCCATGAATCTCATTAACATTGCTAATTAATTCTTTGTATAAATTACTTCTTTATGATATATTTGTATACAAACTTAAATGTATCATGTAGACGAGAAGGCGCTGAATTTCTTTCGGTCCGATCCACTTATATATATATATATATATATATATATATATATATATATATATATATATATATATATATATATATATATATATATATATATATATATATATATATCATAAAGAAGTAATTTATACAAAGAATTAATTGACAATATTAGTGACATATCAAGTACTTTCGAGAATTTCAAATTGTCATCTCCAGGGCGCAATTTCCCCATACATAGGCAAACACTGAATCAATCAAGTGATAATTTTGTTTGAATTTTGGAAAGTGATAAATCTACGAAATTGTCGAAACGGGTTCCTGACACCAAAACAAGGTAAAATGTCCATATAAACAAATGTTCAAAAGGCCATCCTTGTACCTCAACACAACAAATGTTCATAAGCATACATAAGCATACACCGTCGGATCATTGACTGGCGGACCCTTTCAAATACTTCCACACGGTGTCGAATGGTTTCACAGTTTCCCATGAGACGTTGATGAAGCGGCTTTGTATTATTAATGTTTTCTGCATAAACCAATTGTTTTAGGTGGCTCAACAGATAAAAATCCAAAGGATTGAGGTCGGGGTAACTACCCCTACCTATTTATCGTTCATGGTAGATATCAGCTAGTGTATCGCGAAAATGTACTGCAGTCCCATCATTCATGAATCACATGAGTCTTCGTGTTAGCAGGGGTACATCCTCTAGCAGTCCTGGAAGTGTGTTGGAAATAAAGTCCCTGTAGACAGCTCCTGGAAGACGTGCCGGGAGAACATAATCTACAATTCCAGCCCCCACATTAATCATAAACTGATGCTGGTGTCTAGCCTGTATTGTACTATGGGGATTCAGATCCACCCACAAATGTTGGTTGTGTAAATTTGTTATTTCATCTCTTTCAAATGTTTTCTCATCCGTAAAGAAAAGTGAAGAGAAAAACAAAACAAAACGCATCGGCAATTTGTGCAAAAACAATCGGTAAAAGTTCTTCCGTGTGAGTGACCAGAGGGCGAAAGACGCTACACACACTGCAAATGATACGGATACAGGAGCTGCTCTTGAAGCACCCTCCATGTGGTACTATGAAATGCACGATATATATATATATATATTTATATATATATAGCGAGAGAGAGAGAGAGAGAGTGAGAGAGAGAGAGAGAGAGAGAGAGAAAGAGTTTTGCTTAGGTTTAACTGTTTCTATCTCCACGTGTTGATGCTTATGTTTTGTACCAATGAAAATAATAACAATCAAATGGCGTAACTGACTATATATGGCTATGGTATGGGGAATTCGGTAGAAACTATTTATGCAATGAATTAAGTATGGGTTTGAACTTGTTGATGAAAAATGTTTCTTTAGTAATCCGCCTTTGTTCAGTGGTTCTGTAGTCACATTGTTGGTATGGAAAGACACTAAAATTTGGCAGATTGAGTGCTGCGCATTCCACTATATTTTGGCTAAGTCAAAACTACAAAGAACGAACATTATCTATGAGTTCAAATGCCCCTTAAGGAACTGTGTCCCTGATCAAACCGGACTCATGAATAATTACATCGGTTACAGAACTACATGCATATCCAGACGTCTTACGTTACACCTATCCGACCACAGCTCCATTAGAACGCATTTAAACGCGCACACAAATTTACCAGACTCCATTAGAAATATACTAGTAGAAAACACAAATATATTAATTGCTTCCATTTGCAAAAAAAAAGATTTAAAATAATGGCGGCTTTAATAATAAAAAAGCAAAAGCCAACTCTTAACAATATTAACTACGAACAAAGCAACAATGTGCTAAACGTATTCGGAAATTAAAAACATCTCTACTACACTCTAAGACATACACAATGTACACACTCAATTAAGCTGAACAATCGAATCATCCTTGATAATGGTTAAAGGTATAGCCGAAAGCGCTCGAAAACATAAAACATTTGGACAGTTCCTACACACCCTTTGTCCTGTAAAGAAAGCTCTTGTTCGAACACAAGAAAAATTAAATAAAAAGCTCAATCGTAGTACCTTGTCTGTCGTTTTTAATGAAATATGCATAAACGAAGGATTGCTGCCTTAATATACAACTATATATATATATATATATATATATATATATATATATATATATATATATATATATATATCTACAGTTGCGGTCAAAGTGTTCAGAACGGCATTGTTTTCGTCAGAAATGTAGGTATAAGTTTTTATCAAAGTTGTTTTATATTCTATAATTTTCACAGACAATAAATACGATATTATTTTTATTGTCTGAGATTTTGGTGTAATTTGAGAGGATAATACAAAAGTTATGGATGATTTAGTGATTTACTGAAAACTCATGGCAACTCTATATAGGGTGTCCCAAAAAATTTGACATCATTTTAAAAGCAATTATCTTGGAAACTACCAATTCTAGCTCAATGAAATTGAACAGTTTAGGTGTTGAACATCATACGTTTATTATGGGATCGATTTCATAAGTGTCCAATGTGTGCACCGCCTGTGACACGGCACACGTGAAGTCAGTAGTTAAACTCTTGCCAAACACGTTGATGATGATGATGATGATGATGATGTTCTCCCAGATCCTTTTGCCCTGCGTATGCAGTCTACCTCTTTAAATGTTTGGTACCAAGTTCAAATTTATTTGCCAGTTGGTGAAGTTTTCCAGATTTTGCGTTGAAGGCACGCTGCACAGTGTTGGGTGACGCAAAATGACTTCTTTCTGGGAGTAAACGGCGCGGCTCAACCTGAAAACAGAACAAAAATAGAACATTAAATATACAATTTCGATCTGTTTTTATACATTCTGTGAAAATTTGAGGTTATTTCAACAAGAATTGCCAAAATTATTGGCCTGCGAAATGACGTCATTTTTTTAGGGACACCCTCTATATTATTGATTGAGTGAGTGATTCGTTTTTTACGGTTTATCACCTCTTTGCAGGTAAAAAAATATTTTCTGGCTTTAAATAGACAGAAAATATTTTTACATTGTAAGATTTTTTTTATTTAGATAATAATAGTTTAGCGATACAAGTATTGCTAATTAACTCCTAGCTGGGGAGAATAGAGGGGGGATTCATACTTGTCCAAAAGATATTTGCGCATAAGTAAATATAACGAGCCCAATGGGAAGTCGAACTTGGTTCTGCGATTAACAACCAATATCTATTACACCATTCGCACATCCAAGCTTACAGCATCTGCTATTCCCAAACTGTCACCCATCTAGGTACTACTAAAGCTCGACTTTGCTTAACTTAGGTGACTGTACGGGAAGCGGTATTTCAACTTCATTTGACCGTAAGACTATATATACTAGTTTATCTGAAATTGGAATGAAAGCAATGATTACACATAGCCCTGAATCCATTATAAAATGCAGAATTTGAACTTAATAAATTCTAAACACTTCAAATACGTCGGTATATAGATAAAATATAACATATCTTTTATAGGGGAAAAGGAAACTGAATATAGAATAAGTTGCGATAGGGATCATTTTGGACAACACTGCAAACTGAAGTCATAAATAGCCTTGTCAAATTGAGACTTTCATATGGATTCCATGCATGGACTAAACCTGTTCAGAAATATCTAAACTGTCAGATGAATATAACCACTTTCTATGATCAATGGCTAAAAAAGCCTTTGAGCAAGTGGAGCCTGAGGGTTTTGAAATATATCATCCTTCAGTGAACATTGTGGGCTGGCGATACAGAACGATAAACAAAGAACTGCACCAAATAACAGGAACCACATTACTGGAGGACTGCCAACAGCATCAACAACTAAAATGGATAGCACATGTAACTCGAAGAGAAAATAATGACAATCAGGATGTTGACACTTCACACTAGTTTAAATAAAATGTTAGGAAGGAAACCTCCATCAATAGTTGAAAGAGCAATAACAGTTGACTTGAAAAACTTATTTTCCTGAAAAATCATTTCAAAACATTGCATCCATTACTGAGGCTAAAAAGTGACTAATTTTTTAAAAATATGGTTAATATAATAATAATAATAATAATAATAATAATAGTAATAATAATCACAAACAAAAAAATGCCTCCTTATTGATATGGCAGTCCCTGCAGACTGCAATGTATCTTTGAAGATATTCGAAAAGCTGTCAAAATACAAGGACCTTGAAATAGAAATCTAAAAAATGTGGCACATGGGAACATCAACAATTCCTGATGTAGTTGGAGCCTTAGGATTGGTTGGAAAAGATTCCAGTAGACTAATTGAAGGGATCCCTGGAAGTCCATGCCTCAAAGAGATACGAAAAATTATTCTGACAAGCACAGCCCACACTTTACGAAGGGCTTTATCTATGTAATTTTTTTTTTTTGCAGTGGAAAGTGTCATGATACCATTTCTAACCTTAGGTGCCCGGGCAGGACCCGGAAAGAAATGTGTAAACGCCAGATATCAAAGAAAATAATAATAATAATAATAATAATAATAATAATAATAATAATAATACACCTACCTCCAGGTTTAAGTTGTCAGAATGTGGAACATTCAGATCACTACTGCCCCAGCTATTATTGGGACATTATGACCTTGAACAAAACATCAACATCCTCACCAAGTGTTTCAACAAATAGGACTCAAGGTAAACCTTACCAAAACAGAAACTGTGATTTGGAATTGAATTGAAAGCAGTGATGACACACCATGAATCTATTAGAAAAATTCAGCACGTGGAATTAGTAAATACTAAACACTTCAAATACCCCTGGCTATGGATTGGTTACAATACATTTAGTATAGGAGAAAAGGAAGCTAAACATAGAATAGGCTGTGCTAGAGGATCATTTTGCACAACACTGCAAACTCAAGTCATGTTATAAACAGCCTTGTTAAATTGAGACTTTCATATGGATTCCATGCATGAACTAAACCTGTTCAGAAATATCTAGACTGTCAGTTGTGTGCAACCACTTTCTAAGATCAATGGTTAAAACAACCTTTGAGCAAGTGAAACCTGAGGGTTTTGACAAATATCATCTAGGTACTGATAAAGCTTGACTTTGCTTAACTTGAGTGATTGTACGGCAACCGGTGTTTTAACTTCATCTGGCAGCAAGACTATATTTGCTAGAAGATCTGGAATTAGAATGAAAACAGTTATGACACATCGCTTTAATCCATCATAAAATGCAGAATGTGGAATTAATAAAATCTAAATATTTCAAATACGTCGGCATATAGTAAAGTTATAAGATACTTATTATAGGACAAAAGGACACTGAACATAGAATAGGCTGCGCCAAGGCTCATTTCGGACAGCAATGCAAAAGACGAAAACATTAACCTAAGAACTCGAGTCATTTTTCTTAAATATTAGGTTGGTGCAAAAATAATGTCGTTTTTTGACGTTCAACTTCATGTGAGAAAACGACATTATTTTTGCACCAACCTAATAACTTTGTCCGATTTACATTGGCATACATATTAGGGTAAATAAAAAATTATCCGCACTTTCGCCATCACATATCTGTGTTATCAGTGCGGATAATGTTTGACTTTCGTTCATGTGTCATGCGTGATGTCCAATTTGTTAATATATGCGTAAACTATCAGCTATATACAATCCGCTTTCTCAGACCAACGATCAAAAGCAAATTCAAATGAAGGAATCATGTGGATCTTAAAGAGGTCTGTTCTTTTGTCAGTTATATTGCGTGGAGGGATATCATATTGTTGCATTAATTAACAAGAGAAGCTGGTCTCCCGTTTTATGTCGTATAAAAACTTATATCGATGCCGTTTAAAAATGACACCATATATGAAATTTACATTTCATGTACATGGCGTGAGATAGAATAAAGGGTTTAAAAAATTTGCCCTAATGGCAAAGAAATCGCAATGAAGAGAATCTGATCCCATCGGTTGAAAGAGTTCTGTTCAAAACTCCATGTTGGTCTGACGGAGGATCGGGTTCCTCATCAAAAGTTGATCGCTTACAATAAAGAGTAATCTGCTCGTTCAACGAATGCAAATATTTCCTATGTCGTAGGTGTACCGCGAAAATTTATAAAAGTCATTAATTAAATTATATTCGAAAGAAGTCCAAAGAACAATAAGTGTTCATATCGAAATTACAACCTCTTTTAAAATTATTATACATGTATATCATTGTTAGAATAAATGTATATTTAACTACAGGTTCAAATATGCCGTGAGATAAAAAAAACCAAAAAAAACTAAAACGGACTTAAAAAATTTGCCTTAATGGCAAAGAAACCACAACGAAGAGAATCTGGTCTCATCGGTTGAAAGCGTTCGGTTCAAAATTCCATGTCGGTTACCAAGTCTGACTGAGGATAGGGTTCTTCATCTAAAGTTGATCTCTTACAATAAAGTGTAATCTGCTCGGTCAACAAAATCTGAATGTTTCCTTCTATATCGTAGGTGTACCGCGAAAATTTATAAAAGTCATTAATTAAATTATTTTTGAAATAAATCCAAAGCACAATAAGTGTGTGAAGCAAACGTTTCTGCAATGAACAATATTACAAACAAAAGATCAACGGCGTACTAGAATCCTTGAAAGAAGATTTAATGTCTGTCTAAAATCCGACCTTGCAAAGAAGATATTCCCCCAAAACATCAATCTCAGATTTCTCATTAAATGTTGATTTATAATAATCAGAAAAATAAATAAATATAATTGTTATAAGAAACAAACGTATACATATTATATAAAGATGGCGGAGTGTGAGAAATGTGGTTGTACGACATGTTCATAGATGGCGCAATTTGTCAATGACTTGCCGATGACTAATTTTTGTTTCTTAATTAAAAACGTCCATTTTAATTGAACGCTATGTAATAATAAACAAATACGTTACGGGTGAAAGGTCTTCACTACTTCGTCGGGAACAATTCAATACTTACGCAATAAGAGATTGTTGAGTCATTTCCGATTGGAATTGGACGATTTTAACATATATCGCTGGTCCTCGGCAAGTCATTGTCAAATTGAACCGTATATAGACATGTCTCGCGATCTCATTTCACACACTCCACCAAAATAAAGAAAGTACGCCATATATTTTGTGAAATCCTTAATAAATAAATCAACAGTACCAGGAATCAGTATCGTGCAGTAGGGAGGCTGAGGGGGGGAGACGTCCCCAGGCGTCCATATCAGGAGGGCATCCAATCAAAGAGTGAAATAAAAATTTCTCGGACATTCAGGCCGGTAAATGTTATTTAATACTGTTTATTATAAACAGAGCATTTACTTAAATATTTGTATCTATAAAAAGAATGTTAAACATGAAAATGTCTTTAGATAATTGTCGGACTTTGCCCATTTCATAATATGTGACGTCATTTGTTTACATTTGATACGCTATGAGCAGTTATGAATGTACGTGAGAGATTCATGGAAGATTGAAGTTTATAAGCAGTAAATTCGACCTTGCCAACCGAACGATCCTCAGTTGCCGTATCGGTTAACGCACGTCAGGCTATATGACGGTTTCGAATAGGATACAGGTTCGAATTCTGTCGGAGGACGAATATTTTCTATGAAAATTTTCAGACCGGTAAATGTTATTTCATACTGTTTATTATAAACAGAGCATTTACTTAAATACTTGTATCTATAAAAAGTATGTTAGTTTTTGAAGATTTTTAAATTTAAGAAACGCGCATAAATATTCATTAGATTAACTGAGAATTTTAGTTAAGTTATGGAGGACGTTAAGTGACATAATGTAATGTCTAATTAATGAAAGTATGGAAAAGATGTTCTTGATATTTTTCTGCAAATTTATATTTGAATTATTTTAGTTTGGGATTAGGTTATGTCTTATATATTTATATAATAATAATAGTCTGTTATTGTGTGCGTGCTTGCTTGCTTGTATGGTGATGTCCCTCCGGCGTATAATGATTTAAGTTAATCTGATTTAAGTGAATAAGATTAAAAAATGCGAGTTGTTTTCCAGTAATAATTTTATTTTAACCTTCTTCAAACATACATTTTTTTAATTAAAATATTTTAAAGTTAAAGACAGACACAGAGTTATTCCGCTTTGCTCTTTCGACCAGTTGTTTGTTGGGGAATTATTTATATTTCTGCTTTCTTTAAACAAACAATAATTTAAATATTTAAAAATATTTTGGCCTATTTAGTAAATGGTTTCAAGTGAATATCATTTAAAGATATTTTTGGCAAATTAAAAAAGTATTTTATGTTAATTTGATTTAAAATTCAAGTTTCTCCCGGAAGTTCTATTCCTATTAAATGCTGTAAATAATCAGTAAAACATTAAACATGAACTTGTAAACCAGACCAGTGATGGCACGAATGAATCGAAATATTTAACTGAATCATAATAAAAATTAACTTTCATTTCAGTGGAATAATGAAATCAACTTCAATGTTTTATAACATGAACCGTCAGTGACCCAATTGGTCACGGGTACACACTAGTTTTAAATAACATGAGATTATGAATTTAATCGTTTTCTTTTAAATTCTAACATTTTTATAGTCATGAATGTTGGCTTAGAGTAAGAGTAATTATTTCAGGAATGAAGTTTGTTTTGTTTTGTTTAATGGCATATCAACCTCAATGAGTTATTTAATGCCGTCAACATTTTTAGGATAGATTCGTATGAATAGAATATGTATTCTTTGATTTAGATTGGATTGTTTTATTTTGTTTACGGCATATCAACCTCAATGGGTTATTTAATGCCGACAACATTTTTAGGATAGATTCGTATGAATAGAATATGTATTCTTTGATTTAGATTGCTTTGGTTTATTTTGTTTTACGGCATATCAACCTAAATGGGTTATTTAATGCTGACAATATTTTTAGGATAGATTCGTATGAATAGAATATGTATTCTTTGGTTTGGATTGGATTGTTTTATTTTGTTTTACGGCATATCAACCTCAATGTGTTATTTAATGCCGACAACATTTTTAGGATAGATTCGTATGAACAGAATATTTATTCTTTGGTTTAGATTGGATTGTTTTATTTTGTTTTACAGAATATCAAACTCAATGCGTTATTTAATGCCGAAAACATTTTAAGGAGAGATTCGTATGAATAGAATATGTATTCTTTGGTTTAGATTGGTTTGGCTTATTTTGTTTTATGGCATATCAACCTCAATGAGTTATTTAATACCGACAACATTTTTAGGATAGATTCGTATGAATAGAATATGTATTCTTTGGCTTAGATTGGATTGTTTTATTTTGTTTACGGCATATCAACCTCAATGGGTTATTTAATGCGGACAACATTTTAGGATAGATTCGTATGAATAGAATATGTATTCTTTGGTTTAGATTGGTTTGGTTTATTTTGTTTTACAGTATATCAACCTCAATTGGTTATTTAATGCCGACAACATTTTAAGGATAGATTCGTATGAAAAGAATATGTATTCTTTGGTTTAGATTGGATGGTTTTATTTTGTTTTACGGCATATTAACGGCAATGGGTTATTTAATGCCGACAACATTTTTAGGATAGATTCGTATGAATAGAATATGTATTCTTTGGTTTAGATGGGTTTGGTTTATTTTGTTTTATGTCATATCAACCTCAATGGGTTAATTAATGCCGACAACATTTTTAGGATAGATTTGTATGAATAGAATATGTATTCTTTGGATTAGATTGGTTTGGTTTATTTTGTTTTATGGCATATCAACCTCAATCAGTTATTTAATGCCGACATCTTTAGGATAGATTCGTATGAATAGAATATGTATTCTTTGGTTTAGATTGGTTTGGTTTATTTTGTTTTATGGCATATCAACCTCAATGAGTTATTTAATGCCGACAACATCTTTAGGATAGATTCGTATGAATACAATATGTATTCTTTGGTCTAGATTGGATTGTTTTATTTTGTTTTACGGCAAATCAACCTCAATGGGTTATTTAATGCCGACAACATTATTAGGATAGATTCGTATGAATAGAATTTTTATTCTTTGGTTTACATTGGATTGTTTTTGTTTTACAGCATATCAAACTCAATGGGTTATTTAATGCCAACAACATTTTTAGGATAGATTCGTATGAATAGAATATGTATTCTTTGGTTTAGATTGGATTGTTTTATTTTGTTTTACGGCATATCAACCTCAATGGGTTATTTAATGCCGACGAAACTTTTATTGCTGGTAATCTTCTTCAAAATTCTATTTCTGGGAATATTTTCCCTTGAAGAAATCTAAAGCTGGTCATATTTTGTTCAAAGAATGTATAGCTGTTTGTATTGCTAATATTTTTTAAAGTATTGTTGATAATAATTTTTTCTTCAAAAATTATTACTGGTAAAGTATTTATGGTATTAAAACCTATTTTTACACAAGTTTGGGTGTTAACTATTTGCCCATAGCTGGGACCCTAACAGCTGCTACCACCCGTGTCAGGGTGGACCTGGGAACACCAGAAATTAAGAGGTGGTTTCACGCTCCACAAAACCTGAACAGAGGCCTTGCTGTTGAACGTAGTTTATCGTCTTATCCAGGAACCGGATGTAGTTTATCGTCATACCCAGGACGCGGACGATATTTATCGTCTTACCCAGGACACGGATGTAGCTTATCGTCTTAAACAGGGCGTGGACGTAGTTTATCGTCTTACCCAGGACGCGGACGATATTTATCGTCTTACCCAGGACACGGATGTAGCTTATCGTCTTAAACAGGACGTGGACGTAGTTTATCGTCTTACCCAGGACGCGGACGATATTTATCGTCTTACCCAGGACACGGATGTAGCTTATCGACTTAAACAGGACGTGGACGTAGTTTATCGTCTTACCCAGGACGCGGACGATATTTATCGTCTTACCCAGGACACGGATGTAGCTTATCGTCTTAAACAGGACGTGGACGTAGTTTATCGTCTTACCCAGGACGCGGACGATATTTATCGTCTTACCCAGGACACGGATGTAGCTTATCGTCTTAAACAGGACGTGGACGTAGTTTATCGTCTTACCCAGGACGTTTCAGAAATGGAGATAATTGAAAATATCTGGCGCCCAGATTTATATTTTGATAAGATTCGAAAGCGGCATTCTCGAGAATCTTCCGTCTAAGTAAGTTAGGTTCTCTTTTAATAAGTGTTTCGCGTGTGCCGCTATCGATGTAAAAATCATAATTATTCAATAGTGAATAGAATAGAATTTGCTTAGTTTAATATTCAATTACTGAACATAAACGAAAACCTGCAAGAAAGCTTTTTTTCCTCATATTTTATAATGTAATTACAAATTTACTTCAATATTACCGCCATTTCTTTGACAATACGTCTCAACTTGTGATTTCTCATTCGATTTTTAGCTACCAAAGAAAATAAGCATAAAGTGATGTTATAAAATGGCGTATACCACATAAATAAAATTCTGGGTTAAATCTTTTTACTTCGACGTAATTGTTTTTGGAACTTTGCTTTGGTTTCTGGAAATTTACCAGAACGATTGCCACTTTGTCTGTCATGTGAATTTCGAAGTTAGGTGAGGGTTTATGTTGGCAACGGTTGATGGGAAGTCGTTGGTGATAATGTTCTTGAACGACTCAGAATGATAATAAATCTAAATACGGTGCCAGAATCTACAGGGGGTATCTTAGTGGAGTTTCTTAAGCTTCAAAAGAGATCTACCATAAAAGTACAACTTAATACATAGATGTGTTTAATTTTACGCAAAAATCCTACAGATATATCATCACACAGACACAAAGACTCATTTTGCCTATAAGACTTGAAGAATTTCTAACATGACAATTTTTTTGGCAATCGAACACATTCTTAAGTTAGCCGATGCTGTTATCTGATTCGTTTTTCTTTCGCCATCTTTTTTTCTCGAGAAATGGTTTTTATTTTGTCTCAGGCATTGTACACTTGACAAGAGTCAAATCGTTTTATTGAGGACATCAAGTAAGCAAAAGATTATGCTAAATTTATATAAAACAAGATTTAAAGTTAATAAATTTAAAAATAAATTGAGTGAAGAGTATGTGCTTTCCATAAAAAGGCAAAATTAGGAATCTTACTTAACTGTAACGTTCTTTATCATAGCAGGGCGGTAAATCACATCGGACCAGGCGGCAGTTTCATCCTACAAAGAGGAACGCGGGTTCAATCCTTATCGGTGAACACATTTTATTTAGTAATATTTATCGAATGCACAGGTCGAGAGACGTCATGCACACTGTTTAATGAATACAAATTGGGCGTCTATTTCAAATACGAAGTTTCCACTATAATAAAGTTTGAAGTAATACACAGGGTGGAACAGCAAAAGTGTCCAAATCGGGTAACAGCATAATTCTCCATCCCACAAAATGTTTAATACCTAAAAAAAAAAAAAATAATTGAGTTTCATTTTCCAGGTTTTCAGATAAGACGTTTAGCCGTTTTAGCAACATTTGCTGTAAGAATCACTGAAAAATCCTTTGAGTTATTCAGCTGGAAAGGAAACCGGTTAAAATAGTTTTGTGTCAGCCCCACTATAAATTCCCAACTGAGCAATGGTAAGAGGAAAATGATCATTCAGGCCCTCAGTAATGTTACCAACATTCATACTCTGGCTTCCATCTTCAAAGTCCACTCAAGAACCATCCAGAGAAAGGTGAATAAGACTTAAAAAGATGAAACAGAAGAGAGGAAAACTGGATCAGTAGGTCACAACAGCAAGAGGGACTATCATTTCAACTTAGTCCTAAATACATTCTTATTGTTCAAAATAGAGTCAAGTAGTGTTAAAAAAAACTAGGAAAATTCCAGTAAGATATCTTAAATCATTTATAAGATACAACGGTTTAAAGCTTAATCTCACGATTTGGACAATTTTGCAGTTACAAATTTATACCAAATTGTTTTTGTATATAATTTCGAAAACACTTTACTTGTTTCCAGTCATATTCTTGGCCGTGATGTGCAGAGGTTGTGTGATGTGTGGTGAGAGCCGTGGT
>OZ038493.1:12626591-12709091 GCA_964036315.1 Acanthosepion esculentum
ATAAAACCTATAGACTGAGGTAGAAGCTCGGGCAACTTTTGCCTATAGACTCTTGTATAAACCAAACCAATGTTTACTTACATACCCCTGTATAAACTCGGGTAGCGTTTATCAATAGGCTCACGTATAAAATCGACTTATGTTTACCTATAGACTCAAGTATAAATTCGGTCATATAGGCTAAAGTATGTAATCGACCAATATTTACCTATAGACTCACAATAATCTAAATAGATAAACAAAAAACAATAAAACAACATTAAATTATCAAACAAGGGTTAATAGGTCGTAAAAATCAATATAATATAATCACTTCTACATATATTTATTAAAAAAAATGTTTTTTTCAAATTTTATGGATTTACATTATATTAGGAAGTATGAACTCTGAACAAGATTTTGGAAATATTTGTTTTTGATAAAACTCTGTCGTCGACGCGAATAATTTTGAAGATTGGAGATTATTTTAAATTTTCTGCAAGATACAGAATGTTGTATTGATCGAAACGAATATCAATTCAATGTCTCCAAATCTGACAAATATTCTGCGTGAGGAAGAATGACAATTCCAAACTCCATTATGGTTTTGGTGTCGAGAAATCAACGAATTTTTTTGACTTTCCGGTTTCTCTGTTTTGTAAATGTTCATGGGCTTAAATTTCGTAACGATTGTAATACTCAAATAATAACAGTTTTGTCATACTTTAGTGTTTCGTAATACAGTATGCCTTTCCCACCATATAGTGAGTAATAACTTTTTCATTTTTTGCTAAAGTTAAATTTTGCTGTTGACGCAGCAAGTTGCTTGAACAAACCGTGATTTTCGAATCTTCGGACTATAACCTCCAATGATCGGCGGCGCACCCCGCCACTGAGCCAGGATAAGCACATCGGATCTGACGACGGTTTCGCCTGCCGATGAGGACGCAGGTCCGAAACCTGTCGGATATCGCACATTTCTCTTTAATAAGACTTCTCGAATATTCAGGCCGGTAGACGAAGAGAAACATGCTGTTCAATATATAAACAGAGCGTCTATTCAAATATGGGTATCCAGTAAAAATAACGTTTAAGTAATAATATAAATACACACACACACACACACACACACACACACACACACACACACACACACACACACACACATATATATATATATATATATATATATATATACTACTTCAAAAATTATTATAGTGGACACTTCCTATTATATATATAATTGTCGGACTTTGTCCATTTCATAATGTGTGACGTCATTTGTTTACATTTGGATACATTTTGAGCAGATATATGAATGTACGTGAGAGATTCATGGAAGATTGAAGTTTAGACAGTAAAATCGACCTTAATAACCAAACGATCCTCTATGACTCGATCGGTTAAAGGCACGACAGGCTATATGACTGTTCCGTATAGAATACAGGTTCGATTCCTGGCGGAGGATGAATATTTTCTATGAAGATTTCTCGGACATTCAGGCCGGTAAATGTTGTTTAATACTGTTTATCATAAAACAGAGCATTTACTTAAATATTTGTATCTATAAAAAGAATGTATAAACATAAAAATGTCTTAAAATAATTGTCGGATTTTGTCCATTTCATAATGTGTGACGTCATTTGTTTACATTTGGATACGCTTTGAGCAGATATAAATGTACGTGAGAGATTCATGGAAGATTGAAGTTTAAATTCGACCTTGTTAGCCGAACGATCCTCTGTGGCTCGATCGATTTACTTAAATATTTCTATCTATAAACATAAAAATGTCTTAAAAATAATTGTCGGACTTTGTCCATTTCATATATATATATATATATATATATATATATATATATATATATATATAAGATGAGAACGAATAGAGTACAAATCTAAGTTTGTAACATTTAATTTCAAAGAGGCCTCAATACAAAGTAGAACTATATTTTTTATTTTAAGATATTACATCGAAAACATGTCAGAATCGCTACACAATTGCTGTCGTGCTTCGATGCCTATCAATACATCTCATCAGGCGATTGTCATTACAGTTGTGTGGCGACTTTGACATGTTTTCGATATAATAACTTAATGCATATATATATATATAAGCTACAGTTGCACCGAGAACATGGCACAAATAATAAAAAAAAAGCACAATAGGAAAATTATCAACAAACCACACAAACAAATTAAACCCACGTGCAACTGCAGAATAAAAAACGAATGTCCCTTAAACGGTAATTGTTTACAAAATAACGTAATCTACCAAGCCACGTTAAAATCACCAGATAATAAAGAAAAAGTATACATAGGAGTAACTGAAGGATCCTGGAAAAAAGACATTATGTACACAAAACATCTTTCACAAATAGTAAATATGCGAATAGCACAATGCTTCCTAAGTATATCTGGGAAATAAAAAGCAAAACGGCCACCACACCAAAAATATCTTGGAGAATAAGGAAAAGATCACCAGCCTACAACAACCAATCAAAAACTTGCAAAATTTGCTTGGAGGAAAAATAGCTATCATTATCTTCCCAGACCAAAATAAATTATTAAATAAAAGATCCGAACTATTCTTAAAATGCAGACATGAAAACAAATTTTTACTAACTAACTTAAAAATCGAAAACGGGAAAAAATAAATAAATACATAAACAAACAAAATGACAATAAAATAAGCAAAATAAATTTATCCAAACAAATTACCGAATCACACCTGTTAGACGAAATAGAAACAAAAAATCGGACGAAAAATAGCTATAACTGTTATATAACGATAAAAAAAATCTAAAAATATACTGCGTTACTTAAAAATCGAAAACTAAAAAGAGAAAATATACAGTGTAACAAATAAATAACAACAAGTATAATAAATTGATCTAAATACATCCAAATATATAAATAAAGTAACAACCGATACCGATAAACTAGCCGTTTACAAAAAACAAATAAAGATAATCAATCCAAATAAATAAATTAAAAACTGTTCCCGTCAAAATAATAGTTAGAACAAACCACAACAATCAACCTGCCCCAAAAATAAATAAATATATAAGATAAAAAATAAAAATAAAACAAATAAAAACAAGCAAAATAATTTGAGCCAAATAAATAAATAAACAAATAAACGACTTCCGGTAAAATAACCGCCAAAGTAGACTACCCACAATGTACCACTGACCCGTAATTATAATTAGCCGAGAAAAATAACAGAACTCGTGGCCTGACGATTGTATGTACCATGAAACAGACTGTCGCATCTAAGTGTTGACTTCTATGTTCCCTTTTATATTTACACATGCTCTATCTCTGATATTGAGCACTTTATCCCATAAAGATAGCACACTTTAAGACTATATTTCTTCACATATATATATATATATTATATATATATATATATATATATATATATATATATATATATATATATATATATATATGTGTTAGTCATTTAACTCCTAACAAAACGATAATGCCACTGGGACGCAACGGGTTACTGTGAATGAAAGCAAACGAGAAGAATCTAGTGAGTAGACGCGAGGAGAAAGGATAATAAAAGAACAAATTTCAGGAAGAGAGAAGATGGTGATATATATATAATATATATATATATATATATATATATATATATATATATATATATATATATATATATATACATGCATATATATGTGTGTGTGTGTGTGTGTGTGTGTGTGTGTGTGTGTGTGTGTGTGTGTGTGTGTGTGTGTGTGTGTAAAAAATGACAATTCATGAAGATAGACTTGGGACTGTTGATGTCTTATCTGAGGTGAGTAGTCTGTCTTCGAATTCATCCCAGAAAATTTTTAAAGAAGATTTGAAAAAGAAACGCCTTTTACCAAAATTCATACATTGCTTGCTTACAGAGAATTTAGAAAGCTGTCGTTTGAATATATGTCACAAATTTTAACAGGATTATTTTCAAAGGCTGAAAATTTATTTTCAGTCATGAGTCTTGCTGCCATAACCCAGAAACGAAAGAAACACCCAGTTAATTAAACAATGCCAACTTCTCTAAGGCCCAAGATGAGACGACTGGTGAAATTTAGTTTCAAAACAACGTATATTTATTTCTTTGATATGAAAGGCCTCTTGTACAAGAAATTTTCCCAGCTTGGACAGACGGCAAATCAGTAATTTTATTTGGCGGTTTTGAGAAGATCGCTTGAGAGTCAGAAGTAGCGGCGATTGGAGCCTTCCTTGCTACAACGTCTTACCTCCCCACCACAATCTTGAGTGTAATGGGACGTTTGGGCGTAACCTTTGGACGCACGTATTTTGGCACGGCTGTTTGAGTTTCAGCTGATTCGGTACCTGACATTTTACTATGGAGACGTGATTTGCACTGATATCTCTTTTCTTTTCTTTTTTTCGTTTTCAAAAATTTAAACTCGATGTCACCTTTGCTTGTTTTGACAAATACATCGAGGAATCCATTATATGCTTTCTTCCCGAACATTCGCTATCAATAAAAAGTACAGAGAGAGAGAGAGAGAGAGAGAGAGAGAGAGAGAGAGAGAGAGAGAGAATAAGAGAGTGAGAATGTGTATGTGTGTGCGTGCGTGCGTGTGTGTCTGTCCTTAAATAACTGGAATTATTTTTAAAATATCTAAGATTTTGCAACTTGACGCTCTAGTCTCTGGTGGAAATAATTCTGAAATCCTCTGTGAATTTTGTTCAAGGACTACAAGGGATTTTAATTAGCCGCTTTGCTGTTGAATGAGGTAGATGAAACCGCATTATTCTCTTCGAATAATTTCTTTTCTCAAACTTCGCACCTGTGGAAATTTCTTATGTTATCTTACATCCCTGCCACCGACAATCTGCAAAAATTTAAATGCAACACCAATCACCATCTCCTCACTAAAGTATTCACATTCTCTTTCACTCTCAAACACTTTGCGTCTTAGTGATATTATCGCCTTGTTTGAGGTGAAATGATTTTTAAAAGTTATCGATGATACCCTACCGTTACTAGCTACCTCGTATAAGGGAACATAATAAAGTTACATGGAACGAAGCTGAGAGGAAAAAATTGGTGCGAGTCAAGCACCACCTTTATATTTAACAAGAACTGCTTGACAGTCAAAGCAGTAAGTTTGGAGATTTGTAGGAATCTAGTTACCGCTACTTCTCACTCTCACTCGATCTTCCTAAAACCTCCATATAAAATTGCCGATTCACCTTCCTGCAGACGATCCGATTCATATCAAAGAAACAATCCACACTTTTGATATTGTATCGCACCAGCCACATCTTTGTTGGCTCTTTTTTGGCGTTTTTATTTGCTTCTTTCGTATCTAGTTTATAACTGTGGCGCAAAAATTTGGAAATAAATTTCAAACATATTTCTTTTAATTTGGAATATATAGGGTGTCCATAAAGTATATATATATATATATATATATATATATATATATATATATATATATATATATATATATATATATATATATATACCGGGTGTCCATAAAGTTCGTGTGCACTTTAAAAAATTTATAACTTTATTTGTATTTGCGATAGAAATAATCTGTAAAAAATGTTATAAAGTTTAATGTACTTACTTTTAAGTATAGCTAAAATAACTAATGAGATTTCAGGCATTACTGTAAATCAGTTGGCAAATGTTTTCCGTGAACTGCAAAATCGTATTACCCTTTGTATTGCTAATGATGGAGGACATGTGGAAACTTAAATAAAATTTCAATAAAACCTTGAAAAATATAGATTTACTTCTTTCTAAGCCTTTTTACAAATTATTTCTATCGCAAATACAAATAAAGTTATAAATTTTTTAAAGTGCACACGAACTGTACACCCTGCATGTTAAAAAAAAACTGCTTTATGGATACACTGTGGTGAAAGAGTGAGGAACAGACTTTACTGAATGGAGTTTCATTTTCAAACCTGGGGAAACTTATTGCGATGAATTCTAAGGCAAACTACTCACCTCAGATATCTCATCAATGCTGCAACAACAACAACAACAATCTGATTTTCATCCATTGTCATTTTACATAATTCCTGCTTGTTAAAAGTCGATAAGTTCTGTATTCGTCTTAAGTGAAATTTCAATATGAAGCATGACTACGGCTTGTAAAAGTTTCTATTTTTTTCTAACTAATTCTACTTGCTTAAAACTTCTGCTATGAATTACAGGATATACTGCTGCAGTCCTTCAACTCAAAACGAAAGCAAAAATTCACGCAAGATAGTTTTTTTAAAAATAAAACAACATGGAAATCCTCAAAAGAAACCATAGAAAACAAAGTACCAGAGAAAAGCCAGAGAAAATACAACAACGTAGAGTCACGCTGCCTAAAAATAGTACCGACTCGTGACAGATAGCGGCGCAATGTACAACTACTTCCTGTTCGCGCGCTATGTTCAAATATGTTATTTTTTGTCATCATTTCGCTCCTTTATATATATATATATATATATATATATATATATATATATATATATATATATATATATATATAAGGACCGAAATGATGACAAAATATAACATATTTGAACATAGCGCGCGAACATACATACATATATATATACATACATATATATATATGCATACATACATATATATATATACATACATATATATACATACATATATATATATACATACATATATATATATATACATACATATATATATACACATACATACATACATATATATATATACACATACATACATATATATATACATACATACATACATACATGTATATACATACATACATATATATATACATACATACATATATATATACACATACATACATATATATATACATACTTACATACATATACATACATATATATATATATACATGCATACGTATATATATATATATATATACATACATACATACATACACATATATACATATATATATATATATATATATATATATATATATATATATATATATATATATATATATATATATATATATATATTACTTATTACTGTAAACGTTAATTTTCGTGGATACATGTGCTTCTGTTGTTACACGCGTTTTTTCTTTTCTTTTTTTTCTTTTTTTCCAAAAACTGTTTGGGTCCTGTTACTGGATCTAAATAACGCCGTTATCCACTGTGCCATGAGTCCTTGAGGACACATAGCACAGTGGATAAAGGTGTTAGTGTGAGTGTGAGTTCAATACCCGGTTAAAGCAGTGGAGAACTTGGAAAGGGGAATTAATAGGAGATAACTGATAACTGACATCCATTAGACATGGCACGTGGAACAGTCCACCCCAGCGACCGAAATAAAGGGTTCAGTTCGACATTCCAACCACCTGAAGAAGGCCGGGGCGTACAACGGCCGAAACGTTGTGATAAATATGGCAACAAAGATGAGGACAATAGTAATGTAAAAAGTGTACATAAAACCGCATCGCAGAAAAATAGACAGATACTGAATTTTTATATATCGTAAAAATTTTAGGGAAATAAATTATGCGTTTCGTCCGTTAAGACTAAAGTGATGTTCAAAAGTTTAAAATTTCATCGTCCCTTCGTCTTTGTGTGAATGTGCAGTGCATCAACAGAAACATCACTTTCTTCCGACGAAATTCTAAAGGACGAAACACGTTGCAAAAATTTTTTTTGCCACTTTGTTCTTAATTTTCCTAATATATATATAAAGTAGACCAGATAAGTTGGTCAATAAAACAAAGTCAGAGGAAAGGGTACCGATGAAATCAGTACGAAAAACATTTATTGATATTAACCAGGTGACAAAAATGACGCACGGCGATTGAGGTTCCAAGTTCGGAACTTTCGAACACGCCTGTGTCCTTCATCAACGGATGCGAGAAATAAACAGAGACGGTGGAAACTATCGAACATTAGTTTTTTGAGGTTGGGTAGATTCCGTTTGTAGGTGAAAATTATTATTATTATTATTATTAGAAAAAAATCCATCCCCTCTTTGATTTCTCTCTGTGAGAAACTTCATGTGAAAATAACTTCAGATTTAATCATTTTGATTGCTGGTGGGTGGTAGGGGAGTGAGATGCTGAACATAGGAGAAAAAGGGTTGTTGGACCAGGGGTTGTTGGTGGGGGTCGTATTAGTGTTGAAAGATTTTGTTTTTGTGAGTTAGGATCAGTGTGGGAACATGGTGAGATTCACAGTAAAAAAAGAAAAAGAAAAAGAGAGAGAGGAAAGAAATAGCACAAAAAAGGGATGAAGAATTCTTTTAGGAAAATCATTGTTAGACAATGGGGGGGAGGTGCGGAAAAATAATCTGGAAAAATAAAAAATAATACTAAAAATAAAGATAATGATAATATGAAAAATGGAAGTAAAAAAACATACAAAAATAGATGTCTTGTGTATGGAGATAGGATCAGAGTGTAAGAAAGCAATAAAAATAAAATATAAGAGAAAAAAAAAAGAGTGAAGAAATACTACAAAAAAAGATTAAAGAATCCTTTTGGAAAAACACTGTCAGAAAATGGGGGGAGGCGGAAAAAATAAACTGAAATAAAAACGTAACAAAAACTACAGCTACGACTATTGTACGGCTCTGGTAATGATGTAGTGATGTTTTATCTAGACCCCCATAATTTTTAAAACATTGAGGAAGGAGGCCTAGACCCCTAAGCCGACTTCTGCAAGTACAGCCTTGGTATTGTTGTAGTGAGTTTTTTCTATCTAGACTCCACGACTTTCAGCTATTTAAAAATATATAGGACGGGGGCTTAACCCTTACCTACCAACACCAGAACGGCCCTAAAATCCCTTTTCAATCGACTTTTATTTCATAGTTACCGAATTTTCCGTTTTCGGAATTTTCCGTTACCGAATATATATATATGTATATATATATATATATATATATATATATATATATATATATATATATATATATTTATAAATATAAATGAGAATAGGAAAACTGTAACAGTTGCCGACGCGTTTCGTCTAATGTGGACGAAACGCGTCGGCAACTATTACAGTTTTCCTATTCTCATTTATATTTATAAATATTGTCTTTTCTACAGGTTAACTCTGAGAAATTTTCATATATATATATATATATATATATATATATATATATATATGCAGTGTTAGAACATGCACATATCCACTAAAAAATTGTAAATTTTTGTTTCAACGTCTAAAAAGGGAAAAAAAACTTTTTTTTAGACGTCTCATCAAATGGGAAATCACGGTGTTCGTTCTCCTACACTTTGATATATATATATATATATATATATATATATATATATATATATATATATATATATATATATGTATATATATATATATATATATATATATATATATTCGTGTGTGTGTGTATATATATATATATATATATATATATATATATATATATATATATATATATATATATGTGTGTGTGTGTGTGTGCGTGTGTGTGTGTTGTTAATGATTATACGCTTAGAGATTGGCACGTGTATGTACACGAATGAAAATATATTCGGTATCCTTTACTGTATACCTATAATTACCTATGTAACCGTGTGCAAATCTCTGTACTGTTATCAATCAAGGTATTTGTTTCCGTTCATCAAATACGGACTATCGCATTCTTGCTTGTAGGCAGGATTGTGCCAAAAAATAAAAAATAAAAATAAAGTACCATCCCAAAGAAGTGGAAGGAGTTAAGTTGTAGGATTTTTCCAACTGCACACGGATCAATAGAGTAAATCTCTTTGAACCGAATGACCTTGTCTCCACTTAATCTCGCAATCTCTTCTGCACGCCCCTCCCGCCACCTTCCGCAACCACTTTTACACACCAGTCCTTCGTTTTCTTCCTCCCTTTTTCTCTTCCATTTGTTTCCAATCTCTTCGTTCTGCCGTCGAGTAATTTTCTTTCAAGCTCTCATGACCTTTTCAGTCTTCTGCTTTAAGCATTTTCTCATCTTTCTGTCTCTCTCTCTCTCTTTCTCTTTTTGACTGTCATTATTTCGCTATATCACTTTTCTTATTTCTCTGTTTCTCTTCTTCCTCTAATCTCACTTCTAACCTATCTTCCTCTCTCTTTCTCACTCTCCCCCACGCAAACTAATCTTCTCACTTTCCTACTCTCTCTTACTCACTCCGTCATATTCTCAATACTTCTCTCATCCCTTCCCTGGCATAACACAACCCCTTTTCACACTTTCTTTGGTCTCTTCACATTGCTTCCCATCATGCAACATTTCGTTTTGTCTTTCTTGTTCTTTTATTCCCAATCCCTATTGTTATTACCAACCGACGCTGAAAATTAATACAAGGTAACAAAATAAAATCTACAATCTCCGCATGCGCACTAAGTTCTGTGCAATAACGCAAAAGGAAATGAGAACTTCAGTATATATATATATATTTTTTTTGCTAATGTTCACCCAATACAAGGCCCAAGAGCCAGTTAGAGTGTTACTGTGTGGACTTATATTAGTGTAGAAAAGAACAATTGTTAGAAGCGCAAAGCTGACGCAAATCTTACAAGGAACCGGAAGTTCAATCCTAAACAGGAAACAAAGGATAAACTTCTACTCCTGTTTAAAAGAGTATGAACAGGACGATAGGCGAACCTATCTTTTTATTTTACAGTTTCAAATAGACAAGTCGAGACATACTTTTTTCAACCACAACTTTTATTAAATAATCAGGAAATTTTTTCCCATCCATTTAATTTAGACTGCCTACGGTTAATTCAACATGGTGTGGTAGTTAAGGAGCTTGTCTCGCTATATCAGTTACGACTGAGTAGCAAGTTCGATCCTCACTGAGTGTTTTTTAAGTGCGGCCTTGTACCATATCTAAGCTTAGCTTAGTTTGGTGGCAATTCCACGTGGTGTAATGCTTGTCTGACTAGATCAGTTTCAACAGAATAGTGAGTTCGATACTCACTACGAGCCCCATACAAAATGTCAGCGTTCCCTCTCTTTCATCGGATGAAAGTGATGTTTAAAATTTCAGCATCACCTCTCCTTTGGGCGTATCAACATAAACATCACTTTAGTCCGATGAAGTCCTAAAGGTCAATCCGTCAGACGACGTTAACCTGGCTGCTGCTCTTGAAAAGGACCTCCAATCAGTGGTTAACTGGGACAGAAAATGGCTCGTGAATTTTAATGCCTCCAAAACAAAACTGCTCTCATTTAACCACCTGCCCACCAACAGCATGACTTATGGTAGATTCATGGAGAGCAACAGACTGCGCCTTTTTAGCCTAACGTTTTCAACTGACTTGTAGTGGAACGACTACATCAAATCAATAGCTGCATCTACTGCAAGGAAATTTTGCTAACTGTGTAATTCCAGAGGGTTTTTACAAATCTTCCATTCGTCCGTGCATTGAATACTGTTGCCTTCAGGTGCTATTGGTACTCATTTTGAGGTTCTAGACCAAATCCGAAGAAGGATCTGCAATGTAATCGATCCTGACATGGCATCTCGACTTCAGTCACTTTCTCACCGAAAAGAAGTGGTTTCCTTCTGTTTTTTTTCCACAAATATTTTCATGGTAACTGCTCTGGCGAGCTTTTTTTCCCTGGTACCCCGACTACGTAAGTTTAAGTCTGTTACTAGCTTGGCATCTAGGTCTCACCCTTTTACTGTTGAATTAGGTAAATTTAATCACCATTTTTACCTCAACAGTTTCTTTTCTCGCACTTCCCGCCAGTGGAACTCACTTCCCGTTTCCTTGCTTCCCTGATAACTACAATATTCAAAAATTTAAATGCAACGTCAACCGCCATTTTCCGTCTTTTTGAACCTCGTTCATCTGATCTCCTTTCCTCTTTCCCAACTATACTCAGTCTTTTCTCTCACCTTCACTCTCTGTAAACCCCCGTGTATTAGTGGCATTCCCGCCTTGCTTGGGATGAAATGATTAAAACAAAACAAAACACGTCAAACGAAATTAGTTTTCGCGTTGTCATTAATGTTAATTAGCAATGTTAAGGAATGTTTAGAAAAAATGTCGGATTCCCTCTACAAAAACACAAATACGTACACATCCGAACACAATAACAAATACGAAAACACAAGGAAACGAAAGGCATGTCGTACTTAACAGAGAACCGTATTCTCTGTTACTTAAATTAAACGGGCCGATGAGAGTACATTTATTTTTATTCGGTCGTGTTAGCTCGGACATCCATGAGTCTATCATGCCACCCATCACGGTCCTGCACATAGGTCGAAATCCCATTAAGGTAGCATTCTGTGCCATAGCATAGCTGGTCTATGTAGGTGGTTGTTAGAAGACCAACCCGTTTTGCTTCATGCCTAGGTTTCCAGAGCAGGAAGTCACTCGTCATGCATTCGCGTAAAATTATAGAAATGTCATGGATGGATCCATGGAACTGCGTTTAAGTTGGATGTCGTCTCCAAGAGAAGTTTGTTTGAAGACCACATCACGTTAAAACATCAGTTCCCGTACGATCACCGAAGGTAAGCAACGTCGAGCCTGTTCAGTACTTAGATGGGTGACAGCTTGGGAATACTACATGCTGTAAGCATGGATGTGCGGGTGGTGTAAAAGATAATGTCTAGGAATTGTTAATCGGAAAGCTGAGTTCCAATTCCCGTTGTCTTTGTTATGTTCTCTAACGAGCAAATATAATTGGGAAAGGTTTAAATCCACATCTTCTACCCCCCAGCTATGGTTTAATTAGGAAAACTTGTATCACTAAGCCATTGTTATCTCAAAAAATTAATTGTCTACAAAATATTTAGATTTCAGCATTAAATAACCCATAGAAGTGTTGATATTCCGTTAAACAAAAGCAACCAAACCAAACCAAACCATGAAATGTTAAGTATAAATTTCAGCAAACGAGTGTAGGTTCCATCAAGTTGAGACTTTAGGGTTTTAATTAATATCCAACCAGCGGCACCATATATTACCGACTCTACAGTGGCTCGAAAGAATCTCCGCTTGAGGTGGCCTGGTAGTTTACATCCATTTTATTCAAGGCAGGTCACGTTTTAGCCTTGCGAATTTTCACATCCTTTTCAGTATAATTTATTTCGCTTCCTAGGTATGTAAAACATTCGACCGATTTGAATAAATTTAACCTGGAAATCTTATCTATCAGACAACCACAATCAGAAATTCTTTCAAGCCACTGTAGATGTGGTGCTAATGTATGGTGCCTTAACTCACAACTCTTTGGGTCCTGTTACTGGATCTAACCAACGCCTTTATCCACATTGCCTCGAGGACACATGGCACAGTGGATAAAGGTATTGGTTAGATCCAGTGACAGGACCCAAAGAGTGTGAGTTCAATACCTGGTTAATGCGGTGGAGAACTTGGAGAGGTGAATTAACAGGAGATAACTGATAACTGACACCCATTAGAAATGGCACGTGGAACTAGAACAGTCTACACCAGTCTACCCCATAGAGTTGTTGATATGCCGTTAAACAAATGTAACCAAACCAAACCATGAAATGTTAAGTATAGTTCTCTGGATCCGAGTGTAGGTTCCTTCAAGTTGAGACTTTAGGATTTTAGATTATGACAAAGTAGTAGCACCATACATTAAAACCACATCTACAGTAGCTTGAAAGAATTTCGGGTTGAGGTTGTCTGGTAGATCAGATTTCCAGGTTACATTCATTAAAATCTGTCGAATATTTTACACACATCGGAAATGAAATAAATTCTACTGAAAACGATGTGAAAATTCGCATAGCCAAAGCCTGGGCCACCTTGAATAAAATGGATCTTTTTCTTACAGTTACATCTATTTCAACTGTAAAATGATAAGACTTTACCGGAAATCTAGTCCGGCTAATTTGGACATTCATGAGTCTATCACGCCAACCATCATGGTCCTGCATCAAGGTCTGAAGGTCATGAGGGTGGCATTGTGTGTCATAACATAGCTGGTCAAGGTAGCTGGTTGCTGGGTGACCATCTAGTCTTCCACCATTGCTAGGTGTCCAGAGCAATAGATCACTCGTAAGTCCTTGTTTTGCTCACTAGCAGTGTCCTGCAAAGTGCATTCTGCAATCGCATAACATTGCAGAAATATTAGGGATGGAGACATAGAGTTGTGATTTAGTTGGATGCTGTCTCCAAGAGATGTTGAGTATAGCTCTCAGCATCCGAGTGTAGGTTCCATCAAGCTTAGATTCAGGGATTTTAGTTAATGTCCAAGCAGTTGCACTATACATTAATACTACAGTGGTTCGAAAGAATCTCCGCTTGAAGTTGTCTGGTAGATCAGATTTCCAGATTACATACCATTTATTCAAGGCGAGTCAGATTTTAGCCATTCGAATTTTCACATCGTTTTCAGTAGAATTTATTTCGCTTTCTGGTTATGTAAAATATTTGACAGATTATATTGAGTGACCTGACTGTTAAAAATGTTAATTAACTAAACGAAAAAAAAACTACCTTATTCTCCGGGATAATCGACTAGTGATCAATTAAAGGATCAAAATCCTTAAGCCTAACCGACTTCAGTTGTTTAATTCCTATATTTCCTTAATTGGGTTGCCATTGATTGTATAACTTAAATGAGTCGCCATTAATTATATAACTTAAATGAGTCGCCATTAATTATATAACTTAAATGAGTCGCCATTAATTATATAATTTAATTGGGTTGCTATTAATATTATAACTTAATTGGGTTGCCATTAATTATATAACTTAAATGAGTCGCCATTAATTATATAACTTAATTGGGTTGCCAATAATCATATAACTTAAATGAGTCGCCATTAATTATAAAATTTAATTGGGTTGCTATTAATATTATAACTTAATTGGGTTGCTAATAATCATATAACTTAAATGAGTCGCCATTAATTATATAATTTAATTGGGTTGCTATTAATATTATAACTTAATTGGGTTGCCATTAATTATATAACTTAAATGAGTCGCCATTAATTATATAACTAAATTGGGTTGCCATTAATTATATACCTTAAATGAGTCGCCATTAATTATAAAATTTAATTGGGTTGCTATTAATATTATAACTTAATTGGGTTGCCATTAATTATATAACTTAAATGAGTCGCCATTAATTATATAACTTAATTGGGTTGCCGTTAATTCTATAACTTAAATGAGTCGCCATTAATTATATAACTTAATTGGGTTGCCATTAATTATATACCTTAAATGAGTCGCCATTAATTATACAATTTAATTGGGTTGCTATTAATATTATAACTTAATTGGGTTGCCATTAATTATATAACTTAAATGTGTCGCCATTAATTATATAACTTAATTGAGTCGCCATTAATTATATAACTTAAATGAGTCGCCATTAATTAACTTACGCGCCTATATAAAACGTATCAGGAAAAAACGTGCAGATCGTGATTGATATTTAGCATTCAATCAGTTATGTGCCATGCGTGATACACGCTTAGACGATCATGTATCTTTCGAGACATGACTGACGAGGTAGATTTCTTTTCCCTGCAGTAGGCCAGTTGGCATCTGGTCTGTCCTGCTTTTTACCCATTGCTGGGGGGGGGGGAGAAGAAGAATATACCTTTCCCAAGAGTATAAACACGCAAGTGAATGTAATGGATTCGATTGGAATTCGAACTCGGTTCACCGATTTCTACATCCGAGCCGCTATTCCTTACACCACCGTGCCTCCTTATTTAGCGTTGCTTTGTCAAAACATCATGTCTGGGGCGAATGGAATTAAGATGACTGTACTGTGCCGATCCTTCAAGTGGGAGAAACCTGCCTATCTTAGACTTAAATGCTGTCTTGTGGCAACAATGTTATCTTGACGAAGTAGTTCACACCAAAAGTAATATTTCAATAGACGGTTTTTACAAATATAAACATGTTTAACTGTATTGACAGATAAATAGATTGCATTGAAAAATAAATGCCTTTTGTCATCATTAGATTTAGGATGAATTGATGTTGCAAGAGAAATACCATGGAAGAAAAATAATGAAGTACACATTTTTCGTATATGGAAAAGGTCAGGGAAAATAAAATAATATTTTTATTTCGAAATTTAATATTTTTTTTAATAAAATAAGGGTATTTTTAAGCGCCCCCACGTCGCTACCAAATGTGATACAATGTCGAGATTTAACGGCAATCCGTAAATGGTTTTCTAAGCGTGGCTTAGATGTGGCACAAGGCCAAAAGTATGGAGCGCCCAGTGAGGATAGAACTCGGTCGTAATTGATCTACCGTTTGGTTTTTTTGTTCTTTTAAATTAGTAATTTTTATTTGATATATATTAATTTTTACCGTTTTGGTTAGTTGATTCCGATCTTATTGTGAAAAAAATTATTGCATAAAATATGACGCAGTTTATACCTCGATTTGTATAGATAGAAATGAATTTTTAAATATTCTCTCCTCCAAAATCGAAACTACAAAGGAAAATATATAGAATGTACTGATTTGGGATAAAAGATCATACAAAGAAAAGAAGACGGTAAGGGTGGTAATTTTTAAGCGTAGATATGGCATAAGGTAAAAGTATGGAGCACCCAATGAGTATTGAACTCACTATTCAATTGTAATTAATCTAGCAAGCCAAGCTAGCTAACCAGTACACCTCATCGAAGCGCCCTAGAATGCGGAGAGTGTCTCTCAGTAGATATTAAGCTAGAAGTATTTATAACAAATTAAAAGGAAGAACTCCGCACACATTTGCTGGGCCAATGCCAGGTTTTATTGTGCACAAAAGATTAGTTCAAACAATTTTTAAAAAGTGAGTGTGTAAGTTGAATCCACTGATAAACGTAATTCCCAAGAATTTCTATAAAAAACTAAAACAAAACATGATTACAAAACAGGCCTGCACAAAATACGCGTGTTGGTTGATTTTGTCTAGCGGCATATCAACACCTCTATGGTTTATTTAATGCCGAAATCTAAATATTTTGTACATAATTTTATACTTTCAGAATAAATGTATGTTTTTTTTTTAGATATACAGTTTGTACATAATAAAATGTAATGTTGGTAATTTTACTATAAAATTGTATTTTTATATTTTTTAGTATTGAATTGATTGTCATTGTACTATAAAAATGTATTGTTGGTCATTTTATTATAAAAATGTACTGTTGATTTTTGATAGCTGGAACCCTATCAGGAGCAACCACCCCGTGCCAAAGTGGCTCTGGGATTAACAGCAGCTAAAATGTGGTTTCACGCTCCTCCACACCCTCAATCTCCCGATCAGAGGCCCTGCTGCCGGCTGTAGAAGGTGTTCCAAAATTCACGCGACAATTGGTAGAAAATATACCCTTGTGAAATAGCAACCAGAGAAAATTTACATGACACCATCTTCCATAATTCAACCAATTTCTTAATAATATATAGACACATAAAGAAACATGATTCCATTTGGTAAATAAATTTAAAATGTTCAAGGTTATCAATGGTAACAAGTCTTTTGGAACACCCTGTCATTTATCGTCATACTCAAAACGCCAAAATACGTGTGACCCGCGAGATGCTTTCTAAATAGTAAATATTTTTGCATTCATAATAAATCTATTGACTGACCGCGTGCGATAAATTCAGTTTTGTGGCAGCACGACTTTATTTAATCCATATTTCACTGACCTTGTATCGAATTAATACTTTTAATTTTCCGTAGAAAAAAAAAAGATTCCCGCGATCCCTCTCTGTATATATCTGTTCCTATCTCACTCATAGTCGGTAATTTACTATAAAAATTTATTCTTACGGTCGACGGTTAATTTTCGACAATAATTGTGGCCCTTAATTTTGCAGGCCATCAGAAAAAGGAGGAAAATTAAAATCCTTCAAACAAACTCCTCTGACAAAAAAAACAAAAAACAAAAATACCAAATTGAACATAGTTTACGACATCCGAGAAAAAACCGCAAAAGTTTTTAAAGCACCACAATGAGGAAGAAGTGCTTGGAAAACTTAACCCTCACGGGAAATATTAAGAGCAAGATAGGGGAAGGCAGTCAGCCATTTACCTGACGACCTTATGTGTCTGGATGGCTGAACAGCAGAGGAGGAGAAAAGCTGCTGAGACATACAGGCACATAAAAAAAACTGCTAAGAGGCAGCCGAGATTGGAAGGTGTGGAGAGTCATGATCACTTATATCGTAAATGGACGCAGCACATAGAAGAAGAAGAACATAAGGTTACAAAAAGAATCTAAACTCAACCCCTCGTTAACCCGGTGAGATATCCTATTTCATGAATGAAAATTGTCTTGTTCTTATTCTATCGTCTATTATTTATTCATCCATATAATTTCCACGGCATGCAGCAATTAACGACATCATCAAAAGAGGTTTGGATGCAGCTGGATTCCCTTCCCAAATCGAACCCGTAGGCCTCGACCGTGGTGATGGAAAGCGGCCGGATGGAATTACCATCTTCCCTTTTAAAATGGGTAAGTCGTTGATTTGGGATGCGACCTGTGCGGATACATTTTCGGTCGGTAATTTGATCAGGTCCGCGGTTGATCCGGGGTCCGTCGCCCGAGACGCAGAGATTAAAGAAAAATAGTTAAATATTCTTTTCTTGCTGATAGAGTTTTTTTTACTCCTGTGGTAGTGGTGACTTCAGGGGTTATTGGCCCTCGTTCGATGGCGTTCCCTCGGAGGATTGGTGCGATTGCGTCTCGATTAAGGAACGAGCCTTGCGAAACGGAGTGGCTCTTGCAGCGTGTCTCACTGGCGACGGTTCGAGGTAATGCTTTCTCCATCATAGCGGCTGGCAGAGGATATAAAAAATGTTTATAGTTACGTTGTTCTGGAATTGTCATCATTGGTCGACTCAACTTGCTTTGTTTCAATGACTTTTGTTTTGTTATTATTAGTTACTTTGTTCAATAAATACGATAACGGATATCCATATAAAACCCAATAATTTCTTGAAATCAAACTGTATTCCAAAATATAACTTCAACAAAACTACATAAAACATTTATCATCGCCTCTAGTAATTATGTCAACACAAGCATGTGTATGAATAAAAGCTCTGTATCATCTACCATGTATTCAATAGTGAAAGCAGAATAACATATATCAATATATTTATTACATCAAAGCTCCCCAAAAAATTAAATGTCGGCATTAAATGACCCATAAAGGATTTGATATGGCATTAAACAAACAAATCAGTCAGGCTAGATTTGAAGGGAAAGTATTCCTTTTCCAGGAATGGTACCACCCCAAAGCATGAAAGCGCAGTCAGCCTTGAAAATTATCCCATAGGTGGAGGCATGGTAGATGGATTCATGCCTTTCTGAAGAGCATTGATGCGAATGTGAATGTAATGAGTTTCTGCCGGAATTCGAACTCATCTCGTCGATTTCTTTTCTAGAGTCGCTAACAGTTACTCTTCTCGCATACAGCCCGGATGACAAGCGAATAAATATGATAAACCTTTTCAGTTCGACTCGCTGCTATCGACATTCTTCTTCTTTTTATGTGGCGTGCTCTTTCAGGGCGTAGGCGATCATGGCCCTCCACTTTCCCCTATCCCTTGTAGCTCGCAATAAGTTTGGTCCCTCTGCCACCCCACCCCCCAGACAATATTCTGTCATCCACTTGCTCAAGCCCGCCAAATATGTCATGCGTTGCTTTCCCTTGTCTCTCGTTCCCTCTATTCGACATACGAGTATCAGATTCTCCAGGCCCTCCTTTCTCATTACGTGTCCCAGAAACTCCAGGTGATGTGAAGTATAAGCCTCCTCCTTGTTTGCATCCTCTCCAAGATTACAAACCGGAAAATATATTGCGTATTGTATGAGGGAGAAAACTACGAAAAAGGTAGCGACTGAGTAAATTAACTTTTTTCTTTCAATAATGTTCTATTGTTATCGGATTGAGTGATTTGATTTCTCTGGCTTTTCAATCATTTCCTTTAAAGTAACCTGGAAAAGTTTGAAAAGCCAGAAAAGATTTTTAGATTTTAAGAATTTTTAACTTTGGTGAATCAATAAAATCTGTCGAATAATTTACGTACCCAGGAAGCGAGATAAATTCTACTGAAAAGGATGTGAAAATTCGCATGGCTAAAAACTGACCTGCCTTGAATAAAATGGATGTAAACGAAGTTTGCTCTACCAGACAACCTCAAACGGAAATTCTTTCAAACCACTGTAGATGTATAGTGCCACTGCTTGGACATTAACTAAAACCCTAGAGTCCCGGCTTGGTGGAACCTACTCTCGGATGCTGAGATCGATACTTCACATCTCTTGGAGATCAACTAAATCACAGCTCTATGGACCCATCTCAGATATTTCTACAATCTTAAATCCTAGAGTCTCAACTTGATGGAACCTACACTCGGACGCTGTGAGTTATACTCAACATCTCTTGGAGACAGCATCCAACTAAATCACAACTCTATGTCTCCATCCCTAATATTTCTGCAATGTTATGCGATTGCAGAATGCACTTTGCAGGACACTGCTAGTGAGCAAAACAAGAACTTACGAGTGATCTATTGCTCTGGACACCTAGCAATGGAGAAAGACTAGATGGTCACCCAGCAACCACCTACCTTGACCAGCTATGTTATGACACAGAATGCCACCCTCATGACCTTCAGACCTTGATGCAGGACCATGATGGTTGGCGTGATAGACTCATGAATGTTCAAATTAGAAGGGACTAGAATTGCCGGTAAAGTCTTATCCTTTTACAGTTGAAATAGATGTAACTGCAAGAAAAAGATCCATTTTATTCAAGGTGGCCCAGGCTTTGACTATGTGAATTTTCACATCCTTTTCAGTAAAATTTATTTCACTTCCGATGTGTGTAAAATATTCGACAGATTTTAATGAATGTAACCTGGAAATCTGATCTACCAGATAACCTCAAGCGGAGATTCTTTCGAGCCACTGTAGATGTGGTGTTAATATATGGTGCCACTGCTTGGACATTAACTAAAACCCTAGAGTCTAAGCTTGGTGGAACCTACACACTGATAACTATACTTAACATTTCATGGTTTGGTTTAGTTACTTTTGCTTAATAGCATATCTACAACTCGAAATAGTACCGAAATATAAATTTTTGTATAATTCTTTTATGAATAATAATGGTTTAGTGATAAAAGTCTTACTAATTAACCCATAGCTGGGGGAAGAGGTGAATTGATACCTTTCCCAAGTGTATTTGCGCATAAATGAATATAACGACCCGACTGTAATTGGAACTCTGCTCGCCGATTTCTAATTCTGAGCCGTTATTCATTACACCAGCCGCACATCTAAGCTCACAGCACCTGGCATTCCCAAGCAGTCACCCATCTAGGTACTAATAGTACGAATCTTTTATAATTTACCACAACTTAGGATCGATTAAAAGAAACTGCAATTCAAATTTTATTTTGTTAAGTTTTAGCCTTTCCTCTGTTACAACTCAGTTCATCCATATCTACTTGGGACGTTTTCTTTTTTTCCTTCTTTTCTTTCTTAAAGTTGAAGTTGTTCAAATTCTATGGTTGATAAGTTGGCACTTGATATATTGTAAGTATCAACACAGAAATACGATACCTAACGTTTAAAATGAATTTTTTTAAATTAAAAATCTTATCTTGAAGCTTCTATTTTACTTTTAATCAAATTTAATATTTCCAAAAAGCGAAAAACTTTGCTGTATTTCAAAACTAATTTAAATCGACTGGAATGCGTCTTTGTTTTGTAATCCTAAAAGAATCGCCTATTTTAGCGCCATTTTTAGCCATCTATCATCACAATGTAATTCTTCTTTATTAAAAATTCTTACAAAAATAAAATACAGATGTATGAAACTTTATTTGAGGAATATTAGTTTAATTAATCTCATTTGCTAATGGATAAAGGCGTTGGATAGATCCAGTAACAGGACCCAAAGAGTGTGAGTTCAATATCTGGTTAAGGCAGTGGAGAACTTGGAGTGGGGCATTAACAGGAGATAACTGATAACTGACATCCATTAAAACATGGCACGTGGAACTAGAACAGAAGAAGGCCGGAGCGTACAACGGCCGAAACGTTGTAATAAATATGGCGACAAAGATGAGGGCAATAGTCCGAATAATGTAAATTATGTACAGCAGTAGGTGTTTATTTAAAGGACTAACAGGTTTACAGACTGACGATTATCTGAGTTTTTCTAGGTGACCATATCTGTAAAAATTACTTGAGGACTATAACATGAGTGACTTTTTAATATAATTTTTAACTACCCAGTTATCTTAAAAAAATAGGAGATATTCTCTGAAATGTGATGTTTTATTGATGCTTTAGGGACTTTGACTTTAAATGTACTATAGTTACCGTTCTTAATAAATGTACTTTAGTTACCGCTCTTATTAAATGTACTCTAGTTACCGTTCTTATTAAATGTACTTTAGTTACCGCTCTTATTAAATGTACTATAGTTACCGTTCTTATCAAATGTACTTTAGTTACCGCTCTTATTAAATGTACTCTAGTTACTGCTCTTATTAAATGTACTCTAGTTACCGCTCTTATTAAATGTACTCTAGTTACCGCTCTTATTAAATGTACTATAGTTACCGCTCTTATTAAATGTACTCTAATTACCGCTCTTATTAAATGTACTTTAGTTACCGCTCT
The DNA here is from genome assembly GCA_964036315.1 of Acanthosepion esculentum. Lineage (NCBI taxonomy): Eukaryota > Metazoa > Mollusca > Cephalopoda > Sepiida > Sepiidae > Acanthosepion > Acanthosepion esculentum. The sequence goes on from OZ038493.1 coordinate 12,649,180, forward strand.
TATTAAATGTACTCTAGTTACCGTTCTTATCAAATGTACTTTAGTTACCGCTCTTATTAAATGTACTATAGTTACCGCTCTTATTAAATGTACTCTAGTTACCGTTCTTATTAAATGTACTTTAGTTACCGCTCTTATTAAATGTACTATAGTTACCGCTCTTATTAAATGTACTCTAGTTACCGTTCTTATTAAATGTACTCTAGTTACCGCTCTTATTAAATGTACTCTAGTTACCGCTCTTATTAAATGTACTCTACTTACCGTTCTTATTAAATGTACTTTAGTTACCGCTCTTATTAAATGTACTCTAGTTACCGCTCTTATTAAATGTACTCTATTTACCGTTCTTATTAAATGTACTCTAGTTTCCGCTCTCATTAAATGTACTCTAGTTACCGTTCTTATTTTCTGATAAAGTCGTGTATTGACGTTCGTATTTACCTTAATTAGCTGAAGAACGAAGGAAGAAACAGATGGTTAATAATGCAGGAAAAAGTAAACATTCACGGATGAAAAGTTTATAAGATACCTGAGCTTTTGTTGGGATAAGGAAAAAGCTAAAAGTTATAACTACGAGTTGTAGGTAGGAAAAAGTAATAGAAAATAGAAGTAAATTTTTACATTTAAAATAGGTAATATATATATATATATATATATATATATATATATATGAAAAACGTTTGATAAAATATGTCACAAAAAGTGTTGAAGCTGTTGATATATTTGAAAAAGATATTAGAATAATGCAGAGTCTATATTTTGGGAGCCAACCATCTTCATACGCATAGAAAATGAATTCAGTAAATATCCAAACAGAAAAAAGGGTGTAAAACAATAATGTGTCTACTCACCGGACTTATTCAACCTACAGGGTGAAGCAATTCTGTCAGAATTAGATGTCCTATCAGGATTTAATATTAGTGGGCATAATCTTAACAAATGCAGACGGGACAGATTTGATAGCAGTCACAGAAAATAAACTACAAGAACTCCAACAAAAAGTAATGAAGGAAAGCGAGAAAACAGAATGCATGTTTGTTAGTAAAATGACAGACAAATTAAAATATAAAAATTATGATAATGAGTGCATTAATTTAAATATCTGGGTAGTATTTAAACAAAGGGCGGAAAGCTAAGCTCTGTATTAAAAAGAAGAAAACATTCTAGGGCACATAATGAGGAAAGAGGACTTGGAAAATGTGATACTCACAAAACAGATTGACCACAAGAAGGCCAGGAGAAAACAACGCATAACTTTACCTCTAATAATAAAGTTTGAATAAATGGATAACAGGCAAAGGTTTAGGAGAAATAACAAGAATACAAAATTTATTAAGAGGTGCAGAGGATAGGAAGTTGTGGAGGACCATGATCGCCTACGCCCTGAAGGGATACAGAACATTAAAGAAGAAAAATAAGCTTCAATAAATGGATGACGGGACAAGGTTTAGAAGAGATAAGAAAAAAGATATAATTTATTAAAAGCTACAAAGGACAGGAAGTTGTGGAGAACCATGATCGCCTACGTCCTGAATGGACATGGCACATAGATGAAGAAAAATGAAGTTGAGTAAATGGATGACGGAACAAGGTTTATGGGTGATAAGAAAATAACAAAATTTATTAAGAGGTACAAGGGACAGGAAGTTGTGGAGAACCATTATCGCTTACATCCTGGAGGGACAAGGCATATAGAAGGAGAAAAATGAGGTTGAGTAAATGAATGATAGAACAAGGCTTATGGGTGATAAGAAAATGACAATATTTATTAAGAGGTACAAAGGACAGGAAGTTGTGGAGAACCATGATCGCCTGCGCCCTGAAGGGAGACTACACATAGAAGAAGAAAAATGATGTTGATGACAGAACAAGGTCTATTGGAGAAAAGAAAATGACAGCATTTATTAAGAGCTAAATTCTCATATATGACGGGGAATGCTGGGCAAATGAATGATAGACAAAATGATAAGAATACCATGGACGATATATGTGAGAAACAAGGAAGTATTAAGGAAAATAGAAACAAAATTTTTTACTTGTACTTAGAATCAGAAAACGATAGTTGAAATTTGAGAGATACATAATCAGGAAAGAAGACTAGGAGAATTTGACACACTCAGGACATACTGAAGACAAGGAAACATCGAGAAACCTATTTGACAGACTTGTGCAAATGAATGGCAGAACTTGGGCCTGGGGAGAGAGTAAGGTTACAAACGTTGCTTAGATGTACAAAGGATAGGATATTGCGGACTTCTGTGATCACCCACATCTTGAAGAGACGCGGTACATCAAAGAAGATATTGAAATACAATTTAAAAAAAACAAAAAAAAAACGAGACAAATTATCGATAAATTATTAGTTTTCCAACCACAATATTTTCACATGCTGCTATTTTATTTATTTTTAAAAACGAAGACATTAAGTACAAATTTTATGTAATTAGGGATTGTGTTTTCATCAATTGAAGCCAATCAATTGCTCATAGGTCGGTAGATATCTGGGTCAACCCCAGCTGCCATTAATTTAAATACAATCTTTTCAAACAAGCTGTTGTTCACCTGAAGCGTGTCGTTTATGATTATTTAGTTTTTTTTTTATTTTCTTGCTTACATTTTGTTTGTTTTATTACCAAATTGACCTAAATCTGTTGTTGTATATGAGTTCAGATGCTAGCAGGTTTGATCAGTCCTCTACTTTCTCTCTCACACACATACACACATATTATATATGTGGGCAGCAACCTTTCCTTTATAGATGTTTCACTGAATGTGACAGACAGGGAAAATTTTTATCGGGTCTTTTCCAATGTTCTCAGCGTCCTGGGTATGACGATAAACTACATCCAGCAGCAAGGGCTCTGATCAGGAGGTTTTGGAGAGCCTGGGACCACCTCTTAATTACTGCTGTTCCCAGGTTCACCAGCAAATAGTTACCCCCTCCAAACAGGGGAAAACACTATTACTTTAAAGTGATAAAATTGTTTTTTATAGTAAAAATACCAGTAATACATTTTGGAAAATAAATTATTACCAGTGATATATTTTTGAAAATATTATTACCAGCAATGCATTATTTACAATGTTCGGACTATTGTCCTCATCTTCGTCGCCATATTTATTACAACGTTTCAGCCGTTGTACGCTCCGGCCTTCTTCTGTTCTAGTTCCACGTGCCATGTTTTAATGGATGTCAGTTATCAGTTATCTCCTGTTAATGCCCCACTCCAAGTTCTCCACTGCCTTAACCAGATATTGAACTCACACTCTTTGGGTCCTGTTACTGGATCTATCCAACGCCTTTATCCATTAGCAAATGAGATTAATTAAACTAATATTGTGGTTGGAATGTCGAACTGAACCCTTTATTTCGCTCACTGGGGTAGACTGTTCTAGTTCCATGTGCAATGTTTAATGGATGTCAGTTATCAGTTATCTCCTGATACCTCATCAAGGACACATGGCACAGTGGATAAAGGCGTGAGTTAGATCCAGTGACAGGACCCAAAGTGTGTGAGGTCAATACCCGGTTAAGGCAATGGAGAACTTGGAGAGGAGAATTAACAGGAGATAACTGATAACTGACATCTGATTCGCGGAATAGTTAGCCGTTTTCAGAAGCAGGGTGCAGTTTGTGATCTCCCAAGATCTGAAAGGCCTGGTACGGCAAGAACTGTGCAGAATCAACGAGAATTGGAACTAAGCCTGGAAGAAAATCCATCTGTTTCAACCAGGAGAAGATCGCAACAAATGGGAGTTTCGCGTTCCTCCTTACAATTTCGCGTTCCTCCTTATTGCCGAAAATCTAGGAAGTATCATTTTATCTACTGCTGAAATTTTGTAAGTGTAACTTGAGAATTATAAAAGTTATTAAAGATTTAAAAGGCTCAGTAACTTTTGGGCCACCCTATATATATATATATATATATATATATATATATATATATATATATATATATATATATATATTAATGATATTTTGTTAAAAATATTTTACATTGCGAAACGGAAATTTCTATATTTTGAGTCTTACATTTTTTTAATCTTGTCATCAGGCAATGTTTGGTAACTTTTGGATGAAAATGACTTACATTTGAAAATAGAAAACAATATATTTGCTTATTAAAGATGGAGGTGGGGGATGCAGATTTTGAAATTTTATGGGTATGTTCTTTTTAACTAATCAAAAGAAAGGTCAAATCTAAATCAGAAAAGTTAAAAATATAGGATAGATGTTCGGGGGTATTCATACATGTCTCGGGGAACTGTCATATTACGAGTTGACATTATACAATTTTAATTTATTCAATACATGGCGATTTAAAAATTTAAAAAAATCAAGGAATTAAATCAATATTACATGTATCATTATACATAATAATCGATATATAATTGTAATGCATAGATTTTTTATGAAAACTCATTAACTATATTTTAACGTGAACATTTTACAATGTCTACATATGACGGTAAGTTTTTTTTTTTTTTTTAAGCGTATCACTCCAAGCAAGGCCGGTGGCCACTATCACGCATGGGGTTACAGAAGGGTTGGAGGAAGAGCAGATAGGAGTGGTAAAGGAAGGGATGTGGAGAAAGAGAAGGACGGAGGGTCGATCGAGGCAGGGGGGTTACGGAAGATATAGAGCGAGAGCAGATAGGAATGAAAGATGTCAGGAAGTGGATAGATCAAGGCAATTGGAGATGATGATTGACGCTACACTTAAACCGTTGGAGATTGTATTTGTCAGGGAAACAGTAATAGGGAAGGGAGTTCCATAGGCGTTATGTGCGAGACATGAAGCTATTGGAGTAGAAAAGACGTCTACATCTAACAGTTTCAACGGTGAAGGGGTGGGAACGGGATGCCAGCCTCGTAGGACGCTTAAATTCACGAGGCTTAGGGACAAGCGAAAGCAACTCCTCAGAGCAATTACCGTGGAAGTACTTGTAGAAAAGGCAGAGCGATGCAACATCGCGTCTGTGAGAGAGCGACTGCAGACGAGATGACAGATCAGGGCCAATCACATTGCATATCCGTCTCTGGATCTTATCAAGAACCCTGAGGCAACACGCAGGGGCCCCAGACCATAAATGGCAGCAATACTCCATGCAAGGTCGAATGGTAGACTTATAGACTTGGAGGATCGATTCCGGGGAGAAGAATTTCCTGGCTCGGCACAGGGAACCAACTTTTCTTGCGGTGGATGATGCAATTGACTCGATGTATTTGTTCCATCTCAGATCAGCGGACAGCGTGAGACCGAGCAGCCGCAGAGAGGAGCTCTCGAGAAGTTGGTCCTCAGACATTCTGATGGGATGCAGGGATGGGTCCTTGTCGTGGTTAATGGAGAGCAGTTTTGTTTTAGAGGCATTAAAGTTGACCATCCATTTCTCTCCCCAGTCCACAACCGATTGGAGGTCCTTTTCAATTTGAGCTGCCAGGTTAATTTTGTCCGCCTCAGTAGATTTGTGCTTGAGGCAGGAGTAAATAGTAGTGTCGTCAGCGTAGATACCGACTTGGGAGTCTATGGCGTCTGGAAGGTCATTTATAAATATGAGGAACAGAGTAGGGCCAAGGATGGAGCCTTGAGGAACACCAGCGGTAGTGGGATAGGAGTTGGAGAAGAATCCACTGAGAACAACCTTCAAATCCCGGTTTGATAGGAACGATTGAATTAGGTCAAACAATCGACCTGTGATACCATAACCCCGGAGCTTGCGAAGGAGGCCGGCATGCCAAACCCTATCGAATGCTTTGGAGATGTCAAGGGCCACGGCACGGGCTTCGCCGTTACTATGGATAGCTTGGTAGACAAATTCAGTGATGGCCGTAAGCACATCGGCAGTAGACCGGGCAAAGCGGAAACCATACTGCTTGTCTGAGAGCAGATCGTGGAATATCAGGTAGGAAACGTAATTATATGTAGCTTTTCATGTAGACACAGGACATGGGTCATTTAAGGACTTACAAATTCTGTGGATTTTAAATCTGTTCTTTCTATATATATATATATATATATATATATATATATATATATATATATATATATATTATGAAATGAATTAAATCCTACAATCATTAATATATATTCTGTTTATACGTTGTTTTTATAAATATAATATATTTATTTAATATGCGCTCTCCGACAGAAAATATATTAAATAAATGTCGGATTTAATCCATTTCATATTATGTTGTCATTGTTTACGTTAAGATACGTTTCGTAAGCAGAAATGATCGATCGAGAAAAATCTTCGGTGTGTTTGTTTGTAAATAGTAATTCAAACTTTGCTAACCAGACGCTTCCCATTAGTGGGCACAGAGTTTAGCAGCAAGCAGCAACAGCCTTTTTCATGCCTCAACGCAGTTTTGAGGGTTGAAGATTGCGTCCAAGCATGAAACAGATTGTCACCGCTTGGCATTGACCTCAATGTCCACTTTTATATTTACATACACTCTATCCCTGATAATGACCACTTTTAGCCATAAATATAGGATATATATATATATATATATATATATATATATATATATATATATATATACAAATATTTGTATCACGAGGTCTGAAGAGTTGAGGTCAAATTTTCCGACCATAACGAAATTAATATAACCTCAAGGCTTTGTAGTGTTCGTTTTCTTTATAACAATGATTATTGCTCTTTCTCTGACACAGCGCTCTCCCTGGATCTATACCCTTATGTAAATATTCATACTGATTACTAATATGATATATATATATATATATATATATATATATATATATATATATATATATATATTGCATGGAATATCGCTGTCATATATAGTCTGGAGCCTCTTCTGTTTGTCTCAATGTCCTTGATAAAATCCAGAGACGGATATGCAATGTAATTGGCCCTGATATGGCATCTCGTCTTCAGTCGTTCTCTTACAGACGTACCGTCGCCTCCCTCTGTCTTTTTTACAAATACTTTCATGCTAACTACTCCGATGATCTGCTTTCGCTGGTTCCCAGACTTTATGAATTTAAGCGTTCTACTAGGCTGGCATCTCGCTCTCACCTTTTCACTGTCGAAACTGTTAAATGTAGCCGTCTCTTCTACTCCAATATCTTCATGTCTCGCACCTCCCGCCTGTGGAACTCTGTCTCCTCTTCCTGTTTCCTTGATAGCTATAATCTCCAACTATTCAAATGTAATGTCAATCGACGTCTCCAGATGCCTTGATGTATCCCCTATGCTTCTCTTCATCCTTTCCTCTATCATTCCTCTTTGCTCTCGCTCCAACTCTGTAACCCCTTGCGTGCTAGTGGCTTCCCGCCTTGCTTGGGGTGAAACGCTTATATATATATATATATATATATATATATATATATATATATATATATATATATATATATATATATATTGAGAGATAAAAAAGAAGAATATGTAGAGAGACATGATTGACCATGTCCTGAAGTTACATGGTATTTAAAAAGTATCTGTACACTTTTCTCTTTTCCTTCTTTCTCTTTTTTCTTCTTTCTTTCTGTTTCTCTCTCGTCCATCTCTCTCTTCCCTCTTTTTTCTCTGCACCTATGCATATCCCTTTTGTTTTAAAGCTATTACCTTTCGAATTCATAATAAATGATCTTACCGTTTGCTTCAAAAAGAAAGCATATAAATATTCACATATATTATTCAAAGGCCGAGCTTCGTCCTAGTCAGGCTAAAACCAATACATGTAGAACACACTCGATTCTTCCAACACCATCTGGTCTGGTACTACTGTTATATATTTAAAGATTCTTGATAAAATCCAAAGAAGAATCTGCAATGTTATTGGTACTCAGTTGGCATCTCGGCTTCAGTCACTTTCTCACCGCCATAATGTAGCTTCCCTTGGTTCTTTTTCTATAAATACTTTCATCTTAATTGCTCTGATGAGTTTTGTTCTCTGGGACCTAGACTTTATGAATTTAAGCGCAGTAGTAGACTAGCGACAAGGTTTTATCATTTTACAGTTGAATTAGCTAGATGAAACCGTAAGTTCTTTGCTAACAGTTTCTTTTCTCGCACTTTTCGCCTGTGGAATTCTCTTCCTGCTTCATGCTTTCCAGCCAGTTTTGATCGTCAAATATTTAAAGGCAATGTAAATCTACTTGATTTCTCTTCTGTTCTCCTTCCTTGATAGTGTTTTCTTTTTCTTTTTTATTCTTTCACACTCAATAATCACTTGTGCCTTAGTGACTTTATTGCCTTACTTGGAGTGAAATGATTAAAAAAAAATCTATGAACCCAATTTTAAAAGACGTCTAAATGTAACTGATGTATATTTTTTTATACCATGTCCATTCAGGTTGTATAGAATTATTGTTCTTCACATGTTCAGTTTCTTTATTAACTTGAATTACCATCACTTCTTGGGAAAGACAGCGGGATGATTTCCTGTTGCTTCGGCATGGTTTGGAATTCCCTGCTATCCAAGGCTACAGATCGCAGTCTATCGTATTTAACCCATAGCCGACGGGGAGAAATGATGGTTTCGTGCCGTTGCACAGGGCATTTATGCAAAAGTGAACAGACAAGTCCTGAATTTGAACTCGTATCGCTGATTTCACTTTCAGCGTCGATAACTATTATGTTAACTTTAACCACTGATATATATTATAGCTCCCGAATCACAATAAGTTATTTGGTTGGAAACGTATCGGTATATGAAATACAAGTGGATATTGAAAAGTTCTAAGCCTGACCAATTCCAAAAAATAGTATCGGAATGTTTGTTTATACAGATAACTGATTTTGGCAAGTGAACAGGGACAAAAGGTTTTCAGCATCTCTTCATAAGCGCAAAATGCATAATCATCTTAAAATGTTTAGTGTTTATCTTTATCTTGTGCAATCATGAAATGCTTTTATTTAAAGCATGCTTACTATGAAATGAAACTAATGACACCTCCCTTGAACCCAATGGCCGTTGGCGGCTGCAATGTTCCAGATATTACTCACCACTTGGATTAGCCAAGTTATTGAAATCTACTATGTATTTGTTTGACATACATAGTATCTACACGCCATGATTAACCATCTTTTACACAGGTTCAGATAGCTTGAATTCTAAGTCATCGTTCTCCTAGACTGGTTGCCAACCACGACTTGAGATCCCATTCTGCTGTGCTAACCCATAACTGGAGAAAGAAAAAAATGGATTCATACCTCATATATATAGGCGAAAGTGAAAGTAACGAACTCGACTGGAATTCGAACTCGTCTCGCCGATTTCTTGTCACGAGCCTCTAACTAAGCGCTACCGTCCTGCCCAAGAATGCGAATCGCCATAATCTAAGGGCAGTGAATGGAATTTGGCGACTTTTCAGTATAAGCGTGCTGACCTTCCTAAAATGCATAGGGATCATATTTTTTTTCTACAATAATGACATTCTCCTGTCTAAAACCATTCATCAAAGACTAATACATGGGATATACAATTTTTTTATACTCGGAATAATATCATTTGAATAACTGGATATGACTAAACGGACAAAGGAAAGGCAGATTGCGTCTCTCTCATATATATATATATATATATATATATGACATTTTTATGTTTATACATTCTTTTTAGAGATACAAATATTTAAGTAAAGGCTGTTTTTATAATAAACAGTATTTATAACATTTAACGGCCTGAATGTCCGAGAAATCGCCATAGAAAATATTCGTCCTCCGGCAGGAATCGAACCTGTATCCTATACGTGCCGGACGTGCTCTTAACCGATTGAGCCACGGAGGATCGTTCGATTAACAAGGTCGAATTTACTGTCTTTAAACTTCAATCTTCCATGAATCTCTCACGTACATTCATATCTGCTCGAGGCTTATCCAAATATAAATAAATGACGTCACAATTATTTTAAGACATTTTTATGTTTATACATTCTTTTTATAGATACAAATATTTAAGTAAATGCTCTGTTTTATGATAAACAGTATTAAACATTTACCGGCCTGAAGGTCGATTTTATATAATACAGGTTCGATTCCTGTCGGAGGATGAATATTTTCTATGAAAATGTCTCGGACATTCAGGCCGGTAAATGTTTTTTAATACTGTTTATTATATACAGAGCATTTACTTAAATATCAACCTTTCCTTTATAGATGTTTCACTGAATGTGACAGACAGGGAAAATTTTTATCGAGTCTTTTCTAATGTTCTCGCCGTTCTGGGTATGACGATAAACTACATCCAGCAGCAAGGGCTCTGATCAGGAGGTTTTGAGAAGCCTGGGACCCCCTCTTAATTGCTGCTGTTCCCTCCAAACAGGGGGAAAAACACTATTACTTTAAAGTGTAAAAAATAAGTTTTTATAGTAAAAATACCACGTTTATATTTGACTTTTTACAATTAATGTTTCATCAATCTCCACCATTTTGTCTGAGCCTCCAACTGTCTGTCTTGTTTTGTTTTGTTTTCCAGTCAAATAGCAGCACACAATCCTACAAAATCTGAACCAGTCAAATACTATTTGCTTCGGGAAACTGTAGTCACTTTCATTTTTGCTCATGAGAATTATATAGGCCCTGTTTTACGTTAGTTTTCCCTCATGTTTTGACTGTTTTATTTTATGTAAAATCAAATCATTCTTAATTAGGCATTTGTTTAATTACAAATATTGCGCATGCTCACACATATACGTCAACGGCCTAAGTCGTGATTTTCGAATTGGAGACATGAAAATCGATCAAATACAGCAATTCAACTAGTATCGGGCCATAAAACGGGGCTTTTTTAAATATATTTTCAAATGGAATTCTTCTTCTTTTTTTTTCGAAATATATATTCAGATATATATATATATATATATATATATATATATATATATATATATATATATATATATATCACAGATTTTTGTTGGTTCCTTTTTTCTTTGAGAAAACTCTTTAGAAGATGCCAACTATTCTCTATTCTAGGGTTTGAGTATAAACAAATCCTACAAGTAATTACATTCTTCAGAATTTCTTTCAGTTCCTCCAAAGAGTCGCAGTTATATTTGACTTTTTACAATTAATGTTTCATCAATCTCCACCATTTTGTCTGAGCCTCCAACTGTCTGTCTTGTTTTGTTTTGTTTTGTTTTCCAGTTAAATAGCAGCACACGTCCCTACAAAATCTGTAGTCACTTTCATTTTTGCGCATGTGAATTATGGGCCCTGTTTTATGGCCCCTATTCTAGACATCTCTAAAGCGTCTGAGAGGGTCTGGCGCGCTGGCCTTCTTCGTAAGCTTCAGGGATACGGCATTACAGGACGATTATTTGACAATGAAATCATTCCTGTCAAACCGTGAAATGAAGGTCGTCCTAAACGGATTCTCCTCCAGTTCCTTTCACCCGAACGCTGGTGTTCCCTAAGGCTTTATCCTGGGTTTTACACTGTTTCTGATCTTTATCAATGATCTTCCTGGTGTCATCAACTCCGAAGGTGACATCTACGCTGGCGACACTACTATTTACTAAATGGTAGATCCAGCATCATGACAAAATTAACCTAGCCGTAGGCCTCAAGACGGACATCCAATCTGTGGTTAACCGGGGCACGAAATGTAAATATATATATATATATATGTTTAAATTTAGTCTCTGTCTAATTGTGTATACACAATGAGTTATATTGTTTGATAGCAATGGAAAAGATAGTGATCTGGTTTAATAAGGCAACGGGAAATCAGATATCACTCTCTTTCCCATGAAGTCATGACAGAAAATAAAGAAAAAGAAAGAGCCTTAATCGCCTATGTTCTGGGGGAGATGATATATAAATATATTTGTTATTTTACATTGTGTCTTGTTAGAACTTTTGAAGTAATTAAACTTTGTCTTGTAGTTTTATCCCGCTGTCAAATTATTTTTATCTCCGGTGTCTTTTTCTTTCATGATCTCAAATGTTTCTTCATTCTCTGGAATGGATTTTGACTTAAAAAATTAAAAAAAAAAAACACCTCCACATCCACCAGATTATCTCATGAAAGCGCTGGATGTTAATTTTCATCATTTTCCTTGTGGTATACGTATTTTGGATCTCTCTCTCTCTCCCTCCCCCCCTCTCTCTCTCTCCAAATATATATATATATATATATATATATATATATATATATATATATATATATATATATATATATATATACATATAGCGCATTTCACATGTTTTAAATTAAATCAACCATCTGGGAATAAGCAGCTTATGGGTGCACACACCTGTTCATGAGACTAAACACAGGTCAGCGTATTGTGAGTTTGATTTAATTAAAAAACAAATTTATACGTGTGACATCTATCTATCTATCTGTCATTAATTCTGTTCCTATCTATCTATCTATCTATATATATATATATATATATATATCTGTCATTACTTCTGTTTCTATCTGTCATTAATTCTGTTCCTATCTATCTATCTATCTATCTATCTATCTATCTATCTATCTATCTATTTGTCTGTCTGTCTGTCATTAATTCTGATTCTATCTATCTATCTATCTATCTATCTATCTATCTATCTATCTATCTATCTATCTATCTGTCATTAATTCTGTTCCTATCTATCTGTCTGGCTATCATAAATTATTTTCCTATCTATCTATTAGTTAGCTACATAGCTATCTATCTCTGCGTGAAACTCCTACTATGCTGTGTTGTTTCTTATGTTCATATATATATATATATATATATATATATATATGTCTGTATGTATATATATATGGATATATATATATAAATATATATATATGTATGTATATATATATACATATATATATATATAGACATATATATATAGACATATATATATATATATATATATATATATATATATATATATATATATATATATATATATATATATATATATATATATATACTGTGCTACGTATAGGTTTATGAACAGGTGTGCGTATCCTACCCGTAACCAACTTATTCTGAGTCGGTAGATTTAATTTCCAATATAATGTGTACGTCTGTCATCTATCTCAATTTCTATTCATCTATCATTCATATATATATATATATATATATATATATATATATATATATATATATATATATATATATATATATATATATATATTCCAATATTTTTAAAGTACTCTGGCCTATGTGTGGGCTCATGGACAGATTTGTGAATGTGTGTGTGCGTGTATGTTTGTGTATGTGTGTGTGGTTGTGTGTGTGAAGCCATAAGCAGCTTATTGTGAACAGGTAGATTTCATTCCAAACGTATTGTGTACGCGTGACTATGTGAGAATCTAGATGAGTGGTGAGTAAGAACGAATATATATTTGAGAATGTTTACTCTTACCTTAGGAAAGAATCAATAAGTGTGTCACTGAGTGTACCCAAGAGAATACCTGAGTGTAATCCTACGTGCGTGAGAAAGAGGACGAAACAGGAGGAAAAGGAGAGAGAACATGCAGCGATACAATCTATAATTTTAGCCAGGGGTGTGTATTTCGTTATGGATGTTGTCAGTGTGACGTGTGAATAAATTCTCGGTACCTTTTCAGCTCTAAAATGGTTTTCTGTGTTAGAAGTGATTAGAGAATTATGCAGCAGCAAGTTTGGCAAATTAGACATTTTCTGCGATAAAATCATGGGCTAGCTGGTAAAAGCGATGGTTTATGAAATTGGTGACATAGGGGTTGGGAGTTCAATCCCTGGGTTGGGTAAATGTGTACTTGTACTCGTATTCTGAACAGTACTATATGACAATAATTAGACGATAACCCTAGCCATGAGCATTAGAACGAGAACAGTCTACCCTAGGAGATTAAATAAATTGCACAGTTCGGAAGTCCCTGTCGATATACACCTGAAGATGGTAGAACGTTTTTGTCGCTGCTTTATTTTTTAATTACTAGTGCGTGTATAACGTTCACCCTCAAGTATTTTCTTATACACACACACACACACACACACATACACACACACACACACACACACACACACACATATATATATATATATATATATATATATATATATATATATATATATATATATATATATATATATAAGCAAATATGTGGATGTAGATCCGACGGTATGATGAAAAATATGGAAAAGACAAAGCAAAATCCGAATATGCAAGTTTACTGTTTTAATTTTGTTTTACTGTGGACGTCAGATGTTTCGGTCTAGTAGACCATCTTCAGGACATGGTCTTCTGTCTATTGTCTCTTCATGTTGACTTACATATAAATATGTTTCCAATAACAATGTCCTGAAGATGGTCTACTAGACCGAAACGTCTGACGTCGACAGTAAAACAAAATTAAAACAGTAAACATGCATATTCGGATTTTGCTTTGTCTTTTCCATATTTTCCATATGTATATATATATATATATATATATATATATATATATATATATATATATATATATATAAAGAAAGAACAGTAAGATATATAATCCGGTGTTCTTATTGATATTTTTTATTTTTATTTTTTATTTTTAACAATACTCAACGTAAATTTACAGAGCATAAATATTATAAATTAATAAAAAATCTTTCAAAGTACTTCTGGCACTTAAAATTTATAAAAATCTTTCAAAGAACTTCTGGCACTTAAAATTAATAAAAAAGTTCTTAGCTTCCATTTTTGAAACATGGTTATTACTGTGTAGCGAAAAAACATATTTCAAATCAGTTAAGTTATAATATTTATACTATATATATATATATATATATATATATATATATATATATATATATATATATATATATCAGGAATCAAAACTAGAAGACAATTTTTGTGTTAATCCGACCGAAAGATGTTTTTAAGTATGAGCTATTTGTTATGTTTTGATTCCGATGGATAATAAAGCCTGACGATGATTGCGAGATGCATTGAAAGTATACTAGCAGAAATAAAAAATAAAAATACACCACATCCATTGTATTTATTTATGAGGATCTCATCATTCGGAGGATTATCAGTAGTGGAATGCTTATGTTTGTCAATTAGCGAAGTGATTTCGTCAATAATCGCATTCAACTTGCTGATTAATTCAAGGTATGATTGACTCTTTGTAATGTAAATATATGCTGCCTATTATATTATGTTCATATATATATATATATATATATATATATATATATATATATATATATATATGTAGATAGATAGATAGTGTAGGAAGAAAATGAGTAACTACGAAGGTTCGAGCGTGACACTGCACTTATGAATATATGTTTTGCGTCAGGTGTATAAATAGCGGTGTCAGGCTACTGACTGCAGTGATTATTTAGGGACTATTGAATGGAACTATTCAGTCCAATTAGTGTGAATTATTGTGCGTAGATGATTTGGGTTTTTGAATTAAAATTTACCGGACATTAAGCCAAGACGCGCTACTAAGAATCTATTCACCGAAATGGTTAATTATCTTTGGTTGACTTCTTTGTCCCTGTTAAGTATTTATTTGCGGTTGTAATTAAATACTGTTTTATCTTAGTATTGAAGACTTGATTTATATTTAATTATTAACGCCCACTGTACGTGTCAAAATGTTCAAAGCAGAAGTAGACCTTCTAATAAAAGGTTAGATCGGATAATCCATTCAAAATTAGTAGAACAAGTGTCTGGATTAAAAGGACATGATGAAAAATAAATATCTTTTTTAATAAACAGGGTGTTTGGAAAACGTAAGGAGAATTGAAGCTTCCTCTGACGTCCACAAAAAACATTTAAAAAAAGATTCTCTTCATCCATGGCGCGACAGGAGAACGATTTAGCCGTCTGCGTTTTGCTGAAACGGAAACCTAGACAACTGACTAATTTTTTCCTCTTGGTTTCAAGCTACAACAATGCTATTGTGCTGAGCTGAATAATTTACTTAAACCTCCTTAATTTTCTGTTTAGCGTAGATCTGACATTTAATTGGTTAATCGAGACAAGCCCACAAGTATATTTTTAATTCTGACCTTATGCCCTCCCCTTTAACTTTTGGAAAAGAGGTAACGATTTATTTTTAAATTTCCCTAAAAAATCATTTTCATCACCAGTTACCAACCATCGCCTGAGGAAGTATAATCATAGGATTGAAACATGAAAGATTTTGTGCAGAGTTTTAAAATGTTTTTATTATAATCTCTTATAATAAAAATATAATAATAATACTTTACTTTGTATTGAGCACTTTTTAAGAAAGTAAATGCTACGAACTGAGGATTAAAACTCTGTATGTTCTTTCTCTCATTTGCAAATGTTATTGAAGAAAAATTTGCGCTTTCCGGCAAGTTTACCAAAAATTGTCATTTTATGAGTAGATCAGATAAGGAATACAGAATCAGGAATCTTTAATATACAGGGTGTCCATAAATTTCGTGTGCATTTAAAAAAAAATAATAACTTTATTTGTATTTGCGATAGAAATAATTTGTAAAAAGGATTAGAAAGAAGTAAATCTATATTTTTTAAGGTGTTATTGAAATTTTATTTAAGTTTCCACATGTCCTCCATCATTAGCAATATAAAGGGTAATACGATTTTGCAGTTCACGGAAAACATTTGCCAACTGATTTACAGTAATGCCTGAAATCACCTTAGTTATTTTAGCTATACTTAAAACTAGGTACATTAAACTTTATAACATTTTTTTTACAGATTATTTCTATCGCAAATACAAATAAAGTTATAAATTTTTTAAAGTGCGCACGAACTTTATGGACACCCTGTATAATTACTGATTTCCCCAATTCCACCACATAAGAACTTTTAAGATCTAATTTAGATCCCCATTTTTATTTTGTGTCGCCCTGTATTTTTGACTTCATGTTGTCGCAAGTTTTTGGCCACCATCTTGAGATCTTTTTTCTAGACCTACAGATGTATCGCTTGTTTACAACAGAATATTGCAGATCAAAAATTTAAAAAAAAAAAATCTGGTGGGCGGTGAATTTTGATTGATAGATTCTGATATGTGGGATGATAGCAGGTTACTCTAAGAAATGTTTATGAGTAACCATGAATATAGAAGAGATTGGATCAAACTGACAGATTGGAATAAGCAGGTTGGAAAAAGTGGAAAATAAAATAAACGGGGTGCTGGAATAACAATGGATAGTTCCCCACCCCAAAAGAAAGGAAATAAAGTCACTAAGACGCAAAGGATTACTGTGAAATAAAAACATGCCGTCTGTCTCGAAAAGTACTTCCAATCAGTGGTAAACTGGGGCAGGAATTGGCTGGTTAACTTTAATGCCTCAGAAACAAAACTGCACTCTATTACTCACCACAGAGACCCCCCCCATTAGAACGTCTGACGCTCAAATCCACGAGAGCACCTCTTTGGGATTACTCGGCCTCACATTGTCTGCTGACCTGAGATGGATCAAAGCTTCGTCCACCGCAAAGAAAGTTGGCTCCCTGTGCCGCGCCAGGAAATTTTTCTCGCCGGAGTCGATCCTTCAAATCTACAAATCAACCATTCGCCCTTGCATGGAGTATTGCTGCCATATATGGTCTGGAGCCCCTTCTGTTTGTCTCAAAGTCCTTGATAAAATCCAGAGACGGATATGCAATGTAATTGGCCCTGATCTGGCATCTCGTCTGCAGTCGCTCTCTCACAGACGTGCCGTCGCCTCCCTCTGTCTTTTTTACAAATACTTTCATGGTAATTGCTCCGATGAGCTGCTTTCGCTGATTCCCAGATTTCATGAATTTAAGCATTCTACTAGGCTGGCATCTCGCTCACACCCTTTCACTGTCGAAACTGTTAAATGTAGCCGTCTCTTCTACTCCAATATCTTCATGTCTCGCACCTCGCGCCTGTGGAACTCCCTCCACTTTTCTTGTTTTCCTGATAGCTATAATCTCCAACTATTCAAATGTAATGTCAATGGACGTCTCCAGATGCCTTGATCTATCCCCTATCCTTCTCTTCATCCTTTCCTCTATCAATCCTATTTGCTCTCGCTCCATCCCTCTGTAACCCCTTGCGTGCTAGTGGCTTCCCGCCTTGCTTGAGGTGAAACGCTTAAAAAAAAAAGTAGAAAAAGCATTACAAGAACGAAAATAAAGAAAACAGATGATAATGATTGAAATTGCATGAAAATGTTTGAAAATCAAAATTGGCTGGAAAGCCAGAGGTAGGAAGAAAATTCCAAAAGTGAAAAGTGCGAAACTGTTAGTTTGGAACTTAAGATTACATCTTGCAATTTTGACTGTAAAATGATGAGACCTAACTGCCAATCTAGTACTTCGCTTATATTCGTAAAGTATGAGACACTAAAGAGGAAACGATCAGAACGGTTACCATGAAAATACATATCGAAAAGGCACAGGGAAAATACGTTAAGGCGGTGGGAAAGTTACTGAAGCCGAGATGTCAGGTCAGGACCGATGGCATTGCAGATTCTTCCTTATCCATTGTTTTCCCGATTAGAATGTAGTTTACCGGTTTCTTTCTTTCATGGACTTAACTTTTGTGGTGATCAGACTGATAAGTGACCATAATTTTTCATTTTGAGCGTACAGGGTTGGCAGGTTGAAAAAAAAATCGAAATTCAAATAACTGGTTAGGCCCGTCTATTCTTAACGCGAGAATAACTGATTTACAGATGAGCAACGCTATTATTAGATTTTAATAAAAATTCTGGCTGAATATAAACTTGTATATTCAACACTGTTTATTCTTCATGCTTAATCTGGGAAAGAAGCGCTATAGTAGTCAGGAAAGGAAATCGTTTTTTCTTTTTCTTTTTTTCTATTGTTTTAATATATATATATATATATATATATATATATATATATATATATATATATATATATATATATATATATATATATATATTACTGTAAACGTTATTTTTAGTGGATACAAGTGCATACAAATAAAACAACTTAGAGTCACGCTGCCTAAAAATAGTACCGACTCGTGACAGATAGCGGCGCAATGTACAACTACTTCCTGTTCGCGCGCTATGTTCAAGTATGTTATTTTTTTGTCATCATTTTGCTCCTTTAAAGACGTTTCTATCACTAACACAAAAAAGAAAATGTCTCATATCGAGAATATTTAACATCGAAAAACATAAAGAAAAAATGAATTATTTTTAATAAATATGTGGAAATCGCCACCCTTTGCCCGATGACGGTCTCGAGACCGGAAACACGTGTAGCAAAATTATGGAAAATAAAGCATAATATTTTTTTTTAAAATCCACATTTCAACCAAAAACGTTTGTGGTTTCTCTCTTCTTTTTAATATACACACTTTTCTCTCGTTGGAACTACTATAACCTCTTCCTTTTATATATATATATATATATATATATATATATATATATATATATATATATATATATATATATAAAAGTGAACATAGAAGTCAACACTTAGAGGCGACAGTCTGTTTTATGCTAGATGCAATCATCAGAACAGCACTCGTGGCCTGATGATTGCATCTAGCATGAAACAGACTGTCGCCTCTAAGTGTTGACTTCTATGTTCACTTTTATATTTACACACGCTCTATCTCTGATATTGAGCACTTTATCCCATAAATATAGCACACTTTAAGACTATATTTCTTCATATATATATATATATATGTATATATATATATATTACTTATTACTGTAAACATTATTTTTAGTGGATACAAGTGCTTGTATTGCTATACCCGTTTTTTCTTTCCTTTTTTTTTTTTTACAAAAACTGTGAAATTAAAAAAAATAAATATAGATAGCAATACAACGTAATCACCGTAACCATCCTTCTTTAAGATGGAATTTATAATATATTATCATACCAGTTGTATATTTTAGGAGATATTTCGTATAATCGTAACATTTACTGAGGAGGATTCAGAAATTAGTGCACTTTCAACATATTTTCGCCTTAAGATTACTTCCTCTTTTAACGAGAACCGCATTACACGCACGCACACACACACACACACACACACACACACACACACACACACACACACACACTCACTCACTCTCTCAAAAATTATGTAATTTTCTAACACAATATTTTTCATAAACATTGGATATATGATAATTCAATATAACTCTCCAAATACATACACTTGGATTTTGATTGATAGTTTCGTTTTCTAGGGCTTATCAACCATTTGCAGGTCAATTAAAGCCATAAAACATTTTTAGATTGTAAGAACTTTGGGGGAGAGGATAATAACGGTTTACTGATACAAGTATTACTAATTAATCCGTAGCTGGGGGAGAAGATGTAGATTCATACTTTTACCGAGGGTACGCGCGCGTAAGTGAATATAACAAAGCCAAAGGGAATTGGATCTCGGTTTTACGATTAATAAATCCCTTTATATTCGGCTCTCCGATTAACAGATCCACAACCATTATAATCTACGTACATCGAAGCTTACAGCACCTGGCATTCCGAAGTGGTCCCTAATCTGGGTACTGACTAGGCTGTACGTTGCTTAACTTCGGTAATCGTACGGGAACCGATATTTCAACATGATGTGACAGTAAGCATACACTTAGAACTCAATGTATGCATGTATGTATGTATGTATTTATATTTATATGTATATAATTTATTTTAGGATATAAAACCCAAAACGTTAAAAATCGCTACACGTTTACAATCATGTTTCAATAACACAAATGTGTCTCCTCGGGCGATGTCAAACCACTGACCAGTTTTGTGGTGTGAGACATGATTGTAATCGTGTAGTGATATTTAACATGTTTTTATTTTAATATACTAAAATAAATAATATTTAGCTCTACTCTGTATTGAGCCTTCTTTTATTTTTGGGAATTATACTCCATTTGATCTCATTTTACCTGGATATATATATATATATATATATATATATATATATATATATATATATATATATATATATATAATTATTTATTCGAAAATTATAACATAAATATGTTATAAAATCACTACAAAAATAGCCATTTTGTTTCAACACCTCTGGTGTCTTATCAAGTGATGATTTTTTTTTTGTAAAGGGTCGTGGAGATATTTCCTGCCTCGTCGCCTTTTTGTGTGTGTATATATCTAAATACGTCTGCGTGTTTATGTATTATAATCTGGTTCTGTATGTATTGTTGTTTGCAAGATGTCATCCCCCCCTGCCTCTGTTTATAATTCAAATGTATCTATGGTGTCATGAAGTTCAGAGCAACATTTGATCTTAACGTTTATTCCAACTTAATTTCAATAAAAACAAAATAAATAGAATAAAATCTGTATTTTTTCTTTTTCCTTCAGTAATTTTAGAATTTAAAAAATTTTTAGAAACTTAATATAGATTAAATTTAAATTTTAAAATGGGTAATTTTTAATTTGTAATTTCAAATTTTATCGTATAATTTAATACTTATTAGTTAGAATTAATTCTATTTTAGTCTAACCCCAACATTAATGCATTAAATAATTATTATAACCTTAGTTCGTTGTCAAGTTTTTTGAATTCTCGTATACTTGTATTTTGATTGGTCATTCCAGCTTATGTAACAGCGTTTCCCCTTCCCCTTCATTGATGTGAACATTTTAAAACCCTTTGTTATACATTCAACATCATCACTTGATAAGACACCAGAAGTGTTGAAATAAAATGGCTATTTTTGTAGTGAGTTTATAACATTATAATTTTCGAATAAATAATTATATTTGCTCTACTCTGTATTGAGCACTCTTTTAAGAATAGTAATTGTTGGTTATTGGAATTTATTCCGTATACACCAATCCTATACTTGGATATATATATATATATATATATATATATATATATATATATATATATATATATATAATTGTTAAGTGAATGGAAAAATTCTTAATGACGTGTTTTGTTCTGAGAAGAACTTCTTCAGACGAATTTTATATGAAAAATGGGGAAGGAGAGATAAAATACAACAATCAATGGTTATAATTTTGTTATATTCCGTGCTAAGGGAATAAATGCTTACACCTGGTGGATAATAGAAGAAAGGTTTATTGTACACAAGCAGTACAATATGAAATACGGTACAGTTATACACACAGGTCAATCTAATAGTGAGTGCCATTAATTGGAAGGTCGGATGTGTTTGCATCTTCTCTCTCTCACTCTTAATATTTAACAGCCCCCCCAGGGATGTATGTGGCACAAGGCTGAGTTTACCGTAGGTTTTCCGAGCCCATAGGCTCGTCCAAAAATATTCCCTTAGAACCTGACATGTCACTTACATAGTAGCGAACCACCCTCATTCTTTCCGTATTTCACTGGTGAGAGGTAAGTTCCACTCAAGCAACTTCTTCCCGTGGACCACTGCCCTACGGAACAGACCCCCTGGATGATCTTTTCTCAATCAGTACAATCTTAACCTGTTCAAATATAGATTCAACCATTATCTATCCCTCCTATCCATATAAATTACCTCTTATTGTAACCCTCTACCTCAAGTGACCTCCGGGCCTTGTACAGGGTGAACCTTACTGTAAAAAAAAAAAAGAAAAACATCGTAGCTTACAGCACTTCGTTTTCCCAAAGGGTTACTCTTATATTCTGAGCTAAAGGAATAAATACTTAACACCAGGTGGATAATAGAAGAAAGGTTTATTGTACACAACCAGTACAATATGAATTACGGTACAGTTATACACACAGGTCAATCTAGTAATGAGTGCCACTAATTGGACGGTCGGATATGCTTGCGTCGTTTCGCTCTCACTCTTCCCTGCAGTCTCTCGTAGACAGTTGACTTTATAGGTACTTACTACCTATAGTGTAATCATGTGTGGGGGTGACTGGTTATTCCATTAAATCAAATTTAAATAAAACTCATTAAAGATAGAGGCACTCAGATTTATATTTAAATTTTGAATTCCACTATATCTAGATACTTAACTTATTCTATCTCGTTCAGTCTTTTATTGCTTTTATTTAATTTACGAAATTAGTGAACTTTCAATACATTTTCACCTTAATATGTTAATTTATCGTTTAATTACAATTACATTCTTTAAATTTAGCTAATTTAAATGAAGGAATGTTATGTCAAAATCCCGCAAATTATTTAGATTTAAAACAATTTTCTTCTGTATAAAACGTTTTACTGCCTTGCAAGGCGTGTTCATGATTTTGTCGCAGTTAGCTCCTCCTCAATTCCTTAATCCTTCAACAGGGGTCTCTCCCCCCTGGCTATAAATACTAGCTGACCCTTCGCCTCGATCTCTCTTTTCCACTTAGGCCACGTGGAGGTGAGGTAAATCTCTCTTTCAACTAACACCAATATGTGACCTCTCACAGTACAGCGTTTCCCAAATTCTGGGAACGCGCTAAGAACAATACACGTACGTACGAACACTCACTACAACACACACACACATAATTTCTCCATACAAACTCGATTTAACTGTCCATGTCTTTGTTTAACTTGTTATTAATATAAATTTGTTTACACATGTATATCGGTCTTGTTTGTTTTCTTTGTCTACTTTGGATTTAATTTAAGTCCAACATTCTCATGTAGCTGGACCGGCTAGTAGGAAATCTTATTCTTCTGATATCTCTTCACATCTTTACCCGCACGGTCCGCTACAATGTCCTTTCTTTGTTTTTCCGTTGTGCGTTGTTGTCGCCATGAACTGATTGCAAAAAGCTATGAATAATGTCGAAGTTTCATACTCGTCAAGCCCTCCAAATGTTCCTATCTCAGTCTTGTCCTTTGTAGCTCTTACTAAACTCTGTTCTGGCAACAAAAAGCTCATAAGATAGCTTATACGCTGCTTTCCTTTATCCATTTTGCCTTTGATATATCCTGTAAGTGTCAAATTTTCTCTTTCCTCAATATGAGCCCGAGAAATTTAAACCGTCACTTTCTGGCGTTAAGTATAAGCGTACGTTTTGTTTCCATTGACTAACTACTGGAAATTAAATATCACTTTAAATATCAGGGAAGTTTATTTTAACGGAGGATGGAAAATGTGACCTGAAAGCCGGATGTGCATTGTAACAGAAGCTAAGTATAAAGAAGAGGAAGAGGCATGACACGTGGAATTAGAACAATCTACTCCGGTGGACGAAATAAAGTGTTCGATTCGAAATTTCAATCATTTGAAGAAGGCCGGAGAGTACAACGGTCGAAACGTGAATAGGGCAACAAAGATGAGGACAACAGTCCGAACAATGTAAATAGTGTAAATAATTACAATACCTCAGAAATATTATTATTATTATTATTATTATTATTATTATTATTATTATTATTATTATTTCCATTGATTTCTGTTGTATACACATATCTTTCCGGTCTCCAATCAGATACTTAAGGTCAGAAATGGCTCCATGACATATTTCACTGATCGTTTTTGTTTAAAACAAAAAACAAAAATACGTTAAGGCTCTTCGTAATGTGTGAGCTGTATTTGTGAGCACATTTTTTTATGGTGTGGTGTCCCCGGAATTCCTCCAATGAATCTATCGGACCCTTTTCCAATCGATCCGAGGGCTCCAGCGACAACTGGAATTACTGATGCCCGCATGTGCCACATTTTTTAATTTCCATTTCAAGATCCTTGTATTTTGAAGATCTTCAAAGATACATTACAATCTGCAGAGACTGCCACGTCAATAAAAAAGCACATTTTGATTTTGTGGTCTTTGATTACAATGTCTGGGCGATTAGTTTTGATTATTCTGTGTGTATTGTAAAGTCTCATACCAGTTTCTTGCAGTTTCCTTCCTGTAAAAGTGGCATATTTTCCATTACAGATGTTGGCCCACTTTATCATATTATTATTATTATTATTATTATTATTATTATTATTATTATTATTATTTTTATAAAAAAAGTAAAATAAAATAAAAAATAATTACATAGATAAAGCCCTTCGTAAAGTGTGGGCTGTACTTGTCAGAACAATTTTTGTATCTCTTTGAGGCATGGACTTCCAGAAATCCCTTCAATCAGCCTACTGGAATCTTTTCCAACCTGTCCAAGGGCTCCAACTACAACAGGGATTGTTGATGTTCCCATATGCTACATTTTTGAGATTTATATTTCAAGGTCCTTGTATTTTGACAGTTTTTCGAATATCTTCAAAGATACATTGCAGTCTGCACGGACTGCCATATCAATAAGGAGGCACTTATTTTGTTTGTGGTCTTTAATAACAATGTCTGGGACGCTGGCTTTGATTGTTCTGTCAGTGTGTATTATGTAGTCCCATAGAATTGTAACAGGTCCTATCTCCGTAACCGGGTCAGGGTGGTGTTCGTACCAGTTTCTTTCAGTTCCCTTTCCGCAGGAGTTGCAAATTTACCAGTGCATATATTGGCCCACTCTGTCATGCCGGATTTTATATTCAGTGGGTGCCAATATCGTGCAACCTGATATAAGATGATCAATGGTTTCTGGATATTTGTCACAGAATCTGCATCTTGGGCTAACACAGTATTTTAGTATATGTGCTTGATAATTCCTAGTTAACAAGAATTGGTCTTGTGCAGCAATGATAAAACCCTCAGTTTCACCTTTCAACCCTGCACTACGTAGCCACTGATGGGTGCGGTTTATGTCTACGTCTGCTTGTTTGGTACGGGCAGAGTATTGGCCATGGAGCGGTTTATTTTGCCATTGTTTCTTTATCTGGTCGGTCGCATTTCTCTTTGCATTCTTTTTTAAGTTTTTTGCAGTTTCAGCCGGTGTACAGTGATGTATTTGAATTTCTGTGCCCATTTGAAGCTCTTTTTTGAATTTTTCGGCTTCCTTTACTACAGAGTAAAGACACTTACTACTTTCATGTTCCTTGACACATACTATTATCCAGTCTTCTGTATTTTCCAAATATCTTTGGAGGCCAATTGTTGTACTTTTGTAGGATAGTTCTAGTTGAACTAGTCCTCTGCCTCCTTCGGATCTGGGCACATACAGGCGATCAATATCAGCTTTGGGATGATGCATGCGGTAGCAAGTGAGGAGCTTTCTCGTTTTGGCGTCCATTCGCTTAATTTAATTTAATTATTATTATTATTATTATTATTATTATTATTTCCTATGATATCTGCCGTTTACACATTTCTTTCCGGGTCCCGCCCAGAGACCTAAGGTTAGAAATGGTTTCATGAGACTTTCCACTGCAAAAAAAAAAATGACATAGATAAAGCCCTTCGTAAAGTGTGGGCTGTACTTGTCAGAATAATTTATTATTATTATTATGATTCTTCTTCTTCTTCTTCTTCTTCTTCTTCTTCTTCTTCTTCTTATTATTATTATTATTATTATTATTATTATTATTATTATTCGCTATAAGAGACCGCAAACAAAAAAATGCCTCCTTGATATGGTAGTCCCTTCTTTGAAGATCTCTCAAAAGCATTAGAATACAAGGACCTTGGAATTGAAATCTTAAAAATGTGGCAAATGAGAAGATCAACAATTCCAGTTGTAGTTGGAGCCCTCGAATTGATTGGAAAAGACTCCAATAGACTCATTGAAGGGATTCCGGCCTTAAAGAAAGACAAAAATTGTTCTCACGCGTACAGCCTACACCTTACGAAGGGCTTTATCTATGTGAAATACGTTTTTTGTTGTTGTTGTTGTTGTTGTTGTGTTTTTTTAATTGCTCGGTGGAAAATGCCATGACGCCATTTCTGGCCTAAGGTCTCTGGTCGGGGCCCGGAAAGAAATGAGTACACAGCAGAAATCAAAGAATAATAATAATAATAATAATAATAATAATAATAATAATAATAATAATAATACTTCGTCATTTCTATCTCTTTTATCTGCTTTCAGTTCCTTAGTTTTATTTTTTGTGCCTCTCAGGTTATCATCCTACAACTGTTGCGCCTTTCAGCATGCATCTGAAATAAAGTATAAAATTATTGTGAGATCTGAACTGTTATTTCTTATCTTTGGCCACCTATTTTCCTGTGATAGCATTTTACCGTTTAGGCCATAAAGGCTTCACCAATAGCCATCCCTCAAATAAGGTATACAGCTTTATTATTTTCTTCTATCTATTCTCGGTCGTCAAAATGTTGCTGGACAAGTGCGTCTATCTATCTATCGATCTATCTATCTATCTATTTTAGTCAGATATTTTTTTATTTTTTCATTTTAATCAAATCTATTTTAGTCTATTCATATCTATCTATCTATCTATCTATCTATCACTAATATTTTCATTACTTAAGCAAAATTATTATATTATTATTAAGTAAATAAATATTTAATTGATTATATATTAAATATGATTTTTATTTTGTTATCATATATTAAATAGCTTAAAATTTGGCTTATTTTATTAAAATACTAACAATAGTCTATTCATATCTATCTATTTTAGTCTATTCATATTTATCTATCTATCTATCTATCTATCTATCTATCTATCTATCTACATCTATCTACCTACCTACCTACTTACCTATCTATCTTTCTATCTATTTTAGTCAGATATATTTTTATTTTTTTTATTTTAGTCAGATCTATATTAGTCTATTCATATCTATCTATCTATCTATCTATCTATCTATTTTAGTCTATACATATCTATCTATTTTAGTCTATACATATCTATCTATCTATCTATCTATCAGTAATATTTTTATTACTTAAGCAAATTATTATTATTATTAAGTTAATAAATATTTAATTGATCATATATTAAATATGACTTTTATTTTATTATCATATATAAACTAGCTTCAAATTTAGATTATTTTATTAAAACACTCCCATTGAAAATGGCGGTTGTGTCGCCCATTTCCATTGCACCCCTCCGCTACATTGTCGTTTGCTTTATATATTTACAAATGCCGTACAAAGGTACGAACGAAATTGTCGTAATCAAAGCAGTTCGATCGGTTGAAACCTTTTGGTAATCGTTTATTTCATGTACGGCATGTTTATAATAACTATTGCTCGATTTTCAAAATAGACGACATTGTTTACCTCCTTTGACTTCAAAGTGTGTCTTACCGGATTTTTATTTAAATTTTTATAATTAATATCGGGTTTTAATTTCAATCTTTACAATTTTACCGCATTTTACGATCGCCATTGACGTGATACTTTGCTAGTAATGATGATAGAGGTATATAATCTATGTAATAATAAAACTGTAATCTTGTATGTATTTATGTGTGTTTCCGAGCTCCACCTCAAACGATACATAATACGCAACCAAATTAGAGGAATATTTGTCCCGTGAACCCCTGCTTAGTGCAGTGCCAAATTTGAATACCGTTAGACGAAGGGTTCTTAAGCTAGGGCTGGTTTTACGGCATTTTTAATAGGGAATTCAGTATTTGTTTGCGATACACATTCTTATAACAAATACATCGAGTCAATTGCTTCATCCATCGCAAGGAAAGTTGGCTCCCTGTGCCGAGCCAGGAAATTTTTCTCCCCGGAATTGATCCTCCAAATCTATAAATCAACCATTCGCCCTTGCATGGAGTATTGCTGCCATATATGGTCTGGGGCCCCTGTTGTTTGCCTCAGGGTTCTTGATAAGATCCAGAGACGGATATGCAATGTAATTGGCCCCGATCTGTCATCTCGTCTGCAGTCTCTCTCTCTCGCTCTGTCTTTTTTACAAATACTTTCACGGTAATTGCTCCGATGAGCTGCTTTCGCTAGTTCCCAGGCCTCATAAATTTAAGCGTCCTACGAGGCTGGCATCCCGTTCCCACCCCTTCACCGTTGAAACTGTTAGATGTAGACGTCTCTTCTACTCCAATAGCTTCATGTCTCGCACATCTCGCCTGTGGAACTCCCTTCCTTATTTCTGTTTCCCTGACAAATATAATCTCCAACTATTTAAGTGTAACGTCAATCGACATCTCCAGTTGCCTTGATCTATCCACTTCCCTTCTCCACATCCTTTCCCCTTTCATTCCTATCTGCTCTCGCTCCAAATCTTCTGTAACCGCCTCGCCTTGATCGATCCACTATCTTTCTCCACATCCTCTCCTTTACCACTCCTATCTGCTCTTCCTCCAAACCTTCTGTAACCCCTTGCGTGCTAGTGGCTTCCAGCCTTGCTTGGGGTGAAAAGCTTAAAAAAAAATGTATATGAAAAAAACTTGCATATTATATTCCAGCTATGTCTGTGAAAAATAACAAATACTAATAATATAACAACAATATTAAATAAATTTAATGTATATAACACAACATATATTAATGCAATTCACTACATTAAATTTGAACTTTTTTATAAACTCAGATGTTTGGCAACGACTTGATTGGTAAAGATACTATGTGGGTGTGTCGTAAAACGTAATATGTATGGCTGGAAAATTGTGTCATATGATTTGATGATAAATAATTAAATATGCTGGTTTACCGCCATTAGATATTTTGAATTAAATGTGTGAAGAAGACACAAGTATGTATAATAAAAATATAATTATTTTGAAGAAACACTACCTATAATAGTCACCAAATATTCAATGTAATGGTTCACTTCCTTTTGCACATTTTAATTTTTAATTAATATTTTTATTTCAGGTTGATACAAATTTTGAAAGTGGATGTAATTGATTGAATAAAGGATTTTCTAAAAGGATATATAGTTTAAATTAAGATTTGTTGATTATTTTGAAAAAAAGACAATTAATTTAAATATTATAGTAGGGGTTCACTTACTTTTGCACAGCACTATATATATATATATATATATATATATATATATATATATATTATTTACATTATTCGGACTATTGTCCTCATCTTTGTCGCCATATTTATTACAAGAAATATAGACAGATATATATATATATATATATATATATATATATATATATATATATATATATATATATATATATAAAGACATTTATGATATGTTTAACGTTCTTTTTATAGATACAAGTATTTAAGCAAATGCTCTGTTTTATAATAAACAGTATTAAATAACATTTACCGGCCTGAATGTCCGAGAAATACTGTTTATTATAAAACAGAGCATTTGCTTAAATACTTGTATCTATAAAAAGAACGTTAAACATATCATAAATGTCTTTAAATAAATTGTCGGACTATGTCCAATTCAAATATATATATATATATATATATATATATATATATATATATATATATATATATATATATATATATATATATATATATATATATATATTAAGCAAATCGCTCCAAGCAAGGCGGGAGTGCCACTAGCACGCAAGGGTTTACGGAGAGTGAGAGTAAGAGTTAAGAGGAGTGTTTGGGACCTTCACCTTTGAAAATTATATGATAAATATTAAAATCGGCATAAATTGTCACTCTCGGGCTACTATTACATGAATGGAAAGGCCTTTACTCTGATATCAGTTTGCAATTCTATTCTAAAAAAGCAGTAAGATTTTTCTTGTGTTTGTGTAATATGTAATGTGTTTGTGTAATATGTAATGTGAATAATAATAATAATAATAATTACAATAATTTGTATTGCAAATACAAATTAAAATTAAAGTATGTGTAATTGATAATAAAATTAATAATATGATTACCTCATCATTTTGTATCATGAATGCTTTTAAATGAAACCGAACGGGTTTATCGATAGTCTAGTATACATTTAAAACTGTAAGTTATTTTACGTAAATCTATCGCTCCCAATAAGTTAGGTGCGGGATTTACATGGTAGCTGCTAGCATGTAACCCAATCAAGCCTGTTGCATATAAATGTAAGGGGGAGTCAAGTGCCATCAAGTAAATCGGTTATGCTTATAAAGAATCCAAGGAGATGGATTGTTTTTTGGTTTTGTTATGGGAACTTACTCATAATAATAATGGACTATTCCGTACATCATAAATACTGCCCCTCGAGAGGGAGGAGCAGTACAGTTCAGAGTCAGTCTTTTTTGGACGACTCGGCTAGCCGGTCGAACTCTCTGCCTCTGAGGCAGAGGGGAACTCGGATGAGGCTCCGCCGAAGGGCAGAGCCTCGTTCGGGGAGGTTGACCAACCCGATCCCGTTTATACGGGTTCTACGGGCAATTTTTGCCCGAGCCTACGGGCTCGGAAAGCCCACATTAAACCGGCCTTGTGCCATATTTGACACACGTGGGCGTGTTAATAAACATCGTACAGTTCAGAGTCAGTCTTTTTTGAACGACTCAGCTAGACGGTCGAACTATCTGCCTCTGCGCAGAGAGGAACCCGGACGAGGCTCCGCCGAAGGGCAGAGCCTCGTTCGGGGAGATTGACCAACCCGATCCCGTTTATACGGGTTCTACGGGCATTTTTTGGCCAAGCCTACGGGCTCGGGAATACCCACGGTAAACTCGGCCTTGTGCCACATCTATCCCTCGTGGGGGGGGGGCAGTAAATACTGTACAGTCCAGAGTCAGTCGGAGTCAGAGACAGAGTCGCCTCAGACGATTACTGTAAGACATTGGAATAGTGATACTTGTCGAGACAGCATAGTTCACTCTAACCAAATCTGATAGTCATTACTAACACTTCTACTTTGTACATATTTCTGTTTGTAATATATCTGTGTTATTCCATACCTGTGTTCGAGTTAGTCTTCATTGGTTCTACCTTGGACCATCACCACAGTACAAGGAACTTGGACCATAACAGGTTTTTATTGTGAATTGTTGGTTACACTTTTTAAGGGCAAACAAAGAAGAAATTAATAGAAAACGAAGTTATAACTTCGTTTTGTGGCAAGGAAAAAATGTTTATTTAAAATAGCTGATAATTTTAATAAAATAAGTATTAATTAATTTATTTAACATGTCCAAAATTCCGACAAAGTTACTCGGCATGACGACAGGCACCTGAAGACGACCTGTGGTATAAGGATCGTAATGTTGCGGTTAAAGCAACTAAGATGAGCATGCAGTTCAGAATAAAAAAGGCTTATAATAATGATAATTCCTCTTCTAAATAATTCCTACACCCTTGTGCAAATTAATCGAAACAAAACGAATAATTCCGTTATTATCTACCTTTTTTTCGTATTTTTCCAATGAAACATGACCCAGTGCACATGTCAGTACAAAATGTGTGTGATCTTAGTATTATTTTTTTTATAAAAAAAGTTCACTGGAAAATGTCATGAAGCCATTTCTGACCTTAGATCCCTGGGCGGGACCCGGAAAGAAATGTGTAAACGCCAAATATCAAAGGAAATAAAAACAATAATAATAATAACGAAGTCGTTCCTTGCAGATTGACCACAGATTCCCGATTGGATTTAAATCAGGAGAGTTTCCGATCCAGTCTTTGATGTGCTTACTGGTAAAGCTTGCCAGTGTGTTCGTGCAGCGTTACAGTTTTTGTACGCTGCCTTGGAGTAACGTCCATCGCAGACAATGGCCGTAGGACAACTAATCGACAGTCGAAACAATAGTGTCTGGGCGGGATGAAAATCTGATGCAATCACGGATGACGCGATATTTTTCAAGGCCAAACAAATTTTATCATACACCCCGAAAACAGATTCATATTACAGCACACCACTGCAAATAGCCTAACATGAGTAAAAAATAGAAATCGATTACACCCAGTCACTCAAGTGGGTTTAAAACTGACCGTATGATAAAAGAAAGGAAACTAAAGCGGTTGTTTCAATTTATTTGCACAAGGGTGTACATAAATTATTTATTTTCTATATATCCTTTTTCTATTCCCACAAGACAAAATAATGAGATTTTTCCTGCCTGTGCAAAGCGTTCTTTATTAATTGCCCCTGACTTTCATTTATGTGTCTTTACTTTAAGCGTTTTCGGGACTTAACTGATAATTATCAACATGAGGAGGAAGAGGAGGAGGAGGAGGAACGAAGAAAAAACAAATTATTTCAGAGAAATAAATAAGATTTGAATAAATTAGTTTATTAACATATGAAAATTCTTCTTGACTAAGAGTGTTATTATCAGTATTGATATATATATATTTTAAATGCATCTTCTATATGTCGTGACGTGGATGTTCATGGCTCTCCTCAATTTCCTGTCCTTTGTAACGCTTAATATTTTTTTCTTTTTCCGATCTCTCCTAAACCTTGTTCCGTCATCCAATTACTGAAGCTCACTAGGCAGGTCATGCATTGTTTTCCTCCGCCCCTCTTGTCTTTAAGATGAACTGTGGGTATCAAGTTTTCGAAGACTTTTTTCCTAATTACGCCCCCTAGAAATTTCAATTTGTTCTTCCTGGTGTTAAGTACAGTGTTCCTTTTTGTCTCCATTTTCTCTAAAGCTTCGTCCTTGCTCGCTTGTTCAGCCCACGGTATTCTCAGCATAGAACCTCATTTCTATTGCTTCAAGTCTCTTCTTCATACGTGATGAGACTGTCCAGCATTCACTGTCATATAGGAGGACTGATATTACATAACAGTTCAATACATTTTTCTTTGTTTATAACGATTTATTTTCTTTCTGTTTCTTAATACTTCGCTTAGCTTTTGGAAGGCATCTTTGGCTATCCCAATGTGCATTGATATTTCAGTGTCGCACTTTGTTAAAATACTTTCCAGATATTTAAATTGTTGTATTTGTTTGCATTCCTTCTCCTTTCAATTGATATTTAGTCCTTTCTTCCGTCCTTTCTTCAGTACCTTCTGTAGAAGTTATTGTAGTTTCCTTTCTGTGTTTGCTATCAACACTGTGTCATCTGTTTATCTTATGTTGTCAAGATAATGGTCGTCAATAATGAATCCAGGTAGGGCTAATTCTCTCAAAATCGTTGAATAAATTCTGTGAGAAAACTTATCCTGGCTTTTACATATAATAATAATAATAATAATAATAATAATAATAATAATAATAATAATAAAGGAGTACTACGGGCGTGTACGACTGGTACTAAATACCAAGCTAAACTAAAAAAAAACAGAATATCAGCCATAAACACCTTAGCTGTTCCTGTGGTGCAATACAGCTTTAATGTACTTAACTGGACCATAGCTGAAATTAAGCGAACGGACGCCAAAACGAGAAAGCTCCTCACTTGCAACCGCATGCATCATTCCAAAGCTGATCTTGATCGCCTCTATGTGCCCAGATCCGAAGGAGGCAGGGGATTAGTTCAACTAGAACTGTCCTACAAAACTACAACAATTGGCCTCCAAAGATACCTGCAAACTAAAGAAGACTGGATGATGATATGTGTCAAGGAACATGAAAGTAGTAAGCGTCTTTACTCCGTAATAAAGGAAGCCAACAAATTCAAAATGTAGTTTCAAATGTGCGCAGAAATACAAGTACAACACGGTAAACCGGCTGAAGCTGCAAAATACTTAAAAAAGAAAGCAAAGACAGATGCAACCGATAAGATACAGAAACAATGGCAAGATAAACCGCTTCATGGCCAATACTCTGCCCGTACCAAACAAGCTGACGTAGACAAACCCACCGGTGGCTATGTAGTGCAGGGTTGAAAGGTGAAACTGAGGGTTTTATCATTGCTGCACAAGACCAATGCTTGTTAACTAGGAATTATCAAGCACATATACTAAAATACTGTGTTAGCCCAAGATGCAGATTCTGTGACAAATATCCAGAAACCATTGATCATCTTATATCAGGTTGCACGATATTGGCACCCACTGAATATAAAACCCGGCATGACAGAGTGGGCCAATATCTGCACTGGAAAATTTGCAACTCCTATGGGAAGGAAACTGGAAGAAATTGGTACAAACACCACCCTGACCAGGTTACGGAGATAGGACCTGTTACAATTCTATGGGACTACACAATACACACTGACAGAACAATCAAAGCCAACCGCCCAGACATTGTTATTAAAGACCACAAACAAAATAAGTGCCTCTTTATTGATATGGCAGTCCCTGCAGACTGCAATGTGTCTTTGAAGATATGCGAAAAACTGTCAAAATACAAGGACCTTGAAATATAAATCTCAAAAATGTGGCACATGGGAACATCAACAATTCCTGTTGTAGTTGGAGCTCTTGGACTGGTTGGAAAAGATTCCAGTAGGCTGATTGAAGGGATCCCTGGAAGTCTATGCCTCAAAGAGATACAAAAAATTGTTCTGACAAGTACAGCCCACACTTTACGAAGGGCTTTATCTATGTAATTATTATTTTTTTTTTTTTGCAGTGGAAAGTGTCATGATGCCATTTCTAACCTTAGGTCCCTGGAAAGAAATGTGTAAACGCCAGGTATCAAAGGAAATAATAATAATAATAATAATAATAATAATAATAATAATAATAATAATAATAATAATAATAATAATATGATAAAGTGGGCCAGCATCTGTAATGGAAAATATGCCACTTTTACAGGAAGGAAACTGCAAGAAACTGGTATGAGACTTCACAATACACACAGAATAATCAAAACTAATCGCCCAGACATTGTAATCAAAGACCACAAAATCAAAATGTGCTTTTTTATTGACGTGGCAGTCTCTGCAGATTGTAATGTATCTTTGAAGATCTTCAAAAATACTTAAACATTAATAATAATAATAATAATAATAATAATAATAATAATAATAATAATAATAATAATTGGTATGAACACCACCCAAACCCGGTTACGGAGATAGGACCTGTAACAATTTTATGGGGTCACACAATACACACAGACAGAACAATCAAAGCTAATCGCCCAGACATCGTTATTAGAGACCGCAAACAAAAGAATAGTACTTCCTTATTGATATGTCATTACCTGCAGACTGCTATGTATCTTTGAAGATCTTTCAAAAAGCTTTCAAAATACAAGGACCTTGAAATAGAAATTTCAGAAATGTGGCACATGAGAACATCAACAATTCCTGGGTCAGGGTGGTGTTCGTACTAGTTTATTTCAGTTTCCTTCCCGTAGGAGTTGCAAATTTTCCAGTGCAGATATTGGCCCACTCTGTCATGCCGGGTTTTACATTCAGTGGGTGCCAATATCGTGCAACCTGATATAAGATGATCAATGGTTTCTGGATATTTATCACAGAATCTGCATCTTGGGCTAACAGAGTATTTTAGTATATGTGCTTGATAATTCCTAGTTAACAAGCATTGGTCCTGTGCAGCAATGATAAAACCTTCAGTTTCAGCTTTCAACCCTGCACTACGTAACCACTGATGGGTGCGGTTTTTGTCTACGTCAGCTTGTTTGGTACGGGCAGAGTATTGGCCGTGGAGCGGTTTATCTTGCCATTGTTTCTGTATCTGGTCGGTCGCATTTGTCTTTGCATTCTTTTTTAAGTATTTTGCAGCTTCAGCCGGTGTACAGTGATTATTATTATTATTATTATAAAAATTATTATATTAATGTTAATATTATTTCATCAACAGAAATTAAAGATAATTTTTTTTATATCTGATACTCAAAGGACAGATTTTCTAAAAATACTCATTTCGAAAATAGTTTCATTTCTTTGTAAATAACTCCTGAAAGATTAATTAAAATCCTATAATTATTTGATTTTTCCTAGAATTTCTAAATCAATTTCTCAAAACAAAATTTCGGGCGTTATAAAAAGGATAAAAAACACATAATTTAATAAAAAAAAAATTCCTTTGGTCTTTACTCTTAATAATAACATAAAATTTTGACGATAAAATTTTGTTTTTATTAAGTTTGGGACATTTTTTCATCACAGTATGTTATTTTTTAGCGAATCAGTAGTGGTATCTAAATAAGTAATAATCCATTTAATATATCTTAATAAAATAAAAGGATAGATAGATAGATAGATAGATAGATAGATAGATAGATAGATAGATAGATAGATAATGAACAGATTCTCATAGATAGATAGATAGATAGATAGATAGATAGATAGATAGATAGATAGATAGATAGATAGATAATGAACAGATTCAGATAGATAGATAGATAGATAGATAGATAGATAGATAGATAGAAACAGATTCAGATAGATGGATAGATAGATAGAAACAGATTCAGATAGATAGATAGATAGATAGATAGATAGATAGATAGATAGAAACAGATTCAGATAGATAGATAGATAGATAGATAGATAGACAGATAGATAGATAGATAGATAGATAGATAGATAGATAATGAACAGATTCAGATAGATAGATAGATAGAAACAGATTCAGATAGATAGATAGATAGATAGATAGATAGATATAAACAGATTCAGATAGATAGATAGATAGATAGGTAGATAGATAGATAGACAGATAGATAGATAGATAGACAGACAGACAGACAGATACATACATACATACATACATACATACATACATACATACATGCATGCATGCATGCATGCATGCACGCGGGCGGGCGTGTTTAACTAATACGCCCGCCTGCATATGCATATCTATCTGTACGAAGTTTTATAATTTTTTTATTTAACTTTTCGTCTTTCTCTTTTATTGATATGATCGTTTCTTGCCGCTGTTCTGTTTCTGAAATTATGGTGCTATCCAACTTTTTACAAATCTGTCCAGTGTAGCTTCTTTTATTTCTCCACTTAAAATGTCTTAGATTGTCGCGTAAAAATTACACTTCATTAACACTTTTAATCCGATGCAAGATATGCGCATGTACACGTCTCTACGCATGCGCGTTTCTGTCTGTGCTTCTGTGTGTGTGTGTGTGTCTCTGTGCGCGTGTGTGTGTGCGTGCGTGCCTCTGAACAACACCGAGAAGAAGAATCTCTTGTAAAATGGAGAACGTGACCTTAAAACACACACAAAGAAAGAAGGGGAGGAAAACAAGGAGAAGGATGAGGAAAAGAGTTTTGCAAATAGAAGATGCACCGAGAGACACCGACAGTAGAGCCGTGGTGCGCT
This sequence comes from Acanthosepion esculentum, assembly GCA_964036315.1. NCBI lineage: Eukaryota > Metazoa > Mollusca > Cephalopoda > Sepiida > Sepiidae > Acanthosepion > Acanthosepion esculentum. The sequence goes on from OZ038493.1 coordinate 12,686,920, forward strand.
GTGTACCTGCTGAACTTAATGGACTTACATCAACGACTTGATGTCGCTAGAAGGGGGAAATGCAAAAAAAAAAAAAAAGAAAAAAAAGCGGAGTGGGGAGGAGTCGGTGGGCGGAGATTGTATGGATTGGTTGTGAGGGGGGGGAGAGGAAAGAAAAGATACAAATAATGAGTTTAGAAGAGAAAACGGTAAAAGAAGGAGGAGAAAGAAGAAAGTGGATAAAGGAGGAGGAAGAGGTATGAAAGGCCGTCAAAGAAAGAGAAATGCAAAGAAACAACGGAGTGAGTAGGTATGAAAAAGAGAGGGAAATTAACAGAGAAGGAGGTCAAAGGAGTGTAAAAATAAAGAAAAAAGGCAAGGAACAAGAAAGCGAATAGGGGTGATAAAAGAGAGGGAAATTGAGAGAAAGGGAAAATATGAAAAGAAAAATAAGGGAGCTAGATAGAGAGGGTGTGTACTTCAGAAATGTAATTATAATGAAGGCATTTGTGGACGCTTTGTCAGTCGAAATGTTGACTCTCTTCCGATCTTTAAAGTCGAAGAGAAACTGAAAGTAAATCGTACAAAGAAACAGAATTGGGCAAAAAATAAAGCACACAAAAAGCTAAAGAAAAGGAACAAAAGAAAAAAAAATCTGAGGATAAAGAAACAAAAAAGAATAAAATATAAATAAATATCTACAGTATAAAATAAAAACAGAGTGGATGCCCAAAAGGCGGAGATCTCAGACGACAGAATTGGCCACTATCATGGCGATCAATGACTAGCAAGTCGACCTGTTACGACAAAAAGCCTCACTTCCTATGCCATGACTACTAAGAATGTACACGACTTTATTTTTTCCTTTAGTTGTTCCGAGTGCTTGTCTTCTCCACTCCCGGAAGATCTGTCTAATTTTCTTTGAATAAATAAATGTATTTTTAAAGTTTTCTCTGCATCAATATTTTTCTTTTCTTTTTTTTGTCTTTTTTTTTTGTCTTTTTTTTCTCCTTTTTTTTTGTCTTTTTTTTTTAATCTCCGCTCATATTCGTACCATTCTTCTACAGCTCTGTCCCGAAAAATGATTCTATGAACGAAACACACACAGAAACATTTAATGAGAGAAAAGTTGCAAAGAACACTTCGTTTGGGTTTGGACGTCATAATTTCTGTTTGTGGAACGAGAAAAGTATTTTACCTCGGAATTTGTTAGATAAAGAATTAGAAGCCATATTCAGCTGGTCGATCTGAAAAAGCGTTCAATTAGAATGGAGCAAAAACATCATCATGTTTAGATGTAACAGAGTCTATCTTCTTCAATTACTTTAAAGTACTTTCAATAAAAAAACATTTTGAATTAATGCAGTTACCGATATAACAGAAGTAGTTCGTATTTATTCAAACAAAGTTAGCCGAGGACATGAAGGGGTAAAACCGGCAACAAGAAAACCCACTTTAGACCACAATTATTTTGGAGTTTTTGAAATTCAATTTGTCATGTGTGCTACCAGGGATGTAAAAGATGATACATTTATAAAGCAATTGTTAAGTTTGATGAAAATTCGTTGAAAGATCAACGAAAAATAAGAAAGAAGTGAGTAAAAATCGCCATTTTTCGCTATTTACGCGGGTTTTCACTATATGAATGGATACAATTATCAAGTTAAATGATTTTTAAACAATCAACTTATTGTTGGCTATTATTGAGTGAAGTTTGTATTAGATTGCTTGAAAATTGAGGAAGTTTTTAGTTTAACATTTGCGTTGAAATCGATTTGTGATTAAATCTATTTTTCATTTTTCGCGGTTTCTCGCCAAACGCAGTGGCGTAGAAATAAAAATGAGGTATCGTTGATCTCGTTATGATGTAAGTAACCTACATACCGAGTTTGAACGAAATCGGAGGAAAAAAGTTGAATTTATTGATTTTTTATCGGCTTTATTGATTATTGATTTTTTTAAAGTTATTGATTTTTTACGATAAGAATGTATCTCTTACATTGTACAATGTATGTACCAAGTTTGTTCAAAATCGGTTGGATGGATCTCGAGTGAAAAGATATCACGAAGGCAAACAGACAGACACAAACATCCTTTGTTTTATATATATATATATATATATATATATATATATATATATATATATAGATGAAACAAACAAGGGACCTAGAAGATTGAAGCGTTGGTTAAGACATCTGGTTCTTGTGAGTTTTGAGTTCAAGAGTGTGCTGAACAACAGTAAGTCTTGCATCCGTCCCCTAGTCAATCAATTCAAATTCCTGATATCTACACGTTGAATGCTTTGCTCGAATATTCCCTTCCAACTCAACAGTCGACTCATTTGGAGTACCTACATCTAACTTCCCCCAACCTAGAACAGAGGCTCTACTGGGTGATATGTGCATAATCCGTCACTGGTCTCCTAAATTATACTCCCATAAGGCAAGCTGATGTGACGGGATCCCAGTCGTCGTCTGAAATAAATGTGCTCTCTAGCTGGCTTCAGTTCTCTCCAAACTCTACAATAACTGATTCGCTCAATATTTACATTATTCGGACTATTGTACTCGGAGCGTACAACAGCCGAAACGTTGTAATAAATATGGCGACAAAGATGAAGACAATAGTTCGAATAATGTAAATAGTGTACATAATACCTCATCTAAGAAATTTAGACAGATACTGAAGGGCCGAAACGTTGTAATAAATATGGCGACAAAGATGAGGACAATAGTTCGAATTATGTAAATAGTGTACATAATACCTCATCTCAGAAATTTAGACAGATACTGAAGGGCCGAAACGTTGTAATAAATATGGCGACAAAGATGAGGACAACAGTCCGAATAATGTAACTAGTGTAGATAATATCTCATCTCAGAAATATAGACAGATACTGAACGGCCAAAACGTTGTAATAAATATGGCCACAAAGATGAGGACAATAGTTCGAATAATGTAAATAGTGTACATAATACCTCATCTCAGAAATATAGACAGATACTGAAGAAGGCCGGAGCGTACAACGGCCGAAACGTTGTAATAAATATGACGACAAAAATGAGGACAATAGTTCGAATAATGTAAATAGTGTACATAATACCTCATCTCAGAAATATAGACAGATACTGACACGCTACTTCCTGATTTGCAACTTGTTGGAAGACCTCCTCTGTAGTTCCTGTATTTAAGAACTCTGGAGAACCTTCTGTCCTTTCTAACTATCGCCCTATTAGTATCCTACTGGTTTTCGGCAAAATATTCAATGCTGTGAGTTAAGCATCTTACCTCCCACGACCTACTCTCTGATAAACTACTGGCTTCCGTTTTGCCAGGTCTACTGTTGATGTGCTAACAGTCATCCCTGAATTTGTATATCAAGCTTTTGATAATAACGGCGTAGCTCGAGCTGTCACTCTAAATATGTCGAAGGCGTTTGACAGGGTTTGGCACACTGCTCTTCTACGTAGGGCTACGGTATTACTGGACGATTGTTTGATTTAATCCAATCGTTCCTATGAAATCGTGAAATGAAGTCGTTTTGAATGGGCTCGCTTCCAGATCCTTCGCACGAACGCGGGTGACTCCCAAGACATTATCCTGGGTCCTACACTGTTTCTGATCTTCATCAATGTTCTTACTGTCATCATCAGTTTATTGGAAAAAAATGTTTCTTCTTAAAACAATAGTATTCTTAATATATTATATTCATAAAAGCAAGTAAAAGATTTTTCTAATTAAGTAATATCTTAGTTTTATTGCATTTTTTTATTTTACTATTCAGAGCGGATTTTACGGTAACTGAGAGCAAAAACAAATTGATGAGTTAAATTCTCTAAAGAGTTCTGGTTAGAACTCATACAAGCTAACCAAAAAAGTTCTGTGTAACTTATATTTAGTCTTCGAAGTAATCGCCATCGGCATCCAGCACCTTCTGCCAACGTGTCTCCAGCTGTTCAATGCCTTTGCGGTAGGACTCAGGGGGTTTTGACGCAAAGAATTCCGTGAGGGCTTTGCACAAGTCTGCTTCATTGGTGAATGATTTCCCACGAAGATGATTATCCAGGGAGTGAAAGAGGTGGTAATCGGGTGGCACAAGGTCAGGTGAATAAGGTGGATGGCACAAAGTCTCCCACCCAAGTTGCTGTATGGTATCCCTGACTACTCGCGCGACACGCAGCCTTGCGTTGTCATGGAGGAAAAGCACACCTTTGCGATTCACCAGTGCTGGCTCTTTCTGGCGCAATGCCTGTTGCACACGTTTCAATTGCTGCGAGTATAGGTCTCTAGTGACCGTTTGGCCCGTTAGTAGCAGTTCATAATGAACCTGTCCACTAGACACAAAGCATAATCTTGCGTGGGTGCATAGGCGGTCTTGCGGTGTGAGGGACAGCATCCTGAGGAGACAACCAATGTCTGAAACACTTGGGAGTTTCGTACAGAACCCACTTTTCAGCATTCGATTGAATAAGGATGCGGTACGGTGGCGAGAAAGCAGCGATACGCAGGCCACCACTCGTTGTCCCTTGTGGACCTCCAACAGCGTTTGCGGAACCCACTTGCTCAGTTTGTACGTCTTACATAGGCGGTGCAAGGGAAGTCTAACTGTTTCATCGGAAACGTTGAACTGTCTTGCAAGTTCACCACACTTTAGACTACTGTTCTCTTCAATGGCCGCCTTCAAGACTCCGTCATTCAAGACCTGTGGTCGTCCACTGCGAGGCTTATCATGGAGAGACAAATATCACGACTTGAATTTTTGAAACCAACGTCTTGCTGTACGTTTATCCACAGCACTATTCCCAAACACTTGACATATGCGGCGACTTGATGCAGCTGCTGATAAGCTCACTTTGAAGTCTTAAAGCAAACAGCTCCGAACGAGATCTCTAGACACTTCCATCCTTCTCACAGCTGTCCGGCTTATAACTGATGGCCGGGCACAGTGCGCGTGTTTTTTATAATGTCTGATGTTCCTACTTCTGGCTGTCCGAATTTGAAAACAATTGCTACACGCATTTCGTATATATTTCAACTTCATGCAATGACTAATCAAAAAACGGACATAACTTTTTTGGTTACCTTGTATAAACATTAAACCGAAAAATGAATTTCTCCGAATTTCATAAAACTAGATAAGTGGAGGAGGGGGAATGTTAGATATAGAAATATTTTTATTAAGATTTTCTAAAAATAAACGTTTCTAAAATAATTTCATTCATTTGTGAATTTTGAATAAATCCTGAAAGTTTCATTAAAATCAGATAATTATTTGATTTTTGCAACAATTTCCAAATCAATGTGTTTCACCGCAAAAAGTCGCTAAAATTTCCTATACGATTTTATGATCAACTGCTGAAGAAAAAAAAAAAATAAACAAAATTTTGAAGATTCTACAAAAGCTTTAAAATATAATTTAATTACATAAATCTTTTGTCTCGATTACTGAACTTTAAAAAAAATGTGCGTCGTTATACGACACAGATATTAGAACTGACCAAAAGGATGTCGGTTTTAAGTACTCATATTTTTCTTTTAGTTTTAATCTCTGTAATTAACTTCTCAAAGAAAGCAACGTTTTTCTAGACGCTTGAAAAATTTACAATGTGAATTTGAGTCGTCCGTGGAATTTTTCACACATTGAGCTGTGAAAAATTAGATGAAAAGGAACTATTTTATTAGCAGTGAACCTGTTTTTTGCATGGCTTGGCGCTCCGAGTTAAGTGATTACTGATAAAGCATTTGATGTCTAAATTCTTATTTATGAAAAGAGTTTGTAGTTGATCCGAAAGTGACAAAGCTAAAGGGAAAATAGTTTTATTAGCGTTAACGGAATACCCTGTGTCAAATTGTAAATTGTTCAAATGAGACGCGAAAAAGTTAATAAGAAATACTTGATCAAGCAAATATATAATAAATTTCTCCAAACCTTTAATTTCGGAGAAATTCATATATATATATATATATGTTTTGAACAATAAAAAATATTAAAAGATTAAAATTTTCAGACACACTGGGTTGTATATTAATGTATTTTTTGTTTTATAATTAGGTTTCTCGACTAGTTTCGGCCAGCAAAGCTATCATCAAGAGGAAAAATACCTGTTTGTTAGTAGCAGTGAACTACAGGAGTGAATGACTGTTTCTGAAAGAAGGTGAAAATTATCTGTAGTTTTCATTTGTTTTTTTTTATCGTTAATTTTGGTCAGTCCATGTGTTGGTCAAACGGCCTCTTTCATATCGTTAATTTTGGTCAGACCATGTGTTGGTCAAACGGCCTCTTTCATATCGTTAATTTTGGTCAGTCCAGGCGTTGGTCAAACGGCCTCTTTCATATCGTTAATTTTGGTCAGTCCATGTGTTGGTCAAACGGACTTTTTCATATCGTTAATTTTGGTCAGACCACGTGTTGGTCAAACGGCCTCTTTCATATCGTTAATTTTGGTCAGACCATGTGTTGGTCAAACGGCCTCTTTCATATCATTAATTTTGGTCAAAACCATGTGTTGGTCAAACGGCCTCTTTCATATCGTTAATTTTCGTCAGACCATGTGTTGATCAAACGGCCTCTTTCATATCGCTAATTTTGGTCAGACCATGTGTTGGTCAAACGGCCTCTTTCATATCGTTAATTTTGGTCAGTCCATGTGTTGGTCCAACGGCCTCTTTCATATCGTTAATTCTGGTCAGACCATGTGTTGATCAAACGGCCTCTTTCATATCGTTAATTTTGGTCAGTCCAGGCGTTGGTCAAACGGCCTCTTTCATATCGTTAATTCTGGTCAGACCATGTGTTGATCAAACGGCCTCTTTCATATCGTTAATTTTGGTCAGTCCAGGCGTTGGTCAAACGGCCTCTTTCATATCGTTAATTTTGGTCAGTCCTTGTGTTGGTCAAACGGCTTCTTTGAAGTTGTTTTTAAGATAGAGGATGGGAGATTCCTGACTAAAGATTCCCTCCGTGATAATTTTGACATTTTTTTTTTAGTTGCTAGGAATGGGATGTGTGTGTTAAGTGTATGTTATCTTTAGTTCTTTGGGAGCGTGAGTATGTGTATATATTAGTATGACTGTGTGTAGAAATGCCAGACTTCAAGACCTCTGCAAGCATGTCCATCTTGTATGGGTGCGAAATGTGTGTAGGCCTATATATATATATATATATATATATACATATATACATATATATATATATATATATATATATATATATATATATATATACATATATACATATATATATATATATTTATATATATAATTATTTATTTATGTATTATAACATAAATATGTTATAAAATCACTACAAAAATAGCCATTTTGTTTCAACAGTTCTGGTGTCTTATCAAGTGATGATGTTGAATGTAGAATAAATGGTTTTAAAAGTTTCAAATTAATTAACGATCCTTCGCTAGGGGTAAACGCTGTTACATAAGCTAGAATGTCCAATCAAAATACAAGTATATGGTAATTCAAAAAATTTGACAACGAAGCAAGGTTATCATAGATATTAAAAGATTTATAAAATTTGAAATTAAAATTAAAATTACCTATTTAGAAATCTAAATCAAATCTCTATTAAGTTTAAAATTGTAGAATTACCGAGGAGAAAAAAAAATAAAAAAAAAAAAATACATATGCTATTTCATTTATTTTTTCATTAAAATTATGTTTTTGCTTCGTTGTCAAATTCTTGTCGGCATGAAATAACCTATTGAGTTTGAAATGTCGTAAAACAAACCAAACCAAACCAACCCAAAATCAATCTCTTAATATATGTTGTCAGGAGAGATTCAAATAGCAGGATCGACTGGGTTCTATAGCCCTGGGTGTCAACCGGTCTAAGAGAAGGACAATTCTGAACCCAAACTGGAGATTGTTGGGCACCGTCTTGCCCAAGACACGCCACTTCTACAGCAGCTGCAATACATGTGGTGCTCCTACGACTCTAAAGAGCTATGGGAAATGTGATCCTGATTCACTCTGTACAAGGTCCAACAGCGACTCAAAGTAGAGGGTTACAGAGTAAAAGGCACCACCACAAGCAAGAAGATAATGCCCCTAAACGCAAGGATCCACGGGAAATGAAAGAGAAGGCAAAGGCTTTAGAAGGAACTGGAAACTCAATTCTAAACAAGAGACAAGAGACAAACCCCTACTCCTATTCAAAAGACCAGAGAGGAGTGTGAACCGGGCGATAAGCGAACCTATCTGCTCCTATTGAGAAAAGAAAAAGTAAATCATTAGTTAAGAAAAGTTCAGAGTCTCAGGCGGAGATGTTAGAAGTATAAAGTTGAAACAGACTTTAGAATGAACTGGAAACCAATCCTAAACAGGAAACGAGGGATAAACTTTTACTCCTGTTCAAAAGACCGGGGAGGAGTGTGAAGTGAGCGATAGCCAATTCTACGCCTACTGAAACTAATCTTAACGACACAAGATACGCAGATGACACTATGTTAACGGCAGGCACAGAATGAAAAACAATGCGCCGAGAAAAGGTAGTAATGGAAAGCGAACAAAAAGCACGACAGAAAGTATGATTGCCAGCAAAAGAAAAAAGGCCAAGCTGCAAATTACGAATTGGAAATTGTTAAAATCAAACGAGTAAAGAAATTTAAATACCTGGAAAGTGTTTTAACGGAAGATGGAAAATGTGACACCGAAATCGGAACACACATTGGATTAGTATAAGATGCGTTTCAAAAAGAATTGTCAATCTTGAACCTAGAACTTGAAGCCCTAACCATAACGTTCTTATTGCCTGCCGAATATTACCTTGATTTATTATACAGTGCTGTTTGATAAAAGTGACTCACCTTATCCTTTGAATTTAGCTCAACTTTGGTTTCATCGGAGAAGAGAACATTCTTCCAGTCTTCTACGGTGAAACTTTTGTAATAGTGAGCCCATTCAAGTCTCTTGGCTTTGTTGGCTTTGCTTATTAGCGGCTTAAACCTTCGTGTACAAGATTTGTAGCCTTATTGTAACAGCCACCGACGGACTGTTGAAGAGGCAAGACTAACACCTTACTCTTCGGTAAGACAGGCTGCAATTTCTTGGCTAGTTATAGTCCTATTCTTTGCAACTTCTCTCTTGATTATCCTCCCAGTTCTATTATCAATCTTTTTCTTTCGTCCCCTTGTTTACTTTCTTGGAGCAGGAGTGGCATCATTATGTGCCCTAAGCACTCGAGAGACAGTTGATTGCGAGGTTATAGCAATTTCTGCAATTTCTCTCGTAGACTTGCCTGCTTTTGAGAGGGCAATAATAGATGCCTTAAGTGGTTCTGATGCGTGTTTGTACCCTTTCATCTGGTTAGTGACTTGAGTGGCTATTTCACGCTGTTTTTATACTGTATGAGGCTTTCTGGAATACTCTAGATTTAACTTAAGCTGTTCTAAAATTCTCTAGAATATTGTTCTGAGTGTATTGTAAAATAGTTTTTAATATTTTGTCAAAAACTCTTTAAATTTACCAGTTTAATCATTAGAATGCGATATTTGAGTCACTTTTTTTGAACAGAGATTTTTCTCATTTATATCCAAATTTATAATTATCAATAGAATACCTTAGGGTGAATAAACTTTTTTCCTAGGTGGTCGGGAAGAGGTCTTTATATTAGTAAGATTAAAAATTATTTTAACCCCAAAAACAATAAACAAAAAATATTTTTAGTAAAAAAAAAAAACCCAGGTCAGTCACTTTTATCGAACATCACTGTATATTTCATATTCGTAAAGGAAAGCAAGAATAAAGGACTATCTACTGTCATCGGCAAAAGAAAAGACCAAGATCTTAACTAAGAATTGGAAATGTCAAAATCAAACGAGTTGAGAATTTTAAATATCTGGAAAGTGTTTTAACAGAAGATGGCAAATATGACACCGAAATCCGAACATACATTGACTTCGAATAAAATGCATTCCAAGAAGAATTGTCAATCTTGAACCTAGAACTTGAAGCCTTAACCTTAACTATCTTATTGTCTGCCTAATATTACTTTGATTTATTATGTATTTCATATTAGGAAAGGAAAGCTAGAATAAAGGACTATCTACTGCCATCAGCAAAAGAAAAGTCCAAGATGTAAACTATGGATTGGAAATGTCAAAATCAAACAAGTAGAGAATTTTAAATAAGTGATTTAACAGAAGATGGAAAATTGCACACCGAAATCCGAAAACATCGATTTGGGAAAGACGCCTTCCAAAAGCTTAAGAAGGTATTAAGAAACAGGAAAATTTCGCCAGAAACAAAGAAAAGAATTTTGAATTGCTATGTGATATTGTTATATAGGAATAAAGTGTCGCTGCCGACACTTGAGTTTGAACATAGATCGCCTGTGAGTAAACACAGGCGATCCCATTATTGAATTAAGTGAATTACCCGACTATAGAGGAAACGCGTAAGTAGAAAGTAGCTTGGCGTCTAATTGATTGCATTTCTATCCTGTTCTCTATTACTATACGGCCCGCTATTCTCTACTCTATTCACTATACTATTTCTCTATACGGATTACTATTCGAGCAAGTTCTGCGAGTGCGAGTGTTATTCGAAGGCGCCTGGCACCAGTATTGTTCAACGGCGTTACTGTTGTGGCCTTGTTAGGGTCATAAATAAAGACACAATAGAGGAATTGAGTTAAACAAATATATTAACAGAAACAGTACAAACATATACAACCGAGAGTGCTACAGCAAGAATGTTCGGTTCGACTGTCAGAGCTGACTGCTAGAAACTTCCCTCTCCAAAATGGCAGTACCTGCTCCTATTTATAGCTGGGAGATCGTAACAAAAAGAACAGTTATACTCAGAATCAGATAGGGACTCTGTTGAAATTTCTTGAACACCCAATGAAGAAGGAGAGCATAGAGAATTTGACACTCGCGGGGCATATCGAGGGCAAGAGGGGTAGGGAAGTCCGCCGTCTACCAACCTGACGAGCTTTTGTGAATGGATGTGAGAGGAATGGCAAAGGACAAATGGTGCTAAGGACTACAAGGGTTAGGAAGTTGTGGAGAGCCATGATCTCTTCAGAAATGGACGCGCAAAAGCATAATGAAATTAGTAAAAGAAATACATCTTTCAAGATCAGTTAGCGTTTTTTCCATATTGCCTATTCATGCCACAGGTACTCTCTACTACTCCCACGCCTTACATATATAAACCAACGTCAATGACTACCAAGTCCAGCTGTTGCTCATTTACCTGATAAGCCTTGTAAGTTATCAGCTAAACTTCCGGTATACATGCAACTCAGCTAAGCGTCCAAAATTTATCTTACTCGATATGTTACTATTTTAAACAAGATGATTTTAAAACTAATACAGTCGATTGGGTTTGTTTAGCGGCATCTCAACCTCTATGGATTATTGGACTCTTTGAACCCTGAGGTCCTGAACAATTTTAACCCTTCTGCCTGAACTCTTGAGTCAAAATTCGCAAATAATTAGTATGTAATGTTTCATTACTGGATGGGCTTTCTTTACCACTGTTCAACCGGTGGTTGGGCATTACGTCATTTTTCTCTACCACCGGTAAAGCGACGGTCATAGCTCAAAGGGTTAATGCCGAAATCTAAATATTTTGAACTCATTTCTATGCCTTCAACTACAGATAAAATGTATTGTTGATAATTTTATTATTAATAGTTTTTTTTGTTTTTGTTTTTTGGTAATTTTTATATAAAAATATATTGCTGGTATTTTTACTATAAAATGTATTTTTATACTTTTATAATGTTTTATTTTTATTTGGGGTTTTACTACTGGCTGGGGCTTTAGTAGGTGTTACCGCCCTGGGTCATGGTGGATCTGGGCACAAAGGAATTTAGAGGTGGTTTCACGCTTATCAAGTCCTCCAATCTCCCGATCAGACGCCATGCTGCCGGATGTAGTTTATCGTCATGCCCAGGACTAATCTAATACAACTCACCACCAAGCAGTGAACTTTCACAAAAATAAAAAGAAAAGAAAAATGTCTTTATTATAAAAGATCACATCTCACAAGAGGGAACTTTCAAAGACTTCATGTTTATTCCTCCATAAAATAAAGATGAGTTTACTGAAGGTTATTTATCTTCTCGTAGTTTGTATCTTTTTACATTAAATTTATTTAACAACCACCTCCAAAGACAAACTAGTAATGTTTGATTATCACCGAGCAGATGCTGAATTTTCGCCTATCTTGGTGGTTGGATGTTCTCTCAAGGAGGTTCCTTTCCTTAAAAGCCTATTGCTTACCCAAGACCTCAAACAGATCTCATATATACGAACTATCGCTAAAAATGCTGGTAAAATGATTGTACCACTCTAGCAAGTGCCCAAACTCCACCTGTGATGCTCTCGTTTTAAAGGCGCCAGATCAGACCAAAAATGGAGAACTGATGACATATCTAGGCTGTGAGCAATGAATTATTTTTCACTCGACAATCCCTTTGCTACAGACGAAACATCTCCATCAACTCATTAATTTATCGGTACCAATTCTGAACTTCACGGCTAAGACACGCCATACCACATACACTGGAATGATTCATCACGCTGCTCGGCCTGGAGGCCCGGATCAAAGTGTAGTATCTGTTCGCAGATCGCTCGCTTTGTCAGCCTTTTGTCTGAGAGCTTCACTCGATACTTACCTGGTGTAGGGATTCGTCCCTGCTCTGGTGGTATCATGGCTTCGACTAGCTTGGACCGGCTCCGGCCTGGACCAGCTATGACAAGCCAAGACTAGCTATGACCAGCTCTGACTAGCTTGGACAAGCTAAAACCAGCTATGACTAGCTTAGACCAGCTATGACCAGCTTGGACAAGCTATGACCAGCCAAGACCAGCGGCCCGAGTGAAAACACTCGGGTCCCCACGTTAAAAACTGACCTTGTGTCACAACCTGACTCAGTGGGGGGGTGTCAAGTAAATACCTGGAATGATGTATCACCATTCCTTTTGTATTCCGTTAATAAGAAAGAAGTTCCATCGCTATTTTAAACAATTAATTTTTTTGTTCTTATTGTTCAGGTCTTGGTAATAATGTTGAATTGACATATCCTCATCGTTTTCTCATATCAAGGAGTAAAAGTGAATGAGCTCTGTGCTTAGGGAATACAGAAACTCGTTGAAACTTGTAGTTCGAAGATACAGAGTCAAAAATAAACAACTTTACCAAATAACAACGACTGCTTCCATTGTCGGAGTAGGTAATGGCTGCTCCATTACCGCTACGCAGTAACTATTTATTTCAGACATTGCATACGGAGAAAGACAATATTCGGATTATTTTATGAATGGGTCCAGAATGCCCAATTAATGAAGCCATGGAGTTTTACTTTGAAAAGTCTGACTTCAAAAAGTTCAGAGGTCATCCAAGAACCACCATAGTCAGAACGCTGAACCGAGACATTCAAAGAACAAGGCAGAAAGATCCCACTTTTCATTTGGAGAAGTTTACAATCAAGAAAGATTTGCAACAAATCCGAAAACTCCCAAAGGATAGAGAAGGCTGGCAAAATATTGTCGAATCAGTATACAATGTCTCTGAAGATGAGAGAACATGTTAATTCATGACCTTAAATCGAAACAGTTTTGATGATGATGATGATGATGATGATGATGATGATGATGATGATGATGATGCATCCATTGACTTTCAAAATCAGCAGCAATTAAAATGAATCGGACCTGTATCAGGAAATAAAACAATGATACACAGCCATAAACAAAAGAGTAGGACGGTAACTTTTTGTTTTTATGGTAAGGTCCACCCTGTACTAGGCCACTCAGAGGGATACGATAAGGGGTAGCTTATATGGATAAAAGGAGAGGATAATGGTTGATGCTAGACTTGAACAGGTTAAGATTGGAGCGATCGGGGAAACATTCTCTAGAAAGTCTGTTCCATACGGAATTGATTCGCGGAAAGAAGTTCTTTGAGTAGAACTTACTTCTCAAAGATGGAATCCGGAGGGAATGTGGGTGGTTTGCTATGATGTAAGCGGAATGGCGGGTCCTAGCCGTGAAGGTCAAACATGGTGGAACGAGGAGATGCAGTTCCTATGAACATTTTTCATGGTAATAGTTTTTTTTTTTTTCTAATTGTTCATTCAATACAAGTCCTAAGAGCCACTCAAGGTAGAATGTTACTGAATGAGGCTGAGGAGGTGGTAAGGAGAGCAGTTTATAAGAATATATAGGAAAGATAACGGATGACTCCAGACTTGAAGTTAGGATTTTAATGGTTAGGGAGCAACTTACTGTTACCATGGCTACTTGCTAAAGAACCCAGTCGCCCCTGCTTTTAACCCTTGGCTGGAGTACTAGTTCCAATCTAAAGGAATGATTGCTAAGAACAACCCACTCTCCAAATGTATAGACAAATCCTACAGATGCATGCTGGGAATTCTTCTTAATCAATAAAAATGGGTCAATTCTCGGTTTCATCTGCCATTTTTTTTTGTTCTTTTTTTTTCTTGATGGCAGACAACTATAATCACTTGACTGTATTCTTTTTGCATGTGAAAACAATTCTCAGTTGCTGAACTTTTTACCTTATTGCTGTTAATTTGTTATCGAACGGCTTTAATTGCGATAATTTTACTCCTACTGTTTTATCGACGGAGGTCACCCTTCTCCAAGCAGGTTTTGAATAGAGAGTTTTCTTTCTCCATAGCTGGGTGAAGATGGATTTATGCCTTTTATCTAAGAGCATTCGTGCGAAGTAACAAAACGGAATCGAGCTGGGATTGAACTAGTAACGCCTAATTCACTGTCCGCATCTTCAATACTAATTTATTACACAGTAAATGCAGTAAGTCTATTAATAATAAAATGAAATACATGACTTGCGAACATTAAGTTTCTTTCGATTACTTTCTCACAAGGAAGAGTTAAGATGAATATTATCAAACCTGATCACGTGTAAAATCTCTTTGTTTGAGATGTTTACATGTTGATAGGAACTGGGAATTTATTCCATGAAACATATGGCAGCATGAATGAATATCAAACACATAAGGAAAAGTGATTTCTTTATACATATACACACACTCACACACACACGCACGCACACACACTATAGTTCGAAAGCTTGAAGCCGCACCCAGAATTAGCAACTTAACAGAAGAATGGAAAAAACAAAAAAAGAGCTCTTAGAGTCATTGAAAAAAGAATGGAATCAATTATCAAATTTATACTTTGAGAAACTTTTGCAAAAAGTGCCAAAAATTTGTGCTGCAGTATCAATGCTAAAGGAGGATATTTTGACGAGAGCAAAATTTAATCATAAAATGCTTTTTTTTTTCTTTTTGTCATATATTATGACAAAAAGAAAAAAATTATTTTATGATAAAATTTTGCACTTGTCAAAATATTTCTAATAAAAATCACGTCTCATTTTTTAACCAGGCATAATAATTTTCTCTTATTTAAAGTACAAAACAACTACCGGGGTATCCTCAAAATTTTGAACTGTAGTATATATATATATATATATATATATATATATATATATATGTTTATTGGGGCAGCAAATAATTATTCAAGCATATATACAACCACACAACTAAATCCTCTACAAAGAAACAATGTTGTGTATCAATTTACATGCTTGTTCAGAGATTTTATCTCTGATATTAAAAATAAAAACGCCACATATATTGGTTTTATTACAACCACGCTCCCCCGTAGCCTTACCTGTCACCTTTCTGATCTTATTTCATGATATTAGACAGATATTAGACGATAACACAACAATATTCACACATACACACAGTAAAAATGAACATTCAGATATTGGAGCTATATAAATTAAAACAAAGCAACCCACACTCAACAAAATTACATATTACAATACATTTAAACACATAATTCTGTTGATAACATTTCTTTCCCTCACGTGGTCATGTTCGACGTCGTAGAACCGCATCACAAATTGACGACCTGCCTCTGATATTCCGCGGCCGTTATAGTCGCACAGTAAACTTCTATGTAAACATAACAAGATGGTCACCATTGATGGTGAACATCTCGGTTGTAATTTCCATATAACCATGCTGATGATGGCTCATGTGAGTCGAAACTTGGAATGGCTTATGATCAAACATAATAGACATTCGTTGTGTGCTATATTTAACAATATATGTTTGAAAATACACACACACACACACACACATACACATATATATATTTTTTATTTATTTATTTTTTTAAAGCTTTTCACCCCAGGCAAGGCTGGAAGCCACTAGCACGCAAGTGGTTACAGAGGGTTTGGAGCGAGAGCAAATAGGAGTGATAGAGGAAAGGATGAGAAGAGGGATAGTAGATAGATCAAGGCAAGGGGTTACAGAAGATTTGGAGCTAGAGCAAATAGGAGTGATAGAGGAAAGGATGTGGAGAAGGATAGTGGATAGATCAAGGCAAGGGGTTACAGAAGATTTGGAGCGAGAGCAGATAGGAGTGAAAGAGGAAAGGATGTGGAGAAGGATAATGGATAGATCAAGGCAAGGGGTTACAGAAGATTTGGAGCGAGAGCAGATAGGAGTGAAAGAAGAAAGTATGTGGAGAAGGATAGAGGATAGATCAAGGCAACTGGAGATGTCGATTGACGTTACACTTGATTAGTTGGAGATCATAGTCATCAGGGAAATAGGAATGAGGAAGGGAGTTCCATAGGCGTGAGGTGCGAGATATGAAACTATTGGAGCAGAAGAGACGTCTACATTTAACAGTTTCAACAGTGAAAGGGTGGGAACGGGATGCCAGCTTCGTATGACGCTTGAATTCATGGAGCCTGGGAACCAGCGGTAGCAGCTCATCGGAGCAATTACCATGGAGGTATTTATAAAAGAGACAGAGAGAGGCGACGGTGCGTCTGAGAGAGAGAGACTGCAGACGAGAAGCCAGATCAAGGCCAATTACATTGCATACCCGTCTCTGGATCTTATCAAGAACCTCGAGGCAAACAGAAGGGGCTCCAGATCATATATGGCAGCAATACTCCATGCAGGGGCGGATGGTTGATTTGTAAATTTGGAGGATCGATTCAGGGGAGAAGAATTTCCTGGTCCGGCACAGGGAGCCAACTTTCCTTGCGGTGGATGAAGCAATCGACTCAATGTAGTTGTTCCATCTCAGGTCAGCAGAGAGCGTGAGACCGAGCAGCCGCAGAGGGGAGCTCTCGAGAAGTTGAGCTTCAGACATTCTAATAGGATGCAGGGAAGGACCCCTGTGGTGATTAATGGAGAGCAGTTTTGTTTGGGAGGCGTTAAAGTTAACCAGCCAATTCCTGCCCCAGTTCACAACCGATTGGAGGTCCTTTTCGAGACGAACAGCCAGGTTAATTTTGTTAGTGGCACTAGATTTGTTTCTGAGGCAGGAGTAAATTGTGGTGTCATCCGCATACATGCCGACTTGGGAATCAATGGCGTCAGGAAGATCATTTATGAATATAAGGAACAGGGTAGGGCCTAGGATGGAGCCTTGCAGAACACCTGCGTTCATGGGATAGGAGCTGGAGAACGACCTTCAATTCACGGTTTGACAGGAATGATTGTATTAGGTCCAACAATCGGCCTGTAATACCATATCCCTGAAGCTTGCGAAGAAGGCCGGCATGCCAAACCCTATCAAACGTCTTGGAGATGTCAAGGGCCACAGCGCGAGCTTCTCCGTTATTATGGAGAGCTTGGTAGACAAATTCAGTGATGGCCGTATGCACATCAGCAGTGGATCGGGCAAAGTGGAATCCATATTGTTTGTCTGAGAGCAGATCATGTGATGTAAGATGGTTAACCACTTCGGTGTTGATAAGGGCTTCGAAGACTTTGCCGAAGAGGAGTAGGAGACTGATAGGACGGTAATTAGAAGGGTTAGAGGGGTCGCGAGAGTTCTTAAAGACAGGAACAATGGATGATGTCTTCCAGCGGTCAGGAAAACAATACTCCTTGAGGCAGTAGTTGTATAATTTAGAGAGGGCGAGCGCCAATTAAGGCGCGCATTTCTTCAAGACAATGGGTGGTATCCCATCTCCACCACTAGCCTTGTGGGGTTCTAAATTAGAGATAATGTCCAATACCAATGACGGGGATATGTGAAACCCGCTCAAAAGGGCTTCAGTTCTGAGAGGGAAATCGGGTATGGGTACACTGGAAGAGTCAAGCGTAGAATTGAAAGAAAATTTTTTCGAGCAAAGCATTCAGCCTTGTCGGCAGAGGAGGTCATGACCTTAAACTGGTTGAATAGAGGAGGTATAGCGGCTTTGCAATTGTTCACAACGCTCTTGCAGAGACGCCGATAATCCTTGGAGCCGAATTTGCGAGATGCAATACGTCCCTTCATCTGAGCAGCGAATAGTGATTTAGCTTCGCTGAGGACACGCTTACACACGTTACGGGCGGAGGCAAAGAGGCGTCTATTGCAGTCGGACATATCGCTACGAAATAGGTGGAAGAAGTGGTTCCTATGGGCAATGGCGGCTGATCAGGCAGCGGAGAACCATGGGGATGAGCGCGATTTGACCCTGAATTTCCTTGAGGGGATGAAAGCGTCAATTCCAGCTTTAACCCAAGATGAGACCTCTGAAGTACATTCTTGAACAGGGAGCTTAAATACAACATCCCAAGGGACATCGCGGAGGAAATCACGGAACGAGTCCCAGTCAGCTCGTTGGTAGCAGAACGAGGTTCGGGTAGTAGCAGGCTCTTTGCAGGGGGTGGGGTTGAAGGAGATGTTAATAGACACTACAGCATGATCGGAGTTACCAAGTGGGCAGAGCTGCGTGGCACTACAAGACTCGGGGATGGAGGTAAAACACAGGTCGAGAAGAGAGCTCTTATCGTCCCGGTTGTATGCAAAACGCGTGGGAAAGTCAATTATCTGCGTGAGGGATTGAGAAATTGAAAAGTTAAATGTGTGTATGCCTGTAAGGTCGGTAGAAGCATTCTTAAGCCACTTGTTATGGTGAGCGTGGAAAAATCTCCAAACACAAATATGTGAGCGTACGGGTGGAGAGAGAGAGCCTTATCTATGCTGTCAGAATTGACATCAAGTATTCCACAGTCCTGAGAGAATGGAGAGCGATAAAGGAAGAAGAGATAGCTTACAGCATTGAGAAGAGATAGCCGGAGACTCATGTATGAATGGTCCGGCGATTCGAGTGAGAACTCTCTAGCCAGAGGGAGATGGTCCTTGACGTAGACACCAAGGCCATGCATGTGGGTTAGAGAGTCTTTTCTGAGGAGAGGAAGTTAGCCAGGGATCGAGAGTTCAGAGGAGGGGATAGATGAGTCAAGATTGGTCTCACATAGAGCCAGTATATCCGGGCAGTTTGCAGTGAGGAAAGATTTCATACTGTAGAAATTGGTTCTAATGCCACGGATGTTGGAGAATGAGATGTTGGGGGGTTTAGGTGATTTTTCAAGGGCTGGTTTAGGTTTACTTTTTTGATCTTTGTACGTCATCATTGAATTGAATTATGTTTGGAAGATGAGAAGGCCTAAGGTAAAAGAAGCCGACGGTTATCAACCGTGATGTGAGCAGAGGGAATTGGGCACAGCCTGCATCATAATGTGGCCTCAGGGTTGCCCACCGGAGGTGACTGCAGGGACATCTTTCCATGCGCGACATGGCACGACAGACACCCTGATATTATACAACTGTTGATCAAGAGCGGCCGCTCAAGACGCTACGCAAGAGTTAGGGCTTCTAACTACCAGTCGGAAACAGCGACCAGGGAACTGTCAACCGTGTACCCTCAGAATGAAGAGGTAATGCCACAGACTGCGCACATCACGGGAGATTCTAATTTCTATCAATGCAGTGCCCCAAGCCCACTGTTGGGTGAGGGTTGGAGGAATGAAGGAATGGCCGTTGACCCCCCTCCTCACAGCTCTGCGTTTATTGATATTTGAAGCTTGTCATTAAAGGTAACCAAAATTTCGCTAGTAACCATGAGATTTAGGCGACCTCGAAAATTTCTTTGTTAGTATAGGACAATCTGATTTATACTAAGTTAAAACTTAATGTTTCGAGAGGGAAAAAAGCAAGCAACATGAGAATCCTACCCCCCAATACATAGATCTTGTGTCAGCCCTGAGACTTTGCAAACTACCTCCCTCTCTAATTGTTTTTATTGTTTTTTGTCGTTATCGTTTGTGTTATTTGTAATAGGAGCAGGTAGACTCCCCTACCGCCCGGTCAACACTTCTCCCGCTTCTCTTATATATATATGTCGATGTCGGCATCTGTCCGTCTCGAGAGACGATGGAGTAGCGCGGTGCGCTACGAGCCTGAGTGGGATATATGGAGAACTAGGGCTGCCCAGACATCTAGTTCCCCCTCTCGGCCTTGCTAGCAGAGTCCAAAGGAGGGGTTAAACCAATACAGTTTGGTACCAACGCGGCTGCAGGAGTTGCCGAAAGGTAGCACAAAGTGCCGTCCATCCGCCTTAGGGGCTCCACTCTGGATTTGAATTCAGAGTTGTCCTTGACCATCCAAGGCTATAGAACCCAGTCTACCCTGGTATTTATCTGTAGCTGGTATATATATATATATATATAAATATATATATATATATATGTTTTAACTTAGGCAGATCATCAGGGTCAGCCAGCTGACCCTGACGATCTGCAAAGTGAAACCTTGGTAGGTTTATCTGGCTCATTAGGTTTGACTAGATCTGCTGTAAGTTTGTATCGAGCTCTTTAGTTAGTTGTTTACTCGGATCGGGTTTTTTTTCTTTGGGCCTTGAACCAGTATCTGTGCGATTATTTTCGACAAACTTTCATGTTCCTGGCTCTTTCTTTTTTCAAACCTTTTTTTCCCTTTGAGATTGATTTAACTATTGGTAAATCAAGAATTCGAAGGTTTTACGACACGAGTATAGTTATATATATATATATATATATATATATATATATATATATATATATATATATAATGAAATGAAGAGGTTATAATGGTTCCAACGAGAGAAAAGCGTGTATATTAAAAAGAAGAGAGGTACCGCAAACTTTTTTGGTTGTAATGTGGGTTTTTGTTTTTTCTTTTTTATTAAAAAATATTATTCTTTATTTTTCATAGTTTTACATAGTTTTACAACACGTGTTTCTGGTCTTACGACCGTCTTCAGGTAAAGGGTGGAGATTTCCACATATTATTAAAAATAATTATTAAAAATAATTAATTTTTTTCCTTTATGCTTTTCAATGTTACATCTTCTCTATATGAGACATTCTCTGTTTTTGTGTTGGTCATTCCAATGTCTTTCTTTAAATGGTAGTGAAAAGTTCTGAGGGAAGGGTCATAAAACAATTAAGGTTGGTTTGAGAAGTGATGAATCGGGTTGTCTTATCTTTTAATGTTTTAATGACCCCTATGTGTTCTTAGATCCCTTAGATCTATTTCCGTTTTTGTGTGTTCCTGTCAGCATGCGTGTATATATGTGTGTGTACATTCCCCCTGAATACATACACTGTTTCACTACGAAGAATTAGTAAACACACTTGTACACATACACACACACACAAACACACATACACACACACACACACACACACACACACACATACACATGCACACACGTATATTGTCCCACCATAAGGAATCTGTACAAACGCACACACACTCTCATACACAAACACACACATTTTTCCCAAGTTACATGGAACCAGCACGCACACGCACACACACACACACACACACATATACATATATATACGCATATACATACACACGTATTTCCTAAGTTGTGTGGGGTTTGTGTGAGTAGCTCCCCTGCTTTCGCCAATATGCGTGCATATACACGCATACATACATATACACACACACACACACATATACATACACATACACACATACATACATACATACACATACATACATATATATATATATATATATATATACATATACATATATACACATACACATATACACACGCATACACACACACATACATACACACACATACACACATATGCGTACATATATACATTTTTCGTGTTCCACAGATACCCGCATGTGAGCTTGCGTGCATGTATAAGAGCGGTTTGATCACTGTATTTGGTCACCATGTGTGCATGCTGTGTGCTTTTGTGTGTGGGGTCATGATCTATTCAGTTCCGGTTTGAATTTATTTATGAAATTTTTTTCCTGTATTTGTAGATAGGAATAATTGTCTGTTTGGTATATCGGCATGAT
>OZ038493.1:12714091-12746591 GCA_964036315.1 Acanthosepion esculentum
GAAAATTGTAATGAGTGAATGAGTCATGAATCGGATTAGCTAAATATAAGATAGTTAGTGATGAGCAGCCTCAATCCCTCCCCTTTTTCGGCCTTGTGTCGCATTTGTGTATTAAAAACACAATAAATAACAATAGTTAGACGGAGAGCAATGCCATTTTCACGGAACAAAATTGCCAATGCCACATGGCGCACGTTGAGGTAAGACCCTTATTTCCCCTTGCCACCAGATGCAAGCCACTCTGGCTTGCTTGCTCCTACGGGACTGTTCACCACAAAGCTATAATCAGCAAGAGAGTTGTTTTATCCCCTTAATAGGGACAACCACTTCAGCGTCGAGCAGTATAGATCTCTTGGTCTACTGCAGATGTCTCAACGTCATTATTCACAGAATAAGTAAGGCACTAGACAATAAATACATCTCAAGGACAATCGCATCAAATATTTCAAAAGCCTTTGACAAGGTGTGGCATAAAGGATTATTACACAAGCACCCTAGCTATGGAATCACAGGAAGAGTCTTCTCAATTATCAAGTTCTTCCGAGCTGGTAGGTCCTTGAAGGTAGTTATTAAGACCCAATCCTCCGAGGACCAAGCAATCAACACAATAGATCCCTCTACAGTTCAAAACTCTTGGGAATTATTTGAAAACTATAAGATGTGGTGACCCAAGTCATGTGAGCGAAATTGGGTAGACAGAATTATTTGAAAGCCGTGCATAGTTGTGCTTGTAAGCCATCGTGATCGGGGGTTTGAGAGTTGCGGTCTTTTTCAAGTACTGATACGTTTGAGTGTTCCCAGCTGCGTCCCAAGTCTGTGGAGGGTGTCAAGGGTATCCCCTGTTTTCAAGAATGCAGACGAATGGTCAGCCCCTTCTCAGTATAGACCCTTCGGTCCCCTCAGTGTTATAAGCAAAATTTTTGAAGCTATGATCAACAAGAAAGTTGTTGATAACCTCAATAGAGATAACCGCTTGAGCGACAAGCAGTACGGATTTCGATCGGCTCGGTCCACTGCTGATAACATAACTGTCATTACTCACAGAATCAGTGTGACACTAGACAACAAATACACCTCAAGGACTATTGAATCAAATATTTCAAAGGCCTTTGACAAGGTGTGGTATAGAGGATTATTACACAAGCACTCTAGCTATGGAATCACAGGAAGAGTCTTCTCAATTATCAAGTCCTTCCTAACGGGTAGGTCCCTGAAGGTAGTTATTAAGAGCCAGTCCATGAAATCAACGCGGGAAACGAGTCACTTCTCACTCCAACCCTCTTTCTACTTTACATAAAGATCAGCTACCAAAACTCCAGATGAACAGAGTTTGGTAGCTGATCATTCCTCTGATCTAGCTCTAACAGCTCAGTGGGTGAAAACTGACCGATCACATTCATTGCCTCGGAAACCAAACTAGTGACGTTCCATCATCACTGAGCGGACCCTGAATTGTCACCTATCTTGATGAACGGGTGTTCTCTCAGTATAGACCCTTCGGTCCCCTCAGTGGTATAAGCAAAATTTTTGAAGCTATGATCAACAAGAAAGTTGTTGATAACCTCAATAGAGGTAACCGCTTGAGCGACAAGCAGTACCGATTTCGATCGGTTCGGTCCACTGCTGATAACATCAGTGTCATTACTCACAGAATCAGTGAGACACTAGACAAAACATATATATCAAGGACGGTCGAATTAGATATTTCAAAGACATTTGACAAGGTGTGGCATAAAGGATTATTACACAAGCACTCTAGCTATGGAATCACAGGAAGACTCTTCTCAATTATCAAGTCCTTCCTAACGGGTAGGTCTCTGAAGGTAGTTATCAAGAGCCAATCCTCCGAGGCCTAAGCAGTCAACGCAGGCGTCCCCAGGGATCACCCGACAGTCCAAACCTCTTTCTAATTTGCAAAAATGGTCTGCCTAAAGGTATACCCCGATCATTCGTGAATATCTGTGCTGATGATATAACGGTATATGGGTGCTCGTCCAAATCTCGAGACGTTCAGAGTTTGGTAGCTGATCTTTCCTCTGATCTAGCTCTAACAGTTCAGTGTGTGAAAACTGGCCGATTACATTCATTGCCTCGGAAACCAAACTAGTGATGTTCCATCATCACTGAGCGAACCCTGAATTGTCACCTATCTCGATGAACAGAGGCACCGTGGATTGAGTGCCTCTTCTGAGTTAAACTCATCTCAAACCTCAAGTGGAACTCATACATACGATACATCGCTAAAGATGCAGGAGAAATCGGGGTTCCTTTTACAACTCCAGTTCCTGACTTCTCCCGCTATCATATATATTTACGAGAGCCAGATCAGATCATTTATGGACAGGAGCTGCACATTGATCATATTCCAGTACTGATGGAACCCCAAAGAGTCGCCGCGTCCTTGTGAGTGATGAATTATTTTCCACCCTACAACTCCTTTCCTACAGACGAATCGCCGTAAGTCACTTGCTGCATTATCGTTATTTCCATGGAAGATATTCAGAGGAACAACATTCCCTAGTTCCACCAGTTCTAATATTTATAACTAAGACCGCCATGCCACGCCCATTGTAGTGAACCACCCTCACTCCCTTCGTATTCCACTCGAGCAGCTCCTTCCAACGAACTACTGCTTTGTGGAACCGACTCCCGAGAGGATGCTTCCCCGAATCACGAGAGGATGCTTCCCTAGAATCTTGACCTATTCAAGTCTAGGGTCAACTGTTATCTTCCCCACACATCCTAATAAACTGTGATTCTTACTCAGTAACCCTCTACCTCGAGTGGGGCTTTGACTTTGTAAGGGGGTTAGCCTAAACAAAACCTTTTCTCCTCTTTCAGTTCTTTTACGTCTCCTGGGATCGCTATATTATTATTATTATTATCAAGCTGCATTTTATTTTCTCTTGTTAACAATACATTGAAATATTTTCATTCGATCAGCGTGGATCAATGCCAACTAATTTGTTGATTCTGGTGCAAGTTAAATTAGGTAGGATCGCTCATTAGGCAGAGAGCACCGAAAGTAGTTGTCTATGTCAGTTCAGCGCGTACACCCCAAAGAGATTAAATAGAATAAGCGTAATCAAGCTACGGATCGATAAGATAATAACAGCAAAGACCTTTTGCCGCCTACCCTGCCTGCCCGTCTGCCTGCTTGCCTTTCCACCTCTCTACTAACTTTAGTCGAACAAGGGTTCAGACAAAGGTGCCTCTGATCTCGGCTTGTTACGGATGAAAAAGCCTTAACATCGGTAAATCGATTTTCTCAACCCACTCGCTAATCTAGGTAATCTCTCACACTTTTTATCCATCTCCGTCTCTCTCCTCTCTCTCTCTCTCTCTCTCTCTCACACACATATATATATGCATGTTTGCATGCATGTGCATTCATCCTCGCTTGTTTTGACGCAAGGTCTAAAAGCTAAAAACAGAGTTATATATATACATATATATATATATATATATATATATATATATATATATATATATATATATATATATTGACAATATTAGTGGTAAATATACACATACATATGCAATTATATATACACATACATATATGTATAAAAATAATTCCAAGAGGATATGATCCAGGTAGAACTCGATGTCCAGTACAGAGTAAGGATATAATAAAAGGACTTAAACACTAATATTCCAATATTAGTGTTTAAGTCCTTTTATTATATATATATATATATATATATATATATATGTGTGTGTGTGTGTGTGTGTGTGTGTGTGTGTGTGTGTGTATGTATATATTACACAAAAATGTGTTGAAATACTAAAGAGTAAATTTATTCAATAAAATCGTAATTGGCTTCAGCCACGACCTCCAAACGACTTCGGAATCTCTTGCAACTCTTCTGGACGGTCTCCTTATTTAAGATGGTAAATGCTGCCATAATCCTTGCCATCGGACAATCTTATATGGAGTTTTGTTGGTTTCTCGCTCAACTGCACTCCACACATAATAATCACGGGCGTTGCAGTCTGGCGGGGGTTAGGTGGCCAGATGTAAACGGTGATTTGGTTGCAGAATTTGTCTTACATCCATGCTTGGATTCTTCTAATTGTATTCCATTGTACATAGTCCTGTTGCCAGATATAGGGTCCACCTCTTGACCCAGAGCAACATTACCTCCCCAAAGCACTTGATGTAGGCCCCCATGTTGAATCTGAGGCCTTCATCATCAAATTCGAGAATTATTTTCTTATCAGAACTACCGTTCTTTCGTAATCACCATTAGACTCATCCAACTCTTTCTGAATACCCTGAACTGTCATCAGATTGACGCCCCCTCAGCGAAATGTTCGTATTGTAGTTCCGCCGAGAATGCCAAGCAGTACAGCAAGCCGTTTCCAAATTTCTGCCGGACTGAATTGCGGTATCGTGCTTTTTTTCTCACAGACGGTGCCCAACTGACCCTACTATACTGTGCAGTCGACAACAAACAACGCGCTTGCACGAAATTAAAAAAGTGTATGAATGGGTGGTTGGTTGTTTGGTGATACATACTAAGAAACCGTTCACCTAAAATATTTCGGAAGTTGATTGAGCAGAGAAGTTTCGAAAACCATCTCGTAAATATATATATATATATATATATATATATATATATATATATATATATATATATATATATATATGTATGTATGTATGTCCTGAGTCAAAATTCGCAAACAATTGGTATGTAATGTTTCACGGTAGATAGTTACAAGTGTTTACCGTTTGTTCCACCGCTGACTGGGCATTAAGTCATTTTCTCTACCACCGGGAAAGCGTTGGTCAGGGCCCAAAGATTTAAACCTACAAATATGTCAGATCATTTTGTCGCAACCTGTATACAGTAGCCAGAAGAAGACATTTCGCCAAAAGTTAGATTTACTTAATTTTTACTGAAATATTTTAAACACTCGACAAACTACTTTGAATTGCATGATGTCGTCATTCAGAACTAATGCAATTTGTCACATTCATATGTATACTATATAAGGAGAAATAAAGTTCAAAACATACCCTGGTTATTGGAAAGAAGGCATGCACAATGATGAACCACTGGAGTGAACTGCTCTTACTCAGGGAAGAAAAAATAAAATTGCTCAAAATAAATTCATCAATATATTTAGGAATTTAAAAGTCGTAATCTGTATTTATTCTGGTTCCCATTGGCACAAACCACAGATACAACTGGACGCGGAACCTCTATCTATAAAAGACAGGATTTGTGTGTGTGTGTGTGTGTGTGTGTGTGTGTGTGTGTGTGTGTGTGTGTCTGTGTCTGTGTAAAGAATGCACGGTCGCAATTTTCGACGGATTTGCACCAAAATTTACATGCACATGCTCCAAGTTAGTGAAAAGGCCAAGACCGACTTTGCATCTCCCAACTCCCATCCATTTTATTTTAGATTCTCCGCATAGAACTTCGTTTCTTCAATATCCTCGTCGCCACTGTTATGGACGACCGATAGCAAAAAGTTTTTTTTTTGTTCGCGTAGAATTTCTTTTCTTCAATATCCCCTTCGACACTGTTATGGCCTATGGTTAGGACCAAGGAAGAACAACACGAACACAAGAGTAGAAATAACAAAGATATATTACACAGAATAATAATACAAGATGTGAAAGGTGTTAGTATGACTGTCAGTCTGGTTTGAAGTGAACTACTATTGGCTCGACTCGATTTCGTCTCGTCCCTCTCTCTTGGGAGGCGCAGTATTCATAGTGTCAGGAAGAGTTCACTCTGTCGTTATAGGTAAGGTCCCATAACAGTTATTCATCTAGAAAGAGAACAGATTTAAATCTTTTTTGTGTCAGACCCACTGACTTCCCAAATGAACGGTTGTGAGAGGAAAAAGATCATTCAGGCTTTCAGTAATGGCACCAACATTTATACTCTGGCTTCCATCTTCAAAGTCCACTCAAGAACCATCTAGAGAACGGTGAACAAGTTTAAAAAAAGAGGAAACAATAGACAGGAAAATTGGATGAGGAGGTCACAACAAGGAGAGGGATCATCATTTCAACTAAGAGCTAAAGAGATCAATTAGAAAAGATCCAACTCAACTCATATGAACGTTTGAGGAGTTTCATCTATGACAGTCCAAAGAGCAATGAAGAAAGACTTGAAAATGAAATCGTATGTGAAACCTTTGAGGCACCTTGTTATACTAGGAGCGGAAGTTAGAAGGTTAGAGAGGGCAAAGAGCATCTTGTTGGAAAATGATCCTGGGATAATACATATATATTTGAACTTTATTTCAATCTTCCATGTGCTTTCGATCCTTAGCTATGATTAATTAATGATGAAAATGTCATTTTCGTTTATGATCGATTTCATCAACGATTCTTCTGTTAAGCTTGGAGAGTAATTATACATTCTTATTGCTCAATTTAGAGTCCAGTAGTATTATAAAAACCTCGGATAATTCCATTAAGATAGTTTTAATCATTTCTAAGATACAATGGTTCAAAGCTTAATTTAACAAATGGACAATTTTGCTTTTACGCAATTTGAACAGTTTTGCTGTTACACCCGGTTCTTTAGTATGCACATAACCACTTACGATTTTAAAATATGCCTCACGTATTTGTAGGGGATCTCTGTATATCAAAACCTTTATTGATCCAGACCCCACAGCAGTACAAATGTTGCGGATTATCGTGAATCCTTGATTTCAAAACTGATCTGCATCACAATGATTGACGGTCATTATAGGAAATCGATTTTTCACTCATGATTAAGGAATGTGTCATCTCTCGCTTTGAACCAGGAATTCGTTCTCTTCCGTCTGCTACCTACTCTTTGCGTCATCAGTGGACGCACGGAGAATACTTTGCTGTTCCTAATTACAAAAGAGATAACAAGAAATTCTATACTAAAATAAGAATTAAGAGAAAACATCAGTGAATTGTGTGGTAAAGTTGATCGCATAAGAATCAAAGACAAACAATGTTTTTAACCTTTTTTTATTGGTGTGGTTAGCTTTGTTTAGTGGCATGTCAACATCTCAATGGGTTATTTAATTCTGAAATCGAAATATTTTTTATGTAGTTTTATGCTTTCAACTACGGGTATTTTTTAATATCATTTTATATTTTTAGAATAAAGGTCTTTTTTTAGATATATAATTTGTAGACGGTAAAATGTATTGTTCATAATTTTACTATAAAAATTTAAAAAAGTATTTTTTACGTTGCATTGATTGTCGTCTTGCTATAAAAATGTCTTTTTGCTCACAAAACGTATAAACAGAAAATCTATTAAATAATTGTCGGACTTACTCTATTTCATTATATATTGTCATTGTTTATGTAAAGATACGTTTCGTGAGCAGAAATGATCGATCGAGAAAAATCCTGGAAGATTCTGTGTTTATTAACAGTAATTCGGACTTTGCTTACCAGACGCTTTTTTGTAGCTGAATGGTACAGCACGTCAGACCAAATGACGGTTTCTATATAAAAATACGTGTTCGATTCCTGTCGGAAGAGGCATATTTTCTACGAAATTTCTCGAACATTCAGACCGGTAAATGTAATGGACACGGTTTAATTAAAAACAGAGCATTTACTTAAATAAATTGTATCTATAAAAATAACGTATAAAAAGAATATATATATATATATATATATATATATATATATATATATATATATATATATATATATATATGTACTAGCAGCATGGCCCGGCGTTGCCCGTCCTTGATTAAAAAATCGTACGACTCATACAGCAATCGCTATGACTTGACTGAAAATATTTTTGCCCTTCCTTGCCTTTAAAGGAGTGCCCTTTGCCGTGCTGATGTTGCTACAAGCCTTACTTCTTGCCTATCTCACATTGCGAATTTTTTCTAAACTCTATACTAAACATTAAATCTGTTACGAAAAAAGAACTAAACAAAATGAACACAATACGATCAGCTTTAAAAAAAGGTCTCGTAAATGGAAAAACCGAATGAAAAAAGAATGTTAACAACAAATTACTATTCACACCCAACCCAGTTCTGCGGAATCAGAATCAACGTTGACTTTAAACAAGTGAATGAGTAATTGGAGTAAAGTGCCATGCAGATTTAAATTTTTCCCACTTGTGACGAATGCAGCTATTTTTTTGTTGCATTCTAGCATGCTAGTTAACATTCGTGTCAATCAGCTGTTGGCTCTCACGGTGGCCAATAGAATCTTCCTGCCTATTCGTGGCAGCCAGCTATAGGCTCTCACTCTGGCCAGTAGAAAATGGCCGCAAACTACATGAAAACTACCGTAGAAGCATGAAAAAATCGATTATTTCCACTATCGATGGGAGTTGGGAAATTAAAAGTCGGTCTTGGCCTTCCCGGTTACTTGGAGCATTTGCATGTAAATTTTGGTGCAAATCCGTCGGAAATTGCGGCCGTGCATTCGTTACACACCCACATGCATCCTGCCTTTTATAGATAGAGATATATCACTTATATATATAATAAATAATATCACTTGGTAATTAGTAGGGATAATTCCAAGAATGATATAAATCCAAAGAGAGCTCAATTTAAAATTAGAGCAATTATATATATATATATATATATATATATATATATATATATATATATATATATATATATATATATTTTGAACGATAAAAATTATTTAAAAAATCAATTAAAATCTTCAGACATACTGGGTTGTAGATTAATATTCTTATGTTTTTATTATTATTATTTCATTTATATTCCTCGACTAGTTTCGACCAACATGGCCATCATCGGGAGAAAAAAGGTTTCTGCTTGCTGTAGCAGTAAACTACAGAAATGAATGTCTTGATGAAGAAAACGAACTTTTGTCTGTAGTTTTCATTTGTTTTTTATTATTTATTTATTTATTTGTTCTTTCATCCTTTTAACATGAGTTTATTAACATTCCTTGTGTTGGTCAAACAGTCTCTTTTAAGTTGTCATTTGAGATAAGAGTTATGTTCCCTTTTTTTCTCCGGTCAGTTCAGCAGTTTTATTGGTGTCTGGGGAGGGGATGGTAAGTGTGTTTGTGTGTGTGTGTGTTTGTGTTATTTAGTTTAGTGTGTGCGTTATTTAGTTGTTTAGTCTCTGGTAAGTGTGTGTGTGTGTTATTTAGTTTTTAAGGGAGTGAGTGAGTATGATACGTGTTAGCTTGTATATTGCTATGGGTGTGTGTTATCATTTGGCTCATTAGGAAAGTGAGTGAGTATGTTGTGTGTAAATGTGTATATTCGTGTGGGTGTGTGTATAAGTGTGAGGCCTCAACACCTCCGTAAGCATGTCTGTTTTGTATGGGTGTGAAATGTGGGTAGGTTTTGATTTGTAGGGTTATGTGTTACTACTATCTATATTGTTAAATTTATGGTTTAGTCCGGCTGGAAACAGCGTGTGTAAACGTCGTATCCACTTATTGTCATGGAACTCTAAAATCTTTCTAATGTTATCTGCTTTGGGCTTTTCTATTC
The DNA here is from genome assembly GCA_964036315.1 of Acanthosepion esculentum. Classification (NCBI taxonomy): domain Eukaryota; kingdom Metazoa; phylum Mollusca; class Cephalopoda; order Sepiida; family Sepiidae; genus Acanthosepion; species Acanthosepion esculentum. Next base: position 12,723,559 of record OZ038493.1, read on the forward strand.
TCTATTATAGTGAATTTGGCATGGGTTTTGAAGTCGTGTTTTTCTATGCGGAAATGCTGTTCTACAGGTATTAATTTTTCATGGGGAGTCGACTTAATTCGATTGCGATAATTATTAATTCTGTAGTGAAAGGGCCATTCAGATTTTCCTACATATTGTTTCCGGCATAGTGTGCATTCTAGGAGGTAAATTATGTTATGACTTCTACAGTTAGAGTCGTGGTAGATTTTGAAAGTAGATTTAGTGAATGAGCTAGTGTGTGTAACGTGATTGCAATGTGTGTGTGTGTGTGTGTGTGTGTGTGTGTGTGTGTGTGTGTGTGTGTATGTATGTATATTCTTTTAGTGCTGCAATTATGAGTTTAGCTAATGTAATATCCGTCTATTCATGAAAATATATTGTGTCTATTTTGATGAATATTTTTTCTCTCTTATTCTATTGGTGAGTTTGGCCTACAATTTACAATACGTTTATGCAGCACATTTATTATAAGCTTCCTTTCAATGAATAACTATATCTTCTGTTCAAGTTTTGATTAAATGTATATCGTAACGGAGATTTCCTGTTATGTTAGGTTTTATTTAAGGCGTACGACAATATTTTATATGATTGTAACGCTATAAGCGTTTTTGTATTGGGGACTATCCATTTTCGGAAATCCGAGCTGACTAACTCAGGGTTAATAATGCTTTTCTTTTCCTCATATTCTCTGACATTCAGTAACTCCATGCGTCTTAGTGGCTTTTTTTCCTTGTTTAGGGTGAAATGATTTAAAAAGAGTACGCTTTTCTACGTTTGTAAATAGTTTTTATTCCATTTGTACCTGAATTAGATTCTAATAATTTCTTCTCGCTAAACCCATTCACCTTCAGTTTCCTGCCTCACACTTTACAGCTTCTCCCCACATTGTTGGATTTCGAAACTTTTTTTAATATTCGCATTAGATTTGTGTAATGGATAGTAACTCAAAATAACAACTAAATTCGAATTCCAGTCAACTTTTTTTACACTCACTTTCGTACAAATATGCTTGTGAAAGGTGTTATATATCAGGTCATCCCATAAGTTCTGTCCGGAGTATGCATAAAGAAAACAAGTGACCAAATGTTACATTTAATTACAGATTCAATCAACAATGTATTTTCCCTGATTATCTATGATTCCTTCCATCTTTTAACAAGCTTATTAATTCCATTACTGTAAAATTCTTTTGGTTTTGATTCGAAGAACTCACAAATGTCAGTTTTAACCTCTTCCTGTGTTACAAAAGCTGTTTCTTCCAAATGACTCTGTAAGCTACGAAACAAATGGTAGTCTGAAGGAGCAAGGTCGGGAGAATATGTTGGATGAGGAATTTTCTCCCAACCAAGTTCTTCGATCTTTTGTGACGTGTTTCTTGCTGTGTGTGGTCGCGCATTGTCCTGATGAAACATCACCCGTTTTCGATTCACTAGAGCAGGTCTTTTTTCCCTCAAAGCTTGGTTCAAACGCTCTAATTGCTGACAGTATATTTGAGCATTAATTGTTGCATTAGGTGGTAAGAATTCAAAAAGATTATTCCTTGGTAATCCCACCAGATTGAAATACGAACCTTTTGCCCATGAAGTTCCCTTCTCGGCTGTGGCTGGGGTCCTTCCCCTTTACCAAGCCACTGTCTACGACGCTTAACATTTCGATAAAAGATCCATTTTTCGTCGCCAGTCACAAGTCTATCCAAAAAAGGTGAAACAAGTTGGCGAGAATGGAGAGAAGAGCAGATGTCAACTCGGGATTTGAGGTTGTTTTCAGATAATTCATGAGGCACCCATTTTCCAAGTTTAGGAACTTTTCCAAGTTGTTGAAGATGATGATGAACAGTTGTACCGTTTGAACTGAGACCCACTGCCAATTCCTCAACTGATAAAGCATGATTATCTTCAAGTGCTGCTTCAAGAAGCTTTTCATCAAACTCAACTGGACGTCCGGTTCGACCTTCATCTTCAAGAGTGAAATCTCCACCTCTGAATTTTGCAAACCATCTTCTGCAAGTTCTTTGATTCACACATTCCTCTTTTAAAATGAGTGAATGTTTCTAGCCGCTTCGGCTGCTGAGTTTCCTTTCTTGAACTCATAAAGCATTATGTGCCTCAAATGATTCTTGGGTACTTCCATGTTAGCACGGTTTTAATCAAACAAAATTTAATTTTATTGTTCTCTGAAATAAAATTTGATCAGTTTAAATGCATCTAAACATAAAAATAATGTTCAGCTCCATTAGACATTATAAAATACTCTTTAATTTTCGTTCATTTTAACAAAAAGTTAAAATTCGGACAGAACTTATGGGATGACCTTATAGTAGAGCAGACAGGTCTCTTCAGCCTTGGTTGGTAACTAGTCTAGAAAAAAACAACTCTAAATTCAAAAAAAGTATATGTACCCCTGGCGCAGTACGTACATATGTAGCTAACGAAAGGGAAGCGGAGTTTACAATGACACTATGATTCCCACTGCGGTCGTTTAATTAATTTTGACATCCCTGATGTGTAACTCACATCTTCAACTGCCCCATTTGCTTACCACTATGCATTGATTCTTTTTACAAATAATGCGTAGGCTTATCTCTTTAGTTTCATTGACTACATTATCTAATAGTTCATTCCGTTTACCTTCTGAATCTGCCGTATAATATCACAGTTATCATTTATGTATTTTCTTTGCATGCAGATCTCGACCTATTTTAACGTAACCTGCGTTAAGATCTGATAAACAGCCATATTTACAACTGTTCATGCATACAAGAAAACAAAACAAAACTATTTAAGTTAAAATAATTACATTTCATATTGGCTGACCCTTTGTTAATTCCTTTTACACATTTTCTGTATCAGATTCTTTGTTGAATCTTGTGAGATTGAAATTGAATTATGAAATAGTTATTCTTAATCGAAATAAAAAAAATACGATTAGTTTCCTGCGTCATTGTTTGAGTTGGAAGAGCATGAAACTAAAAACCAAATGTTGTTTTCTGGTTCGTCTCGTGTCTTGCTTTCGATTTTTTCCCATTCACTCAGGTTTTCCTTTTCCTAACAACTACATTAGATTTTTTCGCTTTTTATTCTATTTTAATTCAGTTTTTTTCTATAAAATGTGTGCCCTTTGTCTTTGTAACTTTTAATTTCTTTCCTTTTTTCTTTCTTTCTTTCTTTCTTTCTTTCTTTCTTTCTTTCTTTCTTTCTTTTCCTATCTGTCTACCCTTTATTCTTTTTATCTCTTTTCACTTGCACTCTTGTTATCATTCCTTCTTTTTTGTTTTTCTTTCTTTCTTTCTTTCTTTCTTTCTTTCTTTCTTTCTTTCTTTCTTTCTGCTTCTGTCTTCTATGCATTATTCTTTCTTTCTTTCTTTCTTTCTTTTCCTATCTGTCTACCCTTTATTCTTTTTATCTCTTTTCACTTGCACTCTTGTTATCATTCCTTCTTTTTTGTTTTTCTTTCTTTCTTTATTTATTTCTTTCTTTCTTTCTTTCTTTCTTTCTTTCTTTCTTTCTGCTTCTGTCTTCTATGCATTATTCTTTCTTTCTTTCTTTCTTTCTTTTCCTATCTGTCTACCCTTTATTCTTTTTATCTCTTTTCACTTGCACTCTTGTTATCATTCCTTCTTTTTTGTTTTTCTTTCTTTCTTTCTTTATTTATTTATTTATTTCTTTCTTTCTTTCTTTCTTTCTTTCTTTCTGCTTCTGTCTTCTATGCATTATTCTTTCTTTCTTTCTTTCTTTCTTTTCCTATCTGTCTACCCTTTATTTTTTTATCTCTTTTCACTTGCACTCTTGTTATCATTCCTTCTTTTTTGTTTTTCTTTCTTTCTTTCTTTATTTCTTTCTTTCTTTCTTTCTTTATTTCTTTCTTTATTTCTTTCTTTCTTTCTGCTTCTGTCTTCTATGCATTATTCTTTCTTTCTTTCTTTCTTTTCCTATCTGTCTACCCTTTATTCTTTTTATCTCTTTTCACTTGCACTCTTGTTATCATTCCTTCTTTTTTGTTTTTCTTTCTTTCTTTCTTTCTTTCTTTCTGCTTCTGTCTTCTATGCATTATTCTTTCTTTCTTTCTTTCTTTCTTTTCCTATCTGTCTACCCTTTATTCTTTTTATCTCTTTTCACTTGCACTCTTGTTATCATTCCTTCTTTTTTGTTTTTCTTTCTTTCTTTCTTTCTTTCTTTCTTTCTTTCTTTCTTTCTGCTTCTGTCTTCTATGCATTATTCTTTCTTTCTTTCTTTCTTTCTTTTCCTATCTGTCTACCCTTTATTCTTTTTATCTCTTTTCACTTGCACTCTTGTTATCATTCCTTCTTTTTTGTTTTTCTTTCTTTCTTTATTTCTTTCTTTCTTTCTTCCTTTCTTTCTGCTTCTGTCTTCTATGCATTATTCTTTCTTTCTTTCTTTCTTTCTTTCTTTTCCTATCTGTCTACCCTTTATTCTTTTTATCTCTTTTCACTTGCACTCTTGTTATCATTCCTTCTTTTTTGTTTTTCTTTCTTTCTTTCTTTCTTTCTGCTTCTGTCTTCTATGCATTATTCTTTCTTTCTTTCTTTCTTTCTTTTCCTATCTGTCTACCCTTTATTCTTTTTATCTCTTTTCACTTGCACTCTTGTTATCATTCCTTCTTTTTTGTTTTTCTTTCTTTCTTTCTGCTTCTGTCTTCTATGCATTATTCTTTCTTTCTTTCTTTCTTTCTTTCTTTATTTCTTTTTTTCTTTCTTTCTTTCTGCTTCTGTCTTCTATGCATTATTCTTTCTTTCTTTCTTTCTTTCTTTTCCTATCTGTCTACCCTTTATTCTTTTTATCTCTTTTCACTTGCACTCTTGTTATCATTCCTTCTTTTTTGTTTTTCTTTCTTTCTTTCTTTCTTTCTTTCTTTCTTTCTGCTTCTGTCTTCTATGCATTATTCTTTCTTTCTTTCTTTCTTTCTTTTCCTATCTGTCTACCCTTTATTCTTTTTATCTCTTTTCACTTGCACTCTTGTTATCATTCCTTCTTTTTTGTTTTTCTTTCTTTCTTTCTTTATTTCTTTCTTTATTTCTTTCTTTCTTTCTGCTTCTGTCTTCTATGCATTATTCTTTCTTTCTTTCTTTCTTTTCCTATCTGTCTACCCTTTATTCTTTTTATCTCTTTTCACTTGCACTCTTGTTATCATTCCTTCTTTTTTGTTTTTCTTTCTTTCTTTCTGCTTCTGTCTTCTATGCATTATTCTTTCTTTCACCCCTCTAGCATTCATTTTTCTTTCTTTCTTTCTTTCTTTCTTTCTTTCTTTCTTTCTTTCTTTCTTTCTTTCACCCCTCTAGCATTCATCTTTCTTTCTTTCTTTCTTGTTCTTGTCTGTTTTTATTATTCTTTCTTTCTTTCGTTCAATATTTTATTCTGTCTTACTTTTTTTCTCTCTCTGACTCTCATTCATTCATTCAGTTTGACTTTCAGTCATCCATTCCTTCATTATTTATTTATTTCTATCAGCCCCTGTTTTCTTTCTTTCTTTCTTTCTTTATTTATTTTCTCTTTCAGTCATTTTATATTTTCACGTTCTCTCTTTTAATAATCATTTCATTCTTTCTTTATTTCTTTCTACTTGAGTATCTTCTTTCTTTCTTTCCTTCTTTCTTTCTTTCATTCTTTCTTTCAGTCATTTTGTTTTCATTTTCTTATAATTCTTTCTTTCTTTCTTTCTACTTCTGCATCTTCTTTCTTTCTTTCTTTCTTTCTTTCGTTGAATATTCTATTCTATCTTTATTTACTTATTTATTTGTTCCTCACTCACTTTCTTTTATTCTTTCTGCCTTTCATTCACCCATTCATTACTACTTTATTTCTTTCTGTCAGCCTCTCATTATTTCTTTATTTGTCTCTTTATTTTCTTTCTTTTTTTTACAAATCGCTTTTTTAAATTTTCATTCACTTTATTCTATTACTTAATTCCTTTTCATGTTTTTTGTTGTTGCTTATTTTCCCCTCCCTCCACGTTTTCACATCTTTCATCTTCCCTTTTCTCTTTCTCTTTCATTTTCTATTATTTTCCATACTTTATTATCCATCCATTTTTTGTTTATTTTCACTACAGTTAATCCTAAATAAACTAAACCGTATCAATTGCAGATTCAGACTATTCAACGAACATGTAATTTAACAATTTAAAAACTGTCTCTTTAAGCCCAGTTACATAAATCGAAAAGTTCTAATGCCATATTTTCTAATGCTCACAATCAACATTGACATAGAAAATGCATGTGGCTGCACTTGGAGCAACTTTTTTTTTTTTTAAGTTAAAGAAAGTTCGACCCAGTACAACTGTGACGTCATTGCAACGGCCAATATATTTGATCTGTTCAGATAAATAAAAGCAACTAAATCTCAAAACCTCAACATTACTAATCCGTAGTTTTTTCGATCTCTTTGATTTTCTCGGTATAAGCTAGGATATAGGTGCGTCGCAAGAGTGTATACTGATACAGCCGAGATTCAACTGAATATTTCATTTCCATTGCAGACGTTCAGGGTTTCAAAATGGCAGAAAGAAAGAAAAAGAAAGAATGAGAGAAGGGGGGCAGAAAGAAAAACGGAAAAAAACAATCAATGGGAGTCAGAAGCAGAAACAAAGAAAAGGAGAGAATGAGTGACGGCTGGCAGAAAGAAAAATGAAAAAAAAAAAACAATCAATGGAATCAGAAGCAGAAAGAAAGAAAAAGAAAGAATGAGTGAAAGGTGGCAGAAAGGAAAACGAAAAAAAAAACAATCAATGGAAATCAGAAGCAGAAGGAAAGAAAAAGAAAGAATGAGTGAAGGGTGGCAGAAAGAAAAACGGAAAAAAACCATCAATGGAAGACAGAAACAGAAAGAAAGAATGAGTGAAAGGTGGCAGAAAGAAAAACGGAAAAAAACAATCAATGGAAGTCAGAAGCAGAAAGAAAGAAAAAGAAACAATGAGTGAAGGGTGACAGAAAGAAAAACGGAAAAAAGCAATCAATGGAATCAGAAGCAGAAAGAAAGAAAAAGAAAGAATGAGTGAAGAGGGGCAGAAAGAAAAACGGAAAAAAACAATTAATGGAAGTCAGAAGCAGAAAGAAAGAAAAAGAAAGAATGAGTGAAGAGGGGCAGAAGGAAAAACGGAAAAAAACAATCAATGGAAGTCAGAAGCAGAAAGAAAGAAAAAGAAAGAATGAGTGAAGGTTGGCAGAAAGAAAAACGGAAAAAAACAATCAATGGAAGTCAGAAGCAGAAAGAAAGAAAAAGAAAGAATGAGTGAAGGGTGGCAGAAAGAAAAACGGAAAAAAACCATCAATGGAAGACAGAAACAGAAAGAAAGAATGAGTGAAAGGCGGCAGAAAGAAAAACGGAAAAAAACAATCAATGGAAGTCAGAAGCAGAAAGAAAGAAAAAGAAACAATGAGTGAAGGGTGACAGAAAGAAAAACGGAAAAAAGCAATCAATGGAAGTCAGAAGCAGAAAGAAAGAAAAAGAAAGAATGAGTGAAGTTGGGCAGAAGGAAAAACGGAAAAAAACAATCAATGGAAGTCAGAAGAAGAAAGAAAGAAAAAGAAAGAATGAGTGAAGGGTGACAGAAGGAAAAACGGAAAAAAAAAATCAATGGAAGTCAGAAGCAGAAAGAAAGAAAAAGAAAGCATGAGAGAAGGGGGCAGAAAGAAAAACGGGAAAAAACAATCAATGGAAGTCAGAAGCAGAAAGAAAGAAAAAGAAAGAATGAGTGAAGGGTGGCAGAAAGAAAAACGGAAAAAAACAATCAATGGAAGTCAGAAGCAGAAAGAAAGAAAAAGAAAGAATGAGTGAAGGGTGGCAGAAAGAAAAACGGAAAAAAACCATCAATGGAAGACAGAAACAGAAAGAAAGAAAAAGAAAGAATGAGTGAAGGGTGGCAGAAAGAAAAACGGAAAAAAACAATCAATGGAAGTCAGAAGCAGAAAGAAAGAAAAAGAAAGAATGAGTGAAGGGGGGCAGAAGGAAAAACGGAAAAAAACAATCAATGGAAGTCAGAAGAAGAAAGAAAGAAAAAGAAAGAATGAGTGAAGGGGGGCAGAAGGAAAAACGGAAAAAAACAATCAATGGAAGTCAGAAGAAGAAAGAAAGAAAAAGAAAGAATGAGTGAAGGGTGACAGAAAGAAAAACGGAAAAAAACAATCAATGGAAGTCAGAAGCAGAAAGAAAGAAAAAGAAAGCATGAGAGAAGGGGGCAGAAAGAAAAACGGAAAAAAACAATCAATGGAAGTCAGAAGCAGAAAGAAAGAAAAAGAAAGAATGAGTGAAGGGTGGCAGAAAGAAAAACGGAAAAAAACAATCAATGGAAGTCAGAAGCAGAAAGAAAGAAAAAGAAAGAATGAGTGAAGGGGGGCAGAAGGAAAAACGGAAAAAAACAATCAATGGAAGTCAGAAGCAGAAAGAAAGAAAAAGAAAGAATGAGTGAAGGGGGGCAGAAGGAAAAACGGAAAAAAACAATCAATGGAAGTCAGAAGAAGAAAGAAAGAAAAAGAAAGAATGAGTGAAGGGTGACAGAAAGAAAAACGGAAAAAAACAATCAATGGAAGTCAGAAGCAGAAAGAAAGAAAAAGAAAGCATGAGAGAAGGGGGCAGAAAGAAAAACGGAAAAAAACAATCAATGGAAGTCAGAAGCAGAAAGAAAGAAAAAGAAAGAATGAGTGAAGGGGGACAGAAGGAAAAACGGAAAAAAACAATCAATGGATGTCAGAAGCAGAAACAAAGAAAAAGAAAGAATGAGTGAAGGGGGGCAGAAGGAAAAACGGAAAAAAACAATCAATGGAAGTCAGAAGAAGAAAGAAAGAAAAAGAAAGAATGAGTGAAGGGTGACAGAAAGAAAAACGGAAAAAAACAATCAATGGAAGTCAGAAGCAGAAAGAAAGAAAAAGAAAGAATGAGTGAAGGGTGACAGAAAGAAAAACGGAAAAAAACAATCAATGGAAGTCAGAAGCAGAAAGAAAGAAAAAGAAAGAATGAGTGAAGGGTGACAGAAAGAAAAACGGAAAAAAGCAATCAATGGAATCAGAAGCAGAAAGAAAGAAAAAGAAAGAATGAGTGAAGGGGGGCAGAAAGAAAAACGGAAAAAAACAATTAATGGAAGTCAGAAGCAGAAAGAAAGAAAAAGAAAGAATGAGTGAAGGGAGACAGAAGGAAAAACGGAAAAAAACAATCAATGCTATCAGAAGCAGACAGAAAGAAAAATAAAGAATGAGTGAAGGGTGGCAGAAAGAAAAACGGAAAAAAACAATCAATTTAATCAGAAGCAGAAAGAAAGAAAAAGAAAGAATGAGTGAAGGGGGGGCAGAAGAAAAAACGGAAAAAAACAATCAATGGAAGTCAGAAGCAGAAAGAAAGAAAAAGAAAGAATGAGTGAAGGGTGGCAGAAAGAAAAACGGAAAAAAACAATCAATGGAAGTCAGAAGCAGAAAGAAAGAAAAAGAAAGAATGAGTGAAGGGGGGCAGAAGGAAAAACGGAAAAAAACAATCAATGGAAGTCAGAAGCAGAAAGAAAGAAAAAGAAAGAATGAGTGAAAGGGGGCAGAAGGAAAAACGGAAAAAAACAATCAATGGAAGTCAGAAGAAGAAAGAAAGAAAAAGAAAGAATGAGTGAAGGGTGACAGAAGGAAAAACGGAAAAAAAAATCAATGGAAGTCAGAAGCAGAAAGAAAGAAAAAGAAAGCATGAGAGAAGGGGGCAGAAAGAAAAACGGAAAAAAAAATCAATGGAAGTCAGAAGCAGAAAGAAAGAAAAAGAAAGAATGAGTGAAGGGTGGCAGAAAGAAAAACGGAAAAAGCAATCAATGGAAGTCAGAAGCAGAAAGAAAGAAAAAGAAAGAATGAGTGAAGGGTGGCAGAAAGAAAAACGGAAAAAAACCATCAATGGAAGACAGAAACAGAAAGAAAGAAAAAGAAAGAATGAGTGAAGGGTGGCAGAAAGAAAAACGGAAAAAAACAATCAATGGAAGTCAGAAGGAGAAAGAAAGAAAAAGAAAGAATGAGTGAAGGGGGGCAGAAGGAAAAACGAAAAAAACAATCAATGGAAGTCAGAAGCAGAAAGAAAGAAAAAGAAAGAATGAGTGAAGGGGGGCAGAAGGAAAAACGAAAAAAAACAATCAATGGAAGTCAGAAGAAGAAAGAAAGAAAAAGAAAGAATGAGTGAAGGGTGACAGAAAGAAAAACGGAAAAAAACAATCAATGGAAGTCAGAAGCAGAAAGAAAGAAAAAGAAAGCATGAGAGAAGGGGGCAGAAAGAAAAACGGAAAAAAACAATCAATGGAAGTCAGAAGCAGAAAGAAAGAAAAAGAAAGAATGAGTGAAGGGTGGCAGAAAGAAAAACGGAAAAAAACAATCAATGGAAGTCAGAAGCAGAAAGAAAGAAAAAGAAAGAATGAGTGAAGGGGGGCAGAAGGAAAAACGGAAAAAAACAATCAATGGAAGTCAGAAGCAGAAAAAAAGAAAAAGAAAGAATGAGTGAAGGGGGGCAGAAAGAAAAACGGAAAAAAACAATTAATGGAAGTCAGAAGCAGAAAGAAAGAAAAAGAAAGAATGAGTGAAGGGAGACAGAAGGAAAAACGGAAAAAAACAATCAATGCTATCAGAAGCAGACAGAAAGAAAAATAAAGAATGAGTGAAGGGTGGCAGAAAGAAAAACGGAAAAAAACAATCAATTTAATCAGAAGCAGAAAGAAAGAAAAAGAAAGAATGAGTGAAGGGGGGGCAGAAGAAAAAACGGAAAAAAACAATCAATGGAAGTCAGAAGCAGAAAGAAAGAAAAAGAAAGAATGAGTGAAGGGTGGCAGAAAGAAAAACGGAAAAAAACAATCAATGGAAGTCAGAAGCAGAAAGAAAGAAAAAGAAAGAATGAGTGAAGGGGGGCAGAAGGAAAAACGGAAAAAAACAATCAATGGAAGTCAGAAGCAGAAAGAAAGAAAAAGAAAGAATGAGTGAAAGGGGGCAGAAGGAAAAACGGAAAAAAACAATCAATGGAAGTCAGAAGAAGAAAGAAAGAAAAAGAAAGAATGAGTGAAGGGTGACAGAAGGAAAAACGGAAAAAAAAATCAATGGAAGTCAGAAGCAGAAAGAAAGAAAAAGAAAGCATGAGAGAAGGGGGCAGAAAGAAAAACGGAAAAAAAAATCAATGGAAGTCAGAAGCAGAAAGAAAGAAAAAGAAAGAATGAGTGGAGGGTGGCAGAAAGAAAAACGGAAAAAGCAATCAATGGAAGTCAGAAGCAGAAAGAAAGAAAAAGAAAGAATGAGTGAAGGGTGGCAGAAAGAAAAACGGAAAAAAACCATCAATGGAAGACAGAAACAGAAAGAAAGAAAAAGAAAGAATGAGTGAAGGGTGGCAGAAAGAAAAACGGAAAAAGCAATCAATGGAAGTCAGAAGCAGAAAGAAAGAAAAAGAAAGAATGAGTGAAGGGTGGCAGAAAGAAAAACGGAAAAAAACCATCAATGGAAGACAGAAACAGAAAGAAAGAAAAAGAAAGAATGAGTGAAGGGTGGCAGAAAGAAAAACGGAAAAAAACAATCAATGGAAGTCAGAAGGAGAAAGAAAGAAAAAGAAAGAATGAGTGAAGGGGGGCAGAAGGAAAAACGAAAAAAACAATCAATGGAAGTCAGAAGCAGAAAGAAAGAAAAAGAAAGAATGAGTGAAGGGGGGCAGAAGGAAAAACGAAAAAAAACAATCAATGGAAGTCAGAAGAAGAAAGAAAGAAAAAGAAAGAATGAGTGAAGGGTGACAGAAAGAAAAACGGAAAAAAACAATCAATGGAAGTCAGAAGCAGAAAGAAAGAAAAAGAAAGCATGAGAGAAGGGGGCAGAAAGAAAAACGGAAAAAAACAATCAATGGAAGTCAGAAGCAGAAAGAAAGAAAAAGAAAGAATGAGTGAAGGGTGGCAGAAAGAAAAACGGAAAAAAACAATCAATGGAAGTCAGAAGCAGAAAGAAAGAAAAAGAAAGAATGAGTGAAGGGGGGCAGAAGGAAAAACGGAAAAAAACAATCAATGGAAGTCAGAAGCAGAAAAAAAGAAAAAGAAAGAATGAGTGAAGGGGGGCAGAAAGAAAAACGGAAAAAAACAATTAATGGAAGTCAGAAGCAGAAAGAAAGAAAAAGAAAGAATGAGTGAAGGGAGACAGAAGGAAAAACGGAAAAAAACAATCAATGCTATCAGAAGCAGACAGAAAGAAAAATAAAGAATGAGTGAAGGGTGGCAGAAAGAAAAACGGAAAAAAACAATCAATTTAATCAGAAGCAGAAAGAAAGAAAAAGAAAGAATGAGTGAAGGGGGGGCAGAAGAAAAAACGGAAAAAAACAATCAATGGAAGTCAGAAGCAGAAAGAAAGAAAAAGAAAGAATGAGTGAAGGGTGGCAGAAAGAAAAACGGAAAAAAACAATCAATGGAAGTCAGAAGCAGAAAGAAAGAAAAAGAAAGAATGAGTGAAGGGGGGCAGAAGGAAAAACGGAAAAAAACAATCAATGGAAGTCAGAAGCAGAAAGAAAGAAAAAGAAAGAATGAGTGAAAGGGGGCAGAAGGAAAAACGGAAAAAAACAATCAATGGAAGTCAGAAGAAGAAAGAAAGAAAAAGAAAGAATGAGTGAAGGGTGACAGAAGGAAAAACGGAAAAAAAAATCAATGGAAGTCAGAAGCAGAAAGAAAGAAAAAGAAAGCATGAGAGAAGGGGGCAGAAAGAAAAACGGAAAAAAAAATCAATGGAAGTCAGAAGCAGAAAGAAAGAAAAAGAAAGAATGAGTGGAGGGTGGCAGAAAGAAAAACGGAAAAAGCAATCAATGGAAGTCAGAAGCAGAAAGAAAGAAAAAGAAAGAATGAGTGAAGGGTGGCAGAAAGAAAAACGGAAAAAAACCATCAATGGAAGACAGAAACAGAAAGAAAGAAAAAGAAAGAATGAGTGAAGGGTGGCAGAAAGAAAAACGGAAAAAAACAATCAATGGAAGTCAGAAGCAGAAAGAAAGAAAAAGAAAGAATGAGTGAAGGGGGGCAGAAGGAAAAACGAAAAAAACAATCAATGGAAGTCAGAAGCAGAAAGAAAGAAAAAGAAAGAATGAGTGAAGGGGGGCAGAAGGAAAAACGGAAAAAAACAATCAATGGAAGTCAGAAGAAGAAAGAAAGAAAAAGAAAGAATGAGTGAAGGGGGGCAGAAGGAAAAACGGAAAAAAACAATCAATGGAAGTCAGAAGAAGAAAGAAAGAAAAAGAAAGAATGAGTGAAGGGTGACAGAAAGAAAAACGGAAAAAAACAATCAATGGAAGTCAGAAGCAGAAAGAAAGAAAAAGAAAGCATGAGAGAAGGGGGCAGAAAGAAAAACGGAAAAAAACAATCAATGGAAGTCAGAAGCAGAAAGAAAGAAAAAGAAAGAATGAGTGAAGGGTGGCAGAAAGAAAAACGGAAAAAAAAATTTCAATGGAAGTCAGAAGCAGAAAGAAAGAAAAGAAAGAATGAGTGAAGGGGGGCAGAAGGAAAAACGGAAAAAAACAATCAATGGAAGTCAGAAGCAGAAAAAAAGAAAAAGAAAGAATGAGTGAAGGGGGGCAGAAGGAAAAACGGAAAAAAACAATCAATGGAAGTCAGAAGAAGAAAGAAAGAAAAAGAAAGAATGAGTGAAGGGTGACAGAAAGAAAAACGGAAAAAAACAATCAATGGAAGTCAGAAGCAGAAAGAAAGAAAAAGAAAGCATGAGAGAAGGGGGCAGAAAGAAAAACGGAAAAAAACAATCAATGGAAGTCAGAAGAAGAAAGAAAGAAAAAGAAAGAATGAGTGAAGGGTGGCAGAAGGAAAAACGGAAAAAAACAATCAATGGAAGTCAGAAGCAGAAAGAAAGAAAAAGAAAGAATGAGTGAAGGGTGACAGAAAGAAAAACGAAAAAAAACAATCAATGGAAGTCAGAAGAAGAAAGAAAGAAAAAGAAAGAATGAGTGAAGGGTGACAGAAAGAAAAACGAAAAAAAACAATCAATGGAAGTCAGAAGAAGAAAGAAAGAAAAAGAAAGAATGAGTGAAGGGTGACAGAAAGAAAAACGGAAATAAACAATCAATGGAAGTCAGAAGCAGAAAGAAAGAAAAAGAAAGCATGAGAGAAGGGGGCAGAAAGAAAAACGGAAAAAAACAATCAATGGAAGTCAGAAGCAGAAAGAAAGAAAAAGAAAGAATGAGTGAAGGTGGGCAGAAGGAAAAACGAAAAAAACAATCAATGGAAGTCAGAAGCAGAAAGAAAGAAAAAGAAAGAATGAGTGAAGGGGGGCAGAAGGAAAAACGGAAAAAAACAATCAATGGAAGTCAGAAGAAGAAAGAAAGAAAAAGAAAGAATGAGTGAAGGGTGACAGAAAGAAAAACGGAAAAAAACAATCAATGGAAGTCAGAAGCAGAAAGAAAGAAAAAGAAAGCATGAGAGAAGGGGGCAGAAAGAAAAACGGAAAAAAACAATCAATGGAAGTCAGAAGCAGAAAGAAAGAAAAAGAAAGAATGAGTGAAGGGTGGCAGAAAGAAAAACGGAAAAAAACAATCAATGGAAGTCAGAAGCAGAAAGAAAGAAAAAGAAAGAATGAGTGAAGGGGGGCAGAAGGAAAAACGGAAAAAAACAATCAATGGAAGTCAGAAGCAGAAAAAAAGAAAAAGAAAGAATGAGTGAAGGGGGGCAGAAGGAAAAACGGAAAAAAACAATCAATGGAAGTCAGAAGAAGAAAGAAAGAAAAAGAAAGAATGAGTGAAGGGTGACAGAAAGAAAAACGGAAAAAAACAATCAATGGAAGTCAGAAGCAGAAAGAAAGAAAAAGAAAGAATGAGTGAAGGGTGGCAGAAGGAAAAACGGAAAAAAACAATCAATGGAAGTCAGAAGCAGAAAGAAAGAAAAAGAAAGAATGAGTGAAGTGTGACAGAAAGAAAAACGGAAAAAAACAATCAATGGAAGTCAGAAGCAGAAAGAAAGAAAAAGAAAGAATGAGTGAACGGTGACAGAAAGAAAAACGGAAAAAACTATCAATGGAAGTCAGAAGCAGAAAAAAAGAAAAAGAAAGAATGAGTGAAGGGTGGCAGAAGGAAAAACGGAAAAAAACAATCAATGGAAGTCAGAAGAAGAAAGAAAGAAAAAGAAAGAATGAGTGAAGGGTGACAGAAGGAAAAACGGAAAAAAAACAATCAATGGAAGTCAGAAGCAAAAAGAAAGAAAAAGAAAGAATGAGTGAAGGGTGGCAGAAATAAAAACGGAAAAAAACTATCACTGGAAGTCAGAAGCAGAAAAAAAGAAAAAGAAATAATGAGTGAAGGGTGACAGAAAGAAAAACGGAAAAAAACAATCAATGGAAGTCAGAAGAAGAAAGAAAGAAAAAGAAAGAAAGAGTGAAGGGTGGCAGAAGGAAAAACGGAAAAAAACAATCAATGGAAATCAGAAGCAGAATGAAAGAAAAAGAAAGAATGAGTGAAGGGTGACAGAAGGAAAAACGGAAAAAAAACTATCAATGGAAGTCAGAAGCAGAAAGAAAGAAAAAGAAAGAATGGGTGAAGGGTGGCAGAAGGAAAAACGGAAAAAGACAATCAATGGAAGTCAGAAGCAGAAAAAAAGAAAAAGAAAGAATGAGTGAAGGGTGACAGAAAGAAAAACGGAAAAAAACAATCAATGGAAGTCAGAAGCAGAAAGAAAGAAAAAAAATGAATGAGTGAAGGGTGGCAGAAGGAAAAACGGAAAAAAACAATCAATGGAAGTCAGAAGCAGAAAGAAAGAAAAAGAAAGAATGAGTGAAGGGTGGCAGAAAGAAAAACAGAAAAAAACAATCAATGGAAGTCAGAATCAGAAAAAAAGAAAAAAAAAGAATGAGTGAAGTGTGACAGAAAGAAAAACGGAAAAAAACAATAAATGGAAGTCAGAAGCAGAAAGAAAGAAAAAGAAAGAATGAGTGAACGGTGACAGAAAGAAAAACGGAAAAAACTATCAATGGAAGTCAGAAGCAGAAAAAAAGAATAAGAAAGAATGAGTGAAGGGTGACAGAAGGAAAAACGGAAAAAAACAATCAATGGAAGTCAGAAGCAGAAAGAAAGAAAAAGAAAGAATGAGTGAAGGGTGACAGAAAGAAAAACGAAAAAAAACAATCAATGGAAGTCAGAAGCAGAAAGAAAGAAAAAGAAAGAATGAGTGAAGGGTGACAGAAGGAAAAACGGAAAAAAACAATCAATGGAAGTCAGAAGCAGAAAGAAAGAAAAAGAAAGAATGAGTGAAGTGTGGCAGAAAGAAAAACGGAAAAAACTATCACTGGAAGTCAGAAGCAGAAAAAAAGAAAAAGAAATAATGAGTGAAGGGTGACAGAAAGATAAACGGAAAAAAACAATCAATGGAAGTCAGAAGCAGAATGAAAGAAAAAGAAAGAATGAGTGAAGGGTGACAGAGGGAAAAACGAAAAAAAACAATCAATGGAAGTCAGAAGCAGAAAAAAAGAAAAAGAAAGAATGAGTGAAGGGTGACATAAGGAAAAACGGAAAAAAACAATCAATGGAAGTCAGAAGCAGAAAAAAAGAAAAAGAAAGAATGAGTGAAGGGTGGCAGAAAGAAAAACGGAAAAAAACAATCAATGGAAGTCAGAAGCAGAAAGAAAGAAAAAGAAAGAATGAGTGAAGGGTGGCAGAAGGAAAAACGGAAAAAAACAATCAATGGAAGTCAGAAGCAGAAAGAAAGAAAAAGAAAGAATGAGTGAAGGGGGGCAGAAGAAAAAACGGAAAAAAACAATCAATGGAAGTCAGAAGCAGAAAGAAAGAAAAAGAAAGAATGAATGAAGGGTGGCAGAAGGAAAAACGGAAAAAAACAATCAATGGAAGTCAGAAGCAGAAAGAAAGAAAAAGAAAGAATGAGTGAATGGTGTCAGAAAGAAAAACGGAAAAAACTATCAATGGAAGTCAGAAGCAGAAAGAAAGAAAAAAAATGAATGAGTGAAGGGTGACAGAAGGAAAAACGAAAAAAAACAATCAATGGAAGTCAGAAGCAGAAAAAAAGAAAAAGAAAGAATGAGTGAAGGGTGACAGAAGGAAAAACGGAAGAAAACAATCAATGGAAGTCAGAAGCAGAAAAAAAGAAAAAGAAAGAATGAGTGAAGGGGGGCAGAAGAAAAAACGGAAGAAAACAATCAATGGAAGTCAGAAGCAGAAAGAAAGATAAAGAAAGAATGAGTGAAGGGGGGCAGAAGAAAAAACGGAAAAAAACAATCAATGGAAGTCAGAAGAAGAAAGAAAGAAAAAGAAAGAATGAATGAAGGGTGGCAGAAGTATAAACGGAAAAAAAAACAATCAATGGAAGTCAGAAGCAGAAAGAAAGAAAAAGAAAGAATGAGTGAAGGGTGGCAGAGACAAAAACGGAAAAAAATAATCAATGGAAGTCAGAAGCATAAAGAAAGAAAAAGAAAGAATGAGTGAAGGGTGGCAGAAAGAAAAACGGAAAAAAACAATCAATGGAAGTCAGAAGCAGAAAGAAAGAAAAAGAAAGAATGAGTGAAGGGTGGCAGAATGACAAACGGAAAAAAACAATCAATGGAAGTCAGAAGCAGAAAGAAAGAAAAAGAAAGAATGAGTGAAGGGTGGCAGAAAGAAAAACGGAAAAAAAACAATTAATGGAAGTCAGAAGCAGAAAGAAAGAAAAAGAAAGAATGAGTGAAGGGTGGCAGAAGGAAAAACGGAAAAAAACAATCAATGGAAGTCAGAAGCAGAAAGAAAGAAAAAGAAAGAATGAGAGAAGGGGGCAGAAGGAAAAACGGAAAAAAACAATCAATGGAAGTCAGAAGCAGAAAGAAAGAAAAAGAAAGAATGAGTGAAGGGTGGCAGAAGGAAAAATGAAAAAAAAAACAATCAATGGAAGTCAGAAGCAGAATGAAAGGAAAAGAAAGAGTGAGTGAAGGGTGACAGAAAGAAAAACGGAAAAAAACAATTAATGGAAGTCAGAAGCAGAAAAAAAGAAAAAGAAAGAATGAGTGAAGGCTGACAGAAGGAAAAACGGAATAAACAATCAATGGAAGTCAGAAGCAGAAAAAAAGAAAAAGAAAGAATGAGTGAAGGGGGGCAGAAGGAAAAACGGAAAAAAACAATCAATGGAAGTCAGAAGCAGAATGAAAGAAAAAGAAAGAATGAGTGAAGGGTGGCAGAAGGAAAAACGGAAAAAAACAATCAATGGAAGTCAGAAGCAGAAAGAAAGAAAAAGAAAGAATGAGTGAAGGGTGACAGAAAGAAAAACGGAAAAAAACAATTAATGGAAGTCAGAAGCAGAAAAAAAGAAAAAGAAAGAATGAGTGAAGGCTGACAGAAGGAAAAACGGAATAAACAATCAATGGAAGTCAGAAGCAGAAAAAAAGAAAAAGAAAGAATGAGTGAAGGGGGGCAGAAGGAAAAACGGAAAAAAACAATCAATGGAAGTCAGAAGCAGAATGAAAGAAAAAGAAAGAATGAGTGAAGGGTGGCAGAAGGAAAAACGGAAAAAAACAATCAATGGAAGTCAGAAGCAGAAAGAAAGAAAAAGAAAGAATGAGTGAAGGGTGACAAAAAGAAAAACGGAAAAAAACAATCAATGGAAGTCAGAAGCAGAAAGAAAGAAAAAGAAAGAATGAGTGAAGGGTGGCAGAAGGAAAAACGGAAAAAAACAATCAATGGAAGTCAGAAGCAGAAAGAAAGAAAAAGAAAGAATGAGCGAAGGGTGACAAAAAGAAAAACGGAAAAAAACAATCAATGGGAGTCAGAAGCAGAAAGAAAGAAAAAGAAAGAATGAGAGAAGGGGGCAGAAGGAAAAACGGAAAAAAACAATCAATGGAAGTCAGAAGCAGAAAGAAAGAAATAGAAAGAATGAGTGAAGGGTGGCAGAAGGAAAAATGAAAAAAAAAACAATCAATGGAAGTCAGAAGCAGAATGAAAGGAAAAGAAAGAGTGAGTGAAGGGTGACAGAAAGAAAAACGGAAAAAAACAATTAATGGAAGTCAGAAGCAGAAAAAAAGAAAAAGAAAGAATGAGTGAAGGGTGACAGAAGGAAAAACGGAATAAACAATCAATGGAAGTCAGAAGCAGAAAAAAAGAAAAAGAAAGAATCAGTGAAGGGGGGCAGAAGGAAAAACGGAAAAAAACAATCAATGGAAGTCAGAAGCAGAATGAAAGAAAAAGAAAGAATGAGTGAAGGGTGGCAGAAGGAAAAACGGAAAAAAACAATCAATGGAAGTCAGAAGCAGAAAGAAAGAAAAAGAAAGAATGAGTGAAGGGTGACAAAAAGAAAAACGAAGAAAAACAATCAATGGAAGTCAGAAGCAGAAAGAAAGAAAAAGAAAGAATGAGTGAAGGGTGACAAAAAGAAAAACGGAAAAAAACAATCAATGGAAGTCAGAAGCAGAAAGAAAGAAAAAGAAAGAATGAGTGAAAGGTGGCAGAAAGAAAAACGGAAAAACACAATCAATGGAAGTCAGAAGCAGAAAGAAAGAAAAAGAAAGAATAAGTAAAAGAAGGCGTGTTCGTGTGTACATATATGATTTTTTAATCACTGTAGACGTTATTTTAATGGATACCCACATACCTTAATATTCGAGATATCTTATTAAGGAAAATGCAGCCACCGATGTGTGAACACTTGTGAATACCTGGAGCTGTAAGCTTGGATATGCGAGTAATGCAAGATACGAAACCACCTCTTCTTCCCCAGCAATCTGTTAATATAACTTGTAGCAGTAAATCATTATTATCTCTTAGATTTCTTAGAATCTTAAAATATAAGTTTCTGTCTTTAAATAGCCTTCAAAAGATTGATAAGCCGTAAAACACAAATCAATCAGCCAAACGAATAAGATGTTGTTATATCCCAAACAGAATTCGCAATTTACTTTGAAAACTTCATGTGTTTTTGTCCAGTTTTTCTTCTAGAACTTATGGCCGTTTTAGTTATTTGCAAGAACAGGACATTCTCGATCTTTCAACACAGAATACAGAAAGAAACGGTATTTGAAGAGTCGTGTGAAACCGTTTACCATATTACTTCTCTTATTCGATACGCGTAGATTTGAATTATGCTTGATTTACAGAGTTCCAAAAATTGGTATGATATATCTAACAAAATCTCACACCCGCAGACACACACACACACACACACACACACACACACACATACATTTGTATATGTATGCATTTATATATAGATAATATTAGTGGTCAATATATATATATATATATATATATATATATATATATATATATATATATATATATATATATATATATTAATTCCCAAGAGGATATAATTCAGGTAGAACTCAATGTCCAGGACAGAGTAAGAATATAATATAAAAGGCTCAAACACTTAGTGTTTTAGACTTTTATATTATATCTCTATATATATGTATATATATAATTTCTATATATATTATATATGCGCGGTACTTATTGTAAAGTGATCAATATCAGTGATAAATCTGACATATTCAGTTGTATGGATATGTGTTTGTGACCCTGGGTATAACGCTTTAATCTATATAAATATATAATCCCCCATCTCCTGCATTTTTCTAGATACATACTGGCATAATTCCATACCTGTACATAAAGAAGACTTCTTATTTCGCGCCCCCTTCCCACACTGTGTGTGTGTGTGAGAGAGAGAGAGAGAGAGAGAGAGAGAGAGAGAGAGAGAGAGTGAGAGAGATAAGCATGTGAAGAATTATTCCGTTTACTCTTGTGGACCGTGGTTTTCTTGGTGTGGCCACAGAAAATTGTGGATAGAAGGAATAAACATTGCTGTAAAAACTATAAACATTTTAATAACCTAAAGGCTGCCTAAGGTTACAATCACTTTGAATGAGATCCACTAATGTTCTTGAGACATCGGGAATAGTTAACAGCAAAGGAAGAAGCTCTTGTTTGGGTGCCTGCGGCTTGGGGAGAGAGAAAGATATGAACAGATAGACGGCAGACTTCTCTCTGGACGAAACGAAAAACTCTGTGAAGCAAACTGGACAAGCGATTGCAATGCTCACTTACATCGCCGTTTGTCCGTGGAAATGACATTGACGGATGATATCCTTCCTTGTTAGGAAAGCACATGACCATTTTATAATTACCTCGGATTATATTCTGGGTTTAGAAATTTAGGTAAGAATTAAAGAAATTTGAGAAGATAGACTGTTTAAATAAAGAATTCCCAAGTGCAGTAATTTTCCGGATTTTCATCAATTCATTAAAATTGATATCACAACTTTCTCTGGTTTGTGAAGCTGGGTAGGGAAAATTCAGTTGTGCTGAATTTACTAAATCTTAGGTTTATTGTGAGGTGCAAATGCCCCCGATGTCTTCCTCATGTGTATTTTGTAGGTTCTGCTTAACATTTATAAACCGAACCTTCTTTCATCAGATTCCAATCTGGTCAACGAATTTTTATTCGCTTAGTATTTTCATTCCTTCACTTACAATTCTTAACTTTCTCGGTATCTCAAGTTACTAAACGACTTTTCATGTGTTATTATCACTCAATCAGTGACACTGCCCTGTTACACTGAATCTCGGTAAGAAAAACGTCACAGCAAAAAAGTCACAGAATAAAGTTAACACTGTTTCTACGTCTTTCTTTAATCGAAAGGTTAACAATCGAATTTTCACTTTTTTGAGGTATCAGATAGAAATTGTGGCTGTATTTCCTTCCTTTTTTATGGAAGAGCGTACACTGCTGGTGAATCAGAAGTCACACGGGATTGGATAATAAATTGCCAAGAAGAGTCGTATGGTATATTGGAAGATGGAAAAAATTGTAGCTGACGGAAGGTACACAAGTCTATAGCCGATCAGTATCGGCTTGGTCAACGTGGAGTGGGGGTAAGATGTTGAAAGACCCGAGACCCCTAATGAACCTCGGCTTGAAACATCACTGATGATGTGTACTAAAGCATTCAATAGATGTATTTTACGGAATGTCAATCAGTCTCAGTAAAGTAGGTACCACCACAGAAAACGCGAAGGTGTAAAATGAATTTTTAAAAATGAAAAATACTGTTTTTACTAGTTTTAATTCGATGCTAATAGACTAAAGCAAATATTTTTCTGTCTTTCAGAACTAATTAAAAATAAAAACTATCCACAAAATAAGGTACTTACAAGGAATATTTTAGAATTTAAAAAGAAAAAGAAAAAAAAATCTGGTTTTGTCTTGTTTATCGGGGTGAGCGCGAAATATAGACCCCACACTTAGAAATAGCGCAACCGAGTCGCCCACATTTTGGACAATCGCAAAGGCCAACCCAACCAGATTGAAATGGAAGTGCCTTGCTCTAAGAGAATTTGGTGTGAATTCTAGTAAATATAAATTCTTTTTATTTTAGGGCGAATTAATATTTTGCGGTGAATTAACAGAAAAGATCTTTAATCCAATATTTGATGACTTCGATGTTATGATTTGTGAATTGTAAACAAATTGCAACACATCACTTGTAAATAGAATTCGATCTTACAGATAAAGCAATCAACGTACACTAGTCATCTTTAATATAAAAAAGAGAAAATATTTGCTTTTATTTATCAATCATTACCTCTTCTCTGCTGTCATCTTTTTGTTTCTTTAACAAATATCATCTTGTCAAATCAAAAATGAAATAAACAAAAATGAGATATTTTGCTTATTATAATGAAATAAACGAAAATGAGTTTTTTTTTTTTAAATCATTTTTCTCCTAGACGCGCTTTCTATCTTTTTAAGATACGGATTGGAATGACAATTTGTAAGATCTTAGTCGCCATGGCAACAGACAGATTAAAACTGTTGCGTCTTCAGATTGACCCGAACCAAAAAATATATCTCGATGAAGGTAGGAAGGAATTATGTTGAAGGTGACTAAGTTTCTTCTGCCATATAGCTTGTCAAGCACGTGACTACTTTTTTTTTTTTTTGCAGACATTGTGCGTCAATTTCCTTTCCTTTAAACCGAAGCTCTCACGAGTTTTCGTCATGTATGTGCGAAGCCTTTGGCTATATTTCTCTTTGATTCTTTTGTAATTTTGCCTTTACTTCTATTTCTCTCTCTC
>OZ038493.1:12749091-12766591 GCA_964036315.1 Acanthosepion esculentum
ATGTATGTGTATATGCATGTATGTGTGTGTATGTGTGTATATGTGTATATATATATGTGTGTGTGTATGTGTGTGTATGTTTAGGTATCTATATATACATATATATATATATAGGTGTATATATGTGTATGTGTATATGTATGTATATTTGTATGTATGTGTATATGTATAGTTAGATGGATAGTTAGTTAAATACGTTGTATATTTGTTTAGATGAGTGTGTGTATGTAAATGTATTGAGGTGTGTAAAGTTTTATGTATATATGTTTATGTGCACGTATATGTATGTCCGTATGTATATGTGTGTAAATGTATATATACGCAGGAGTGGATGTGTATGGATGTATGTATATGTATGTATGTGAGTATATATGTATATACATATACATATATATATATATAGTTAATATATATATGTGTGAGTGTGTGTGTTAATATATATATATGTGTGTGTGTATATTTATATGTGTACACTTTTATATGCATGTATGTACTTGTAAATATAGATATGTTGTGTATGTGTGTATATACGTATGCGTTTTGGGGCATAAAAATAGTAGGTCCTTAATAGATTTAATATTTGTTTGTATATGTTTATATTAAATTTGTAACCTGTAGGTGATATTACTTTTGTCAAATCTTCTTGATTGTACAGTACTTGATTGTATTCTTTTAGTGCCCTACTCCATCTTCCCACTTTGTTTTTCTTTTCTTTTCTCTCTTTCTCATCTTCTGATTTTTAGGTTTAGATTATTGTGCGTAGTGTCACCACAAATGTTTAAACCCATTTCCGGTGTCTGTTTTTAAATTAATTTAGGTCAGTGTAATGAATTATGCATCGGAAAATAATTCAAATTTATCTGTATCTCACTCATTTAAACCGTCTTCTGACTTCTCTTTAAAACTCTCTATTAAATTTTAATCCCCACCTTCACTTATAGGCGTTCCTGTTCCTCTATCGTCCTTTATCCATCTCTGGAGCTTTCATTTGCCTCTCACATTCGTCCCCCACTCTCATACATACACTATCATTAAATTTTATTTTTTTTTATTCCCGAAGTTATTTTTTCTGATTTCTTTTTGAATTTGTCTGATGAATTGGATCGTAATTACGATTCCAATGTAATCAATTATAACCATGGAATATTAGTGTTTAAGCCTTTTCATTATATTCTTACTCTGTCTTGGACACTTAGTTCTACCTGGATTCTATCCTCTTGGAATCTTTATATATATGTATGTATGTATGTATGTATGTATGTATGTATGTATGTGTATATATTTTATATATATATATATATATATATATATATATATATATATATATATATGTGTGTGTGTGTGTGTGTGTGTGTGTGTGTTTATATTAACCACTAATATTATCTATATATATGTGTGTGTGCTTGTTTGTGTGCATATATATATATATATATATATATATATATATATATAGTTAAATTATATATATATATATATATATATAAAAATGCATGATAATGTATCACTCGCTGTTGCACCTCTTAAGTGCCCTGTTTCTGTCAGAGTATGTAGGTCCCTTGCTGGGTTAAAGAGCACATTCGTTCAGCACATCAGTAAATATTCTCCAAAAAGATATGTAGTAATGGCCGTACTCGGACACTTGGTAACCACCATATATATATATATATATATATATATATATATATATATATATATATATATATATATATATACATAAGTATATATATATATATATATATATACCGGGTTTTAACAGCAAAATTTTCCGAATCGTGTAACAGCATTATTGTCCACCCCACAAAGTTATTAATATCTAAAAAAAACAACAAAAAACACTAATTGGTTTTCTTTTTTTCCCAGTTTTTCGGATAACATGTTTAGACATCTTGATACTATTTGCCGTAAGAATTACTGAAAACACCCTTTCAGTTATTCAGCTAGAAAGTGAACAGGTAAAAAACATTTTGTGTCAGCACGACTGTCTTCCTAAGTGAGCAATGGTCAGAAGGAAAAGATCATTCAGGCCTTCAGTAATGATACCAACTTTCGCACTCTGGTTTCCATCTTCAAAATCCATTCAAGAACCATAAAAAAAAGGAATAAGTTTAAAATAGAGGGAACAGTAGAAAGGAAAACTGTATCAGGAGGTCACAACAGGAACAGGTGTCATCATTCAACTTAGAGCTAAAGAGATCAATTAGAAAAGATCCAACTCAATCCATAAGACGTTTGGCACGTGAGAGAGGAGTTTCAGCTATGACAGTCTAAAGAGCAGTGAAAAAAAATTGAAAATGAAATCCTTCGTTACTTGTTATTCCAGGACAGAAAGCTTCTTTTTGGCCAGTCCTAGAAGCCCTAATCAACTCTAAACTGGTTAACCATCTAACCACGCAAGGTTTTCTTTTCGATAAGCAATTTCGATTTCGTTTCTCTAGGTCAACTGCTGATGTATTAATGGTTATTGCCGGAAAAAAGTCTGTCAACCTTTAGAATGATGAAGTACAGGCTGTTGATTTTGATATTTCGAAGACATTTGATATGGTTTGTGTATTTTTTCTCATTATTTTCGATTTGCCCTTCACGGTAATTATAGGTTTGTTTTTCACCTTGCTTCTTGATTAAGAATGTGTCTAAAAACCATAGGATGTTCTGACTCAAAGCCCTATTCAAAAGGATGGTTGTATTTGTACTTTTAACTCAATGTATGGATTGTTTTATGTATTTATCTAGAGTAATAGGGATATTTTAATTTTGTGCTAACCATGTTTGCAATCTATAACTCTAGATACATAAAAATAAAATCATCTTTGATAATGGTTAAAAGTATAGCCGAAAGTACTCGTACATACCAACCATTTGGAGAATTTCTACATCATTTATAATAAATTTAGAATAAAAGAAAAATTAAATACACGTAACCGCAATCGTTATATATATATATATATATATATATATATATATATATATATATATATATATATATATATATATATGTATGGAGCGGGTCGAATGGAGATCAACATGTTTTAGTGGACTCAGCAATTTTCAATCTGCTTGTCTGAATCATCTTCAAGAAGCGAGAGCAAGATCTAAAAGGTCAGCCAATCCAACTGCGATCTCATCTGATAATCCTCACACTTGCTCCATATGTGGCCTCCTTTGTAAATCACTAGCGGGTCTTAAATGCTACGTAAGATTATCGCACAAAATTTCATAACTGAATGAACTAAGTTGTCAGATCCTCATACGTCGAAACCGACGGGAGAGTCCATTATATATATATATATATATATATATATATGTCTTGGAATACGACACAATTATCCGAACATGGAAATTACTTGAAAAATAATTTTTGTATTTGTTCCTTATTCTATCGTGTCGTAGATCTTATAAGCAGTGAATGTAGTAGATTTTATAAGCTCAGAATAAAGCAATGTATTTGTCTTGATTTTCATAAGAAACGCTCTGATACACGTGTTCTTTATTCATACATGCCTCACCGCTGTTGTAAATCTATAAAAAAACGTATAATTTGCATGCTTTCTGCCGGGTGACATGAAAGTTTTAAGGAAAAACTAATACCGCTTTGCTTTTGTGAGAAGTATCTCAAAAAGATTCTCAAAATCGATACCTTCGAACCCAAAATCGATAAGATTTATTCGATTAGTAATCATATTATTTCAAAGATTGATGTCAAAATTATATTTCTGTGACGTTCTATTGTGACGGGATTTAGCCTTCACCTTTTGCCTTAATGTTGGATGTCGAACAAAGACAGCAGAAGAATCTGAATTCGCATTTATTTGTAAATTTCTTCAGGCAAAGAGACCGAACTGAGTTTAGCAAAAAAACAAAACAAAAAAACGATACGAACGTCAGAATGTGAACGGTAAGGAGAAAATTTTGCGCAACTTTGCATTTATTTCCCGGTTAAATGGTTGAGAATAAAAGTTTTTTTTATTCCTTTTTAAAAGTGAATAACTAAGACGAATTTGTGGATTTATTTAACTATTTGATAATTCTCATTGCAATAAAACATTCCTGATTGGAAAATATTAATTTCAATTTCCTTAGATCTTTCTTACATATCTATAAATTCGCCCATACTTACAATATAGCTGCCGCAGATCCAAAGAGAAATCAGCTATATTATTGGTCCTGATCTGGCTGCTCAGCTTCAGTCACTTTCTCACCGCTGTAAGTTTGCCTCTGTGCTTTTTCTATAAATATTTTCTTCCTAATTTTTTGGATGAGCTGTCCGCTATGGTAGCTAGATTTTTTTTTAAATTTAAGCGCAGTACTAGACTAGCCATGATATGGCCATGGGAGAAATAACAAAAAGACAAAACTTATTAAGAACAACAAGAGACAGGAAGATATGGAGGGCCATGATCGCCTACATCCTGAAGCGATACGACACATAAAAGAATAAAACTAGATTGGGGTCGACATCTCATCAATTTACAGGAGTTGGCTATATGTAGCTGTAAGTCCTATGCTAAGAGTTTCGTTTCTCGCACTTCTCGTTCGTGGAATTTCCTTCCGGCTCCGTGCTTTCCAGCCAACTTTAATCTGCAAAAATTTAAATGCAATGTCAATCGCTATCTACTGTCCTCCTGATTAGTCTTTCCACTTCCCGCTCATTATAAATGTTTCTGTTCCTAATTCTTCCACACGCTGTAACCCCTTCTGTCTTAGTGGCTTTACTGCCTCACAAGGGCTGATACCGATTAAAAAAAGTTGAGGATGATACTCGTATGTTGTTAATGTATCTTTCATAATCCTGCATTCAAAATTAGTAATAAATATTATGCACACACACAGACACACACACATACATATATATATATATATATATATATATATATATATATATATATATATATATATATATATATATATATATATATATGACGTCACACATTATGAAAGGGACAAAGTCCGACAATTATTATTATTATTAATAATTGTCGGACTTTGTCCATTTCATAATGTGTGACGTCATTTGTTTACATTTGGAAAACGCATCGAGCAGATATGAATATACGAGAGAAAATCTCGGAGAATTGTAGTTTAAAAACACTAAAATCGACCTTGCTAACCGAAACGCTCCTATGTGGCTCAATCGTTAAAGCACGTCAGGCTATATGACGGTTCCTTTTAGGATACAGGTTCGATTCCTGTCGGAGGACGCATATTTTGTATGAAAATTTATCGGACATTCAGGCCGGTAAATGTCGTTAATACTGTTTATTATGAGCGGAGCATTTACTTAAATATTTGTATCTATAAAAAGAACGTATAAACATAAAAAATTTCTTAATATATATATATATATATATATATATATATATATATATATATATATATATATGTCGGGTGTAACAGCAAAATTGTCCAATTGTTAGATTAAGCTCTGAACCGTTGAATCCTGGAAATGATTAAAGATATCTTACTGGAATTATCCGTCTTGCTGTTGTGATCATCTGATCCAGTTTTTCTTTCTATTGCTCCCATTTTTAAAACTTATTCACCGTTCTCTTGATGCTTCTTGATCGCGAGATTGGAGGTTTTGAGGAGCATTGAACCACCTTTTAACTGCTGTTGTTTCCAAATTCACCCTGACACGGGTGGAAGCACCTGTTAGGGTCCCAGCTATTGGTAAATAGCCCCCAATACACACAAAAATACTATGAAAGTATAAAAATACATTTTTATAGTAAAGAAATACCAGCAATTCGTTTTTATATAAAAGAAATTACCAACAAAACCTTTTGATAGTAAAACTACCAACAGAACCTATTATTATTGGCAACACATATCTGTAGTAAAATGACCAAAAATATATTTTATCTATAGTTGAAGGCATAGAAATACGTTCAAAATATTTAGCTTTCGGCATTAAATAACCCATAGAGTTTAACATGGCACTAATATTAAATAAGCCAAATATAATTTGGTTTAACCCCACTTTCAACTTGGAGGTCAAGTTTAAAAGGGAAAATATTTTTTATTTACTTCCAAAAAAATTCCGAATTACATAAAATATTTAATAAAAACACAGTTAAATTAAGTTACAGTTGTACTAGTAATTTAGAAACTACAATAAAAAGACAAACCGCCAGAAATTTAAAAACTAACGTGCAGCAAAACATTGTTAACAGTGAAATATGCAAATAAAAATAGATGTCCATAAGATGGAGTTTGCAAAACTGAAGCAGTAAGATACAAAGCAGAAGTAATAGATACAAGTGGCTAAAAAATATACATCGGGTGTACTGAGGGTAACTTTAAGAAGAGGTGATACAATCACAAGTCATCTTTTAAGAAAGTCTTAGGAATTCTACTAGAAAAGCCAATGATGTGTGGAAATTAAAGGAAAAATAAAAAAAGATTCGATTGTGAACTGGAAAATTGTACAAGCTTTGTCAACAAGAAAAATAGCTATAAAAAAATTTCCTGACCAAAATTACTTTTGAATGGGAGATCAGAAATGATGTCCCGTTGTATGCATGCTAAAAATTTCCTTTTGAGTTCATATGAAGTGGAATGAAAAGAAACTATGCATATTTTATTTAATCCCTCACCTATATAATTCGAATACACTGGCTTTTCCCTCCTCCTCCTCCTTCTCACTTTCTTCTACATCTCACGTCGTGTGATTATTCATTGAAAAAAATATATAGCGTTCATAAATTTTTCTTTTTAAAAGATAAAGCGTTAGGAAATCAATTTAGCGAACTCGTCTGAAGATACCGAAGGGTTGAAACCAAGGTAGCGGAATTGGTTGATTTCCCAATTTGCTTTACTTAAAAGCTTTACATGTTAAATTTTTATCTTTTTATATGTCTTGAGCACTTTTTAATACTGCTGTTTCCTGTTCTAATTCAACTGTGAAAATTAACTTTTTTTATTACACACACACACACACACACACACACACACACACACACACACACACACATATATATATATATATATATATATATATATATAATAAAAAGAAAGAACAGTAAGATATATTATCCGGTGTTCTTATTGATATTTTTATTTTTACAAAACAGTGCTCAATGTGAATTTACAGAGCATAAACATTATAAATTAACTGATTTAAAAATATGGTTTCGTCGCTACACATGAATTACCATGTTTCAAAAACAGAAACTAAAAACTTCAAATTCAATTATATAATTAAATCAAAAGCATTAGTTCTGTTTCATCTTCAAGCGAATTTTGGAATAACTTCTTTTGAAATTTACCGAGTTTTAAACGCATATCCATGCATAATTTTTGTTTCCAAGGATACAGGGAAATATATAGTGAGAGATAGATACTTTGCACTGGGTCGAACCACTTTCATTCTCTTCGTATTCCATTTGTAAGACAGAAGTTCCACTCAGATAACTTCTTCTTAATAACCACCACTTTGTGGGACAGATTACCACGTGGATGCCTCCTCAGAAACTGCAATCTTAATCTATTCAATGCCAAGGTCAATTATTGTCTACCTTCCATTATCCTCATAATCTTCGCTACTTACTTCCTACTCTTACGTCTTTAATCCCGTTATTCAGTCACACTCTAATTTGAGTGCCTCTTGCGCCCTATATTGTGTTAACATTGATATTAACTGTTGAGTCTTGACTCAATGTTGAATCTCGCCTATTGCATGGAATAATAATGCAACACAAAATGTACTTAGAACAAGAATGTATTATAACAAGAAAGTGTACACAATAAGTACATATAGTATTTCTGTATATTTCTGGGAAGACGTTCCTGGAGAATGTGTTGACTAGTCGCAGTCGATCAGAGTCTCTAGTTGGATCTCGTGATTCCTTCTTCCTCGTCTTCCGGTATCAACCATTATTTATATAGTTGGTAGTCACCTATGCAGATTAGGTGGATCCCACCACAACATTAACAAAATTAGAATTTATTTTATTTATTTATTAATAAATAAAATTTAATTTAATTTCGTTCTCTAATGTCACCTGTCAATCAACAGTGCTTGAACTGAAGGCCTTAGTGTAAATAAAATTCTCAAACAACTCCATGACTTTCTCAGTACAGTTAATCTTGTGCAGTTATTACCAATAAAATGTCAACTGACGAGAAATCGTTATTTTTACTGCTGTTATATTGGATATAACAAATTACTGATGAAGCCTGTCATTTACAATGGCAGATAATACGGTGGTTAATCATCCCCTTCCTTTTTCTATAGCGTCGGATGCGGGAAAAAATTTCTTCCTTGCTGAAGCCAAACTCATTAATTTGATAAATGTAGTCGGTAATTAAATTAACAAGTGGACGACTTTTCCTTTTTTTTTCTTTTTTATAGCAGATCTTTAGAAATGCAAGCAATGAGGTGAACAAATATGGCTTTTTATTCTGTAAAGAAGACAGTTTTTTTTTCTGCGGTCATTTATTAATAGGAAGATAGAATTTTCTCCGATAAGCATGCAAATAACACATTCAGTAATATAAAATGCAAATAAATACGTTTCTGCCATTAGCCATCTTAAGTATTTGACAACCATTTAGTTATTTTGACAGCTATCTTTTTCTTTTTGGAGAAATCTTTGCATTTTTGTTAGCATTTATTTATTTATGACCATTATTATGTTGATATTTCGCACAATGACGTAGCCAATGGAAATTCAGTTCTCGAGGTATGATGTCAACAAGACTCCTCACAACTCATGAACTTTTTGCAGAATAATGGATGCCAATTTTATAGATATCTACAACATTAGTCACACTTCTAATTTTCCCTAATCGCTCTTTCAATTTTTTCGGTGGAGTTCGAAGCGCACCCATTACTGCAAAAATAGTATTCCATAGTTTTTTTAAACAATTTGGAATACGTTTTCAAACAAAGAAATTGTACGAACATCAGTCGACAGTCAGACAGGAACCATTACCAGATCGAAAACAGGACATAGTGCTAATCGGAGTTCAAATTGGACATGCACATCTTACACACACATACTTCTTAAAGCAGCAGCTGCACATCGGTGCATCTCTCGTCATCAATTGCTCACTGTTAAGCACATTCTAAAAGAATGCAAAAATATAAAAAAGCGCAACAAATACTATGATATACAAAACCTTACCATGCTTTTCAAAAATGTATCTGTTTCTAAAATAATAGGCTACCTGAAAGAATTAGGCTGCTTCCAGCACTTATAGAAAAATGCACAATACATCGAATGATCTATAAAGTATATCTATAAAAAATTCATACATTTACTCTGAAAGTATAAAATTGTGAACAAAACATCTGAGGTCGAAGCCGTACAAAATTTGGATTTCGGCATTGAGTGGCCAATGGAGGTTGCCATGCCGCAAAATCAACCAACCAACCGTTTTGGCATTAATGATCCACAATGGTCGACATGCCGTTCAAATAACCAACAAATCAATCATTCAAGCCATAGCTTTTTCAAACGTCCTTGCCAGATTCTGGTATTTTCAAAATCTTCGAAATCCACTCTTGTATCGCATGGAACAGCAAAATCAATAATTTGAGACTTATTACTTTCCTTATCTACCACAGTATAGTCGGGTCTACATGCATCAACGACACGATCGGTCTGGGGAGAGGTTATTATTATTATTATTATTATTATTATTATTATTATTATTATTATTATTATTATTATTATTATTTATTTCCTTTGATATCTACCGTTTACACATTTCTTTTCGGGTCCCGCCCAGGGGCCTGAGGTTAGAATTGGTATCATGACACTTTCCACTGCAAAAAAAAAAAATTATTATATAGATAAAGCCCTTCGTAAAATGTGGGTTGTACTTGTAAGAACAATTTTTGTATCTCCTTGAGGCATGGACTACCAGGAATCCATTCAATCAGCCTACTGGAATATTTTCCAACCAGTCCAAGGGCTCCAACTATAACAGGGATTTTTGATGTTCCCATGTGCCACATTTTTGAGATTTCTATTTCAAGGTCCTTGTATTTTGACAGTTTTTCAAATATCTTCAAAGATACATTGCAGTCTGCAGGGACTGCCATATCAATAAGGAAGCACTTTTTTTGTTTGTGGTCTTTAATAACAATGTCTGGGCGGTTGGCTTTGATTGTTCTGTCAGTGTGTATTGTGTAGTCCCATAGAATTGTAACAGGTCCTATCTCCGTAATCGGGTCTGGGTGGTGTTCGTACCAGTTTCTTTCAGTTTCCTTCTCGTAGGAATTGCAAATTTTCCAGTGCAGATATTGGCCCACTCTATCATGCCGGGTTTTATATTCAGTGGGTGCCAATATCGTGCAACCTGATACAAGATGATCAATGGTTTCTGGATATTTATCACAGAATCTGCATCTTGGGCTAACACAGTATTATTATTGTTATCATCATCATTATTATTATTATTATTATTATTATTATTATTATTATTACTGTTGTTGTTGTTGTTCCTTTATTTCCTTTGATTTCTGGTGTGTACTCTTTTCTTTCCGGGTCCCACCCAGAGACTTAAAGTCAGAAATGTCATCATGACCTTTTCCACAGAGCCATTAAAAAAAAAAAAAACAAAAAAAACACACATATTTTACATAGATAAAGCCCTTCGTAAGGTGTGACCTCTACTCGTGAGAACAATTTTTTGTATTTCTTTAAGGAATGGACTACCAGGAATCTCTTCAATGAGTTTTCTGGAATCTTTTCCATTCAATCCGAGGGCTCCAACTACAGCTGGAATTGTTGATGTTCTTATGTGCTACATTTTTGAGATTTCGATTTCATTCTTCTTCTTCTTCTTCTTCTTCTTCTTCTTCTTATTATTATTATTATTATTATGATTATTATTATTCGTGACGTTGCTTTTTCATAACTTGCTTGTGTTTCAAATCATTACATGATTTCTTCTCCGCTTAATGTTCGTGATTTTCTGTGCTGTATCTTTTTTAAAGAATTTTAGTTAATCTATTTTTATTTATTTTTTTTCTCCGGAAATTTTCTCTTTTCTGTTTAGATCACTACAAGGAGTTTCATCTGTCGACAGAATTCAATATTTCCGATATAACCCACAACCGATATTAATTTCTATGCCTGGATGAATATAATTTTTTTTCTGTGAACTGCATTCCACCTGATTGCTGACGAGTTGTAGTATATCGAATCAGGTAAGTGCTTCAGTCATTCGTGACATAAGTAAAAAGTACATTAGCTCAGCTACAAAATGCTATATCACCAGTTAACAATTTCCTTATTGTACCAAGAGTGAGAGGTTCAGAGCAAGTCCTTGATGCTTATGGCACGCGAAAAGAAAAATGCGAACTAATTTATGGACATACCACCATGTACGCGATCTTATGGTGGTGATAATCTTCTTCAATCAAATGATGATGATGGTGAGCATGATGTTAAAAATGTTGCTGAAATGACAGATGAAGAAGATGATGATATTGTAGTTCGCGTAGATTTAGATCAGAAACCATGTTTCAGTTCCTAAAAGGGGATATTTAAGTACTCCAATGTTCCACATGCGTCTTCCAAGTCTCGCGGTGCAAATGTTTTTAGTGATAATGCAGGACTCACATCGACAGTGAAGAAGATTTGAATGATATTTGATCTAAAAAATTATAGAAAGGATTGTAAATTGGACGGGGAATGCAAGAAAACAGACTGGCAAACTCCTACAGTGACAGAACATCTCGCATATCTGGGTCTTTTATATGCTACTGGAGTGTCGAAAGGCAATCACTAAAACAGACTGGCAAACACTTACAGTGAGAGAACTTTCCAAATATCTTGGTCTTTTATATGCTAACGGGGTGCCGAAAAGCTATCACTAAAAACAGCCTGGCAAACTCTTACAGTGACAAAACTTCCCGCATATCTGGGTCTTTTGTATGATGCCGGGGTGTCCAAAGGCAATCACGAAAACAACCTGTCAAACTCTTACAGTGACAAAACTTCCAGCATATCTTGGTCTTTGAAATGCTGCCAGAGTGTCGAAAGGCAACACAAAAAAACAAAAAACAAAAAAAACTGGCAAACTCCTAGAGTGACAGAACTACTAGCATATCTTGGACTTTTATATGCTGCCGGGGTGCCGATCAGCTATCACGAAAACACACTGGTAAACTCTTACAGTGAGATAATTCCCGTATATCTTGCTCTTTTATATGCTGCAGGGGTGTCGAAAGGCAATCACGAAAGAAGAACGGCAAACTCAGACAATGAGAGAAAATCCCGTATATCTTGGTTATTTATATGCTGTCGGGATGTCGAAAGGCAAACACGAAAACAGACTGGCAAACCCCTACAGGAACAGATCATCCCGTATATCTTGGTCTTTTATATGCCAACGGAGTGTCGAAAGGCAATCACGAAAACAGACTGGCAAACTCTTACAGTGACAGAACTTCTGGCATATCTTGGTCTGTTATATACTGTCGGGGTGTCGAAAGGCAATCACGAAAACAGACGGGCAAACTCTTACAGTGACAGAACTTCTGGCATATCTTGGTCTTTTATATGCTGTCGGGGTGTCGAAAGGCAATCACGAAAACAGACGGGCAAACTCTTACAGTGACAGAACTTCTGGCATATCTTGGTCTTTTATATGCTGTCGGGGTGTCGAAAGGCAATCACGAAAACAGACGGGCAAACTCTTACAGTGACAGAACTTCTGGCATATCTTGGTCTGTTATATACTGTCGGGGTGTCGAAAGGCAATCACGAAAACAGACTGGCAAACTCTTACAGTGACAGAACTTCTGGCATATCTTGGTCTTTTATATGCTGTCGGGGTGTCGAAAGGCAATCACGAAAACAGACTGGCAAACTCTTACAGTGACAGAACTTCTGGCATATCTTGGTCTGTTATATACTGTCGGGGTGTCGAAAGGCAATCACGAAAACAGACTGGCAAACTCTTACAGTGACAGAACTTCTGGCATATCTTGGTCTTTTATATGCTGTCGGGGTGTCGAAAGGCAACCCCGAAAACATTAGGGAAATGTGGGAAAATGGCTCTCTTACGAGGCCAGTTCTTGCTGCGACAATGTCAATCATCCTATTTGAAGAGATTACTCGGTGAATTCGCTTAGATGCTCGGCAAGAGATCAGGGAAGTTGATAAGTTTTATCCATTCTGTAGGGGTTTGGACGTTCCAGTGCAGCCCATTTGGCCTCTCTGTTTCGGCGTGGCCGATTCAGCGTATCCGAATCGACATAGGATATTTTCGGTAGAGGGCCGATTAGGCGTCAGATTACTATTTCGTCTTTATAGTCAAATTTCTCTCTCTTACTCTCTCTCTCTCTCTCTCTCTCTCTCTCCTTTACTAGTCAAATTAGTACTTCCTCGTTATATTCAAATTTGCTCGAATAGTCCTATTTAATAAAAAGGGTAGTTGGGGGAATTTTTATATTATATTTCCTTCAGTGCAGTTTCATACTTTTTCCTGTCGTCAATGTCCTTTTATTCCAAATGGAAGCAAAGATTTTATCAAAAGGTGGAAGAAACAAATTGCTACACGATTGATACCTTTTTATTTTAGGCTAGTTACCATAGTGAAGAGCTCATCCGAACAATTACCAGGAAATATTTATAGAAAAGGCACAGAGTGGCAACCTTATGGCGGTGAGAAAGTGACCGAGAATGTCTGTCTACTAGGGTAGCTAGCCAATCCCTGTGGTTTATACTGAGCAGACCTTAGTTACAGTTTCTGAGAGAAAGCGCATTATCTGGCGTGATCAACATTCAGAACCAGGCCAGCACGTTTAGTGTGACTTCAACCATCGACGGCTCACAAATAGTTCCGTCTATCCTATTTCACTTACTAGGCTTGGGTCAACCGTGGTATCGTTTCAGGCACATTCCAAATGTGCCTCCAGACATAACTACAAGACTTCACCTTCCTGACAAATCGTCCATGCTGAGAATCGAACCCGGATTCTCATGCTCGGAAAGCGTATGTTCTAACGGAAGCGTATGTTCACGTACCCATGGCACACAAAAAATTATCACAAAATAAAGTACAGCATCCGATAGATAAAATATGATGAGAGACTTTAATACGTTGAATAGGAGAACATTGTCACAGCCGTTCTAGCTGCGTTGTAAAACTAACAAAATGAGAAAATATATACAGTATATTTATGAAACATTTCATACAGTTAACCTGTAGAAAAAGACAATATTTATAAATGTAAAAGACGAAACTGTAATATTAGCCGTCGCGTTTCGTCCATTGTGAACTTTTTCAAGGCAAAAACGAAATGGATTTATTAAAAACAAACCAACTATTAACAAAACAAAATGTCCTTAGCAACTGGAAGAATTTAGAAAACCCTATTACATTCATATTGTCAACTGAAAATTGGAGAAACAACTAGAAATTTAAAAAAAAAACGCATTCATGAGCACAAAAGAGACCTCACAAAAAAACAAATTAACTAATTCAATGGTCATACATAGAAATAAACTCAACCACAATATTGATTTAAAAAATGCTACACTCATAAAAAAGAAAATAATTCACTCAGAAAGAAAATCCTCGAGAGTGCCGCCATTGAATATTATCCAAATATTAATCTACGTCCAGGCCTTTTCCCTATTTCACCTTTCTTAACAGAATTACAACTCTCCCAAGCAAACGTACACAACTGTATCAAGAAATCAAAAGAAAAAGGTTGAATCCGTCAACACAACAATAAAAACAATATTTCCACACGTGATAATACTTGACGTAATTTTCAGTTGACAATATGAATATTATAGCGTTTTCTAAATTCCTCCAGTTACTAAAAACATTTTGTTATTATTAGTTACTTTGTTTTAATAAATTCATTTCGTTTTTGCTTTGAAAAAGTCCACATTGGACGAATTGCGTCGGCTAATATTGCAGTATATTTAGTATATATATTGGAAATATTGCAGTATGTTTAGTATATATATTGGAAATATGTGTTAAAAACAGCTCCAGATGAAACGGTGATTAAGGATATCATACAGAAATGAAAAATTTCTTATGAATTAGATTAAGACTAAACATCTAAATCATCTCAACTTACACTTACTAATAATTCTGACCCCATAAAAATTGGAGCAAACCGAATTCCCATGAAAAATATCATACATAATTCATAAGTTAAACTACCACCATCCACACCTGTAGTCTAACCTGCCACCTATCAGATCTCTCATCAATCAACACAGCTTACGAGGTGGTGACATACCATTTTTCGTGCGACTAATACTTGCAAATAAGTCGTATAAATCAAATAAATTGCAAAAATGACTGGAGGCCCTTATAAAAATAAGATATCCTAAACTAAACAATGGCGTCCTATCGTCTAAGAAACGGTGTGTTAAATCTATTTACCAATTGACAAATGCACAGGTAAGACATTATAAGTGACGCCACCATCGTGGACAAATAAGAAAAGTGAATTTAAAACTATACCGGTCAAAAACTACAAGCGTCATGTTAAAGATTAATTTAAAAAATCCACAATCATTTGTGACTTATAAAATTTTTAGATTTTTGTTAAATGTCGGAAGTCTGGTCAAAAATTAAAAAAAATAATAAATAAATAAAACTAAAACTAACCCGAATGTTTATAGAATAATTACACTGTCTTCTCGGGCACTTCTCGGTGTGCCTGTTGATCAGGGTAAGCTTTAGGGAAATTCAAACTAAGTCCTTTATTTAATATATGATGTCAGAGTGTTCTCATTCCGTTGTCGGGTATATCACGTCTTGTTCGTATTTAGTACTGCTCTCCGTGCATCTACTGAGCCTAAATATATACTAGCCTCCCCAGAGATTGAACATACAATCGTTGTATTACCAAATTCACGAACCAATCCGCGACGCTTTTGTCCTGGTTTTGCTCCCGTAGATTGAGTAAAGTGTTCAGTTTGGGATACCCTGAAGGTCACCTGGATTGAGAGACACTTGGAGAAGGTCGTGTGATAACAACAACAAAGATGGGCACCATAGTTCAAATATAATTATAGAAAATCTGCCGAATGTAATAATAGAAGATCTGCTAAAAAAGGTAAAATATACTAAGAATCTGAACGTAAATTTACTGTTGATTCTATATAATCACGTGGGATATTTAATAACAAAAGTGATGTAAACCTAAACAAAAAGAAAAAGAAACTAAATGAAATCGGCCAGACTATATAACCAAAATATATATATCTGAAAAAAAAAAAAGAAATTTAAATTTAAAATTCTGCGTACCCATCTCCTTTGTGCGCATGTTTAATCACATCAGCATAAACATGACTAAAAGACAAAACGCATCAAACGAAGACTTTTCTGACTTTCATATACAGTTGCGGCCAAAATGTTCCGAACGGCATTATTTTCGTCAGAAAAGTAGGTATAAGTTTTTATCAAAGTTGTTTTATATTGTATAATTTTCACAGACAATAAATACGATATTAATTGTTATTGTCTAAGATTTTGGTGTAATTTGAGAGGATAATACAAAAGTTATGAACAAATTAAAAAGATTAGAGTTCGCCGGTTAAATATACTAAAACACGGAGTAAAAGCAACCGTTCTGATCATTTTGGCCGCCATGGGTTTTGCAATAAATCACTGAATCATCCATAACTTTTGTATTATGCTCTCAAATTGCACCAAAATCTCAGACAATAACACATAATATCGTATTTATTGTCTGTGAAAATTATAGAATATAAAACAAATTTGATAAAAAATTATATCTACATTTCTGACGAAGACAATGCCGTTCTGAACATTTTGGCCGCAACTGTATATATATATATATATATATATATATATATATATATATATATATTATCATTTTAAACGCTATTATTGGGGGATAGTCATATTTGAGTAGACGCTCTTTTATTAAACAGTATATTTATTTATTTTCGTCTACAAGCCTTTGTCCATTTCATAATGTGTGACTTCATTTGTTTACATTAGATACCCCATGAGCAGTTATGAATATCAAATGTAAACAAATGAAATCACACATTATGAAATGGACAAAGTGCGACAATTATTTAAAGACATTTTTATGATTAAGATTCTTTTTATTGATACGTCATGAGCAGTTATGAATGTACGTGAGAGATTCATGGAAGATTAAATTTTATAAGCAGTAGATTCGACCTTGTCAACCGAATGATCCTCAGTGGCCGAATCAATTAAGGCACGTCAGGCTATATGACGGTTCCGTATAGGATACAGGTTCTAATCCTGTCGGAGGACGAATATTTTCTATGAAAAGCCGGTAAATGTTATTTAATACTGTTTATTATAAACAGAGCATTTACTTAAAATACTTGTATCAATAAAAAGAAAACATTAAAATGTCTTTAAATAATTGTCGGACTTTGTCCATTTCATTATATATATATATATATATATATATATATATATATATATATATATATATATATATATATATATATATACTAACGTAGCCACTGAGGTCAACATCAAGTGGCGTCAGTCCCTTTCGTCCTTG
>OZ038493.1:12774091-12801591 GCA_964036315.1 Acanthosepion esculentum
AGAGCTCTTTTATTTAACTCTCTTCAACATAATTTAAACTGTTTAAAAAAACAGGGAGTCTATTCAAACATGCGTATCCAGTAAATTAACATTCATCGAAATATATATATATATCGAAATATATATATATATATATATATATATATATATATATATATATATATATATATATATATATATTTCGATGAACGTAAAGAAGAAATATATATAATATCTTATTATCATTCCAGCATGATAGATATGCAATTAATGTATGATATTATGTATATTTCTTAATATTTATATTAAATAGCTCTTTTGCTTAGCATTAGCATTGGGCACTGTTTTTTTCATACTATGGAGTATTTATATACGATCTCTTCCTCGTATACCTAGCTCTATTTACCCATTCGATTACATATATATATATATATATATATATATATATATATATATATATATATATATATATATATATATATATATATTATGATTTTAATTATAATATATCGCACATATAGTGCCGAAATTAATAAAATAGTGCTACGTTGTACAAGAAACGCTGTCATCGTGCTATCGTGGGATTATATTTATATGTGTGTATATATATATATATATATATATATATATATATATATATATATATATATATATATATGTATATATATATATATATATATGTATATATATTTTAAATAAAAACAGACCACTTTAAGGTTCCATGTAATAAATTATTTCACCACAGTCCGTTTAGCTCTGATTTACATTGAGCTCTCTGGATTTTATCCTCCTTGAGTCTACCCATACGGATTACCTAGTTTTTCGTAAACTATATATATATATATATATATATATATATATATATATATATATATATATGAGCTGCGAAACAGTCTATCTGTTATCTGTGGATGACTATATATATATATATATATATATATATATATATATATATATAGATGACTATATATATATATATATATATATATATATATATATATATAGTCATCCACAGATAGACTGTTTCGCAGCTCATCAATGTGGCTAGACATCCGATTGCTTGAAGCTGGTATCGAAACCAGACTGATAAGCCATCGGCGCACGGTTGAAAGTAAGGCGAAATTTTGCGTACTTACTCTGTGAATAAACACGCCAATGACTGACTGTGCTCAATTCAGGGAAGAGCCTTTTAATATTAGTAATATTAGTCATCGCTTACAAGTTCTCACTTGTCTTCCAAGAGTGCACAACCGAATTTATGGTTTTAGAGTGTCTATATATTGTCATCCGCAGAGAGACAGTTTCGCTCATCAGTGTGCCTAAACATCCGATTGCTTCAAGCTGGGATCGAAACCCGACTGATTTGGCATCAGTCGGAGATTTTTTCACCTAAGCCATGCAAAAATTAAATTAAACCAGTCTTGCTAGATTAAACCAACAAAGTCTGTGAGGAAATTAGCCAACACATCTGACGCAATAAACCCGAACGCGCAGAGAAATAGCGAAAGATGCCTTCCAAGTGCTAAGTAGTGTATTAACAAAGATGAACATTTCGTCAGAGTACTGACCTGCTATGTACAACCGATCTTCCTGAATGCTGGACAGAGAAAAAGCAAACTTAAGGCAAGAGAGATGTGTTTCTACAGAAGGATTCTGAGAACACCATAGGGAGTTTAAAGAAAACGTCAATATAAAAGATGCTTTTACTTAGAATAAGAAACAGACAGTTGAGATTACCGGTGCATATAATGAAGAAATGGTCTTGGAAAATTTGATACTTGTTGTGGTGGGATCCACCTAATCTGCATAGGTGACTACCAACTATATAAATAATGGTTGATACCGGGAGAGAGAAGGAAGCGGAATCACGAGATCCAACTAGAGACTCTGATCGACTGCGACTAGTCAACACATTCTCCAGGAACGTCTTCCCAGAAATATACAGAAATACTATATGTACTTATTGTGTACACTTTCTTGTTATAATACATTCTTGTTCTAAGTACATTTTGTGTTGCATTATTATTCCATGCAATAGGCGAGATTCAACATTGAGTCAAGACTCAACAATACTCATGGGATATATTGGAATAGAATGGAGTGAAGGGAAATATCGAGTATTCTACGTAAGAAAGAAAAGTATACTAAACTGTTATGTAATATCTGCCCTCCTATATGACGATGAATGCTGGACAAT
This sequence comes from Acanthosepion esculentum, assembly GCA_964036315.1. NCBI lineage: Eukaryota > Metazoa > Mollusca > Cephalopoda > Sepiida > Sepiidae > Acanthosepion > Acanthosepion esculentum. The sequence goes on from OZ038493.1 coordinate 12,776,268, forward strand.
CTCGTCACAGATGAAGAAGAGAATTGAGGCAACCGAAACATGGTTCTACAGAAAGATGCTGAGAATACCAAGAAAGGCACAGTGAATTTTTAAAGACGGAAACAGAATAGACACTTATATTTAACATTAGGAAGAGACGGTTATTTCTATGGCACATAATCAGGAAACAGGGTTTGGAAAATATGATACTCACAGGACAGATGAAGGCAAGAGGGAGAGTGAAAAACAGCTCTTGAACTACCTAAAGAACTTGTTGGTAGAACAGGGATTAGGAGATATAACAAAAAGATAGATTTTACTAAGAGCTTCAAAGGATAGGTAGTTGTAGAGAGCCATGATCGCTCACGACCTGAAGGGTCATGGCACATAGAAGAAAAAGAATATAAAGTTCGTTTGCTTCATGCATTGGCTATAAACTATATATTGATTAATTTGTTTGTTTAACGACATATCAAAACCTAATGGGTCATTTAATGCCGAAATTTAATTTTCTTCGGAGCTTTGAAGTAATAAAACTATGATGTTATTCTGCTTTCACAGTTGAATACATGGTAGATGATACTCAGATTTTGTGCCTATACATGTTTGTGTAGACATGGTTACCAGTGGTGGTGTTTTATGTTGTAGTTTTGTTGAAGCTATATTCTTGAATACAGTTTGATTTGATTTTTTTCTTTCTGTTTTCATTATTGATAAGAAATAAAACAGAAATATTAAGTCATCGAATGTCGTTTTCTCTAACATATGGATTATTTAATGCCAAAATCTAAATATGAAAATTCAAACTTTATAAATAATTCAAGAGAATGACATTATTTCATGATTAAATTATAATTACTTAGCTACATTTTCTTTTTACCAAATAATCTTACAAAATCAAACGAGGGGGGAAATCTTGTTTCTTTTTACAAAAAATAGGATTAATCATAGCAAATTATTTTTTTAATTCTTTCTTTTGACAATGTATGCCATGACTTCAATTTTACTATAAAATGTATTGTCATTTTGTTATAGGAATGTATTGTTGCCAATTTTACTATAAAATGTATTGTCATTTTGTTATAGAATTCTATTGTTGCCCGTTTTACTATAAAATGTATTGTCATTTTTTATAGAAATGTATTGTTGCCCATTTTATTATCAAATGTATTGTCATTTTTTATAGAAATGTATTGTTTCCCGTTTTACTATAAAATGTGTTGTCATTTTGTTATAGAAATGTATTGTTGCCAATTTTACTATAAAAATATCTTGATCTTTGTCGCCATATTTGTCACAACGTTTCGGCCGTTGTACGCTCCGGCCTTCTTCAGGTGGTTGGAATTTCGAACTGAACCCTTTATTTCGATCACTGGGGTAGACTGTTCTAGTTCCACGTGCCATGTTTGATGGATGTCAGTTATCAGTTATCTCCTGCTAATTTTCCCTCTGAAATGTCTCCACTGCCTTAACCCGTGTATTGAACTCACACTCTTTGGGTCTGTCACTGGATCTAACCAACGCCTTTATCCACTGTGCCATGTGTCCTTGAGGTCATCTGGGTATGAATTTCTGGGTATTATAAACCTAATATTTTCAGCATTCATTTTTTAACAGTACTCATATTGCAATTTTGCTGTTATCATTTCATGTTTTTACCAGAGCTCATATTGCAACTTTGTTATCATTGCTTTTCTCTGGCACTCCTTATTACTGGTTCCCATATTGTATTTATTTCTATGCTTGGTCGACTCAGGAGATTTTTGTGGCCTAGCATATGTGCTGATTCCTTAAGTTTACGAATTTTCCAATGGTGTTCCCTGTCTATGGTCTCAACATGATCCCACAGGGGACGGTGATCTCCCTTCTCTCTCCATATGTGGTCAGCCACGCCTGATTTTTCTACTTCCCCTCGTGTTACAGCTTTCTGGTGTTCTTGAAGCCTTACCTTGAGGGGGCGGCCTGTCTCTCCTTTATATTCCTTTCCGCAGCTGCACGGGATAGCGTACACACAGTCTTTAGTTATGTTCTCCTCTATGGGGGGGTCTCACTCGAGAGAGATAGCTGCGAAGTGTTGTCACGCTTTTGAAGGTTGTCCTGATGTTATATGGACCGCAGATCCTTTGTATTTTCTCTGATAACCCCTTCACATAAGGCAAGCAGACTGTTTTCTGAGTGTTGTTGTCCTCCTCCTCCTCTTGTACCTGCCTATTCCAGTTTTGGGGGGCTGCTGCCATGTACCCAGGGTAGTTGTTACGTTGTAGGGTACTACTTATACTGACCAATTCCTTATCTAACGTCTCTGGGTCGCCACTTATGACTTTTGCTCGGTGTTGTAAGCAACGGACGATCCCTTTCTTTACGCTGTATGGATGGTGGGAGTTGAAATTGAGGTACTGTCCGGTGAATGTCGGTTTACGGTATACGGATGTCTTGAACCCATGCTCTGTTCGAGATATTAGTACATCCAGGAATGGGAGTGTGTTGTTACTCTCTTTCTCCATTGTGAACTGTATCGAAGGTCTTATTGAGTTCACATGGTCCAGTAGAACCTGGACATCTTCCCGGTGTGGCCAGAGTATGAAGGTGTCATCTACGTACCTTAACCATGTAGTTGGCTTTAGAGATATAGATTCTAATGCCATTTCTTCAAAGTATTCCATGTATATATTCGCCATTGCTGGTGATAATGGCGAGCCCATTGCTAAGCCCTCATCCTGTCGATATATGTGTGATCCCATTCCGAAATGTGTTGTTTGTGTACAGAAAGTCAACATCTCCATCAGATTATCTATTGGAATACTGGTCCGTTCTTCTAGGGAAGAGTCAGAGGTCAATCTGTCTCTGACTACTGAGAGTGCCTCCTCCGTGGGTACCTTGGTGAACAAACTCACCACGTCCAAGCTCACCATCTGGTTGGATAGGATGGGAGCATCTTTGATTATTTCCACGATGTCTACTCGGTCCCATCCGAACTTAAGGGAGTGGCCACAGGTCCCATGAGCATCCGTAGATTATTCGACCGGTCCACTGGTTTAATCCTGCTTCCTGCCCACGTTGTGATTTGTTTGATCCAGAAAGCAGAAGTGATGTTCATCAGTTCACGGTCGACTGAAGATGTAGACACGGCTGGAGAGTCTGTGCTAAGAAATTTAGAATGCAGCAAAAAAAATTAATATCAGCAGAAAGCCGGACAAACAACTATTCAATGGTTGAATTGTTAATGTCTTTTATATAGCAGAAAGAGTAATATAGAAAAGAAACGGGTTACAGAAAAGAAAAGTATCCGACGTAAAAACTCATACACTGGATTCCAGACAGAGAGAGAGAGTGTGTGTGTGTGTACTGTGATTAACTTGTTCTTAAATCGTCTCAGAGGACATCTGTGTATGTATTTCTGGGTATTATATGGCGACAAAGATGAGGACAATAATCTGAATAATGTAAATAGTGTACATAATACCTCATCTCAGAAATATAGACAGATACTGAAAGGCCGAAACGCTGTAATAAATATGACGACAAAGATGAGGACAATAGTCCGAATAATGTAAATAGTGTAGATAAAATTTAATTCTACTATCAATGGGTGTTGTTGATATTTTTTACTATAAAAATGTAATTTTATACTTTCTTAGTGTTTTGCTTTTGTTTGGGGGTTCATATTTACCCATAGCTCTGGCCCTAAACAGGAGCAACAACCCCGGGTTAGGGTAGACTTGGGAACAACAGCAATCCTCAAAATCTCTGATCTCCTGATCAGAGGCCTTGTTGCTGAATGTTGTTTATAGTGATACCCAGTACTAATGAAATATACACCTGCATATAATCGTACATGAATATTTAAATAAAAGCACCTATTTACACGAGTCGAGGATAATTAAAAGAATTCGAGTCACTATAATTAGCCAATCGAGAATGTTATCTCAGTGCGTTCGGCTTTTATGAAGCATGTAAGTGATTTCACATCAATAGCATTAAAGCTTCGACCAAGTGTTCTCAGTTTGCATGACTGGTTTATTCCATACGCTTGTTTTCAATAGTTTATTATGGTCCATAAAATAAGACAAGATTAATAAATTATGCACTGCGTGGTCTCTTGTCTTCTTCTAACGCACTTGACAGAGAGAGAGAGAGAGAGAGAGAGAGAGAGAGAGAGAAAGTGCGCTCGCTCGCAAAGGGTGCTTTTGCCCAGCACCGGAAAATTAAAATACTGACCTAAAATTTCGAGTTATGTTCGTACATAACCTCGTCAGATCTAGACTTTTCTGCGGATGTCATGCAGAAATATATAAACACTTGTGGGAGGGAAAATTATACTCGATTCTGCAGACTCTTTCCTGCAGACGAAACGTTGCTAGCCTATCGATACTCTACTGCTATTTCCATGGCAAACATTCAAACGTGCACCGTTCTTTATTTACACCAGTTCAGATGTTTACAACAGTTAGGACATGTCATGCTACCTCCGTGGAGCCGAACCAACCTCATTCCCTCCGTGTTCTAAATAAGAGAAGAAGGTTTCACTCGCACATATTTTCCCAATAATTGGCACTTTGTGGAACAGGCTCCCGCGTAATGGTTTCTCTGAACACTAAAATCTTGACCTCTTTAAGTCAGGGGTTAAAAGCTATTGTGACCAAGTAATTGGTTACGAAATAACAAAACAAGAGGTTGCAGATAAATAGATAAATAGAACAGTAAATACAACAGAAGAGTGTTTCGGTTGACCAGCGTTCAGTCTATATCACTGTTAATATTTAACAGCCCCCCCACCACCACCACCACCACGTGAGTTGTATGTGGCACAAGGCTGAGATTACCGTGGGTTCTCCGAGCCCGTAGGCTCGGCCAAAGCTATTCCCTTAGAATCCGCATAAACGGGTTCAGGGTCTGTGTACCCCGCCTCGGGAGAAACTTTGCCCTTCGGCAAAGCCTCGTCTGGGTTCCTCTCTGCTCAAGGCAGAGAGTTCGACAGTAAAGAACAGTTTATATCACTGTTCCCCCGAATCTTACTTTTCCTACTAACTTTATAGTAAGTGAAAGAGTCTACAATAGCCTCATTAGAGGGAACACACCACAGCAGCTATCTATCCTCATAATCTTCACTTTGTACTGCTGTTTCATTCATACCACACACACACCTCTTTCATCATTACCATTTTAACATGGCTTAAGTGGTTCTCGGGCCTTATACAGAGTGAATTCTATTATTAAAATCTCTATATACAACAGTTTTCTCTGATCAAACGAATAAATCCTATAAACCTTACTGGTGCTTCATAATCACAAACGAAATGCATTATTAAACAAAAAACATATCAATTGCAATAGTCAAAATGGGTAGTACACATAACTAGAAGAAAAAATAATGATATAATGAAGGTGTTAGCTTTCCTCGCTAGCAAAGCAAAAAGACTGGAAGGAAATTCCCATCAACTAAATGTTGTAGTTCTAATGAATTACAACATTTAGTTTTAATAAAAATTATGTTATAAATTTCAACTGACAATAGCACTAACTGTTCGATCAATGAATGTCAAATATTTCCTGTATGGAAACGGCTATGTTACTATTACCATTAGGTTTACTATTACCATTATTTCTACCGTCACAAATAGTTTTACCATTAGCATTAGTTTTACCATTGACTTTAGTTTTACCATTACCATTAGTTCTACCGTCACAAATAGTTTTACCATTAGCATTAGTTTTACCATTGACTTTAGTTTTACCATTGACTTTTGTTTTACCATTACCATTAGTTCTACCGTCACAAATAGTTTTACCATTAGCATTAGTTTTAACATTGACTTTCGTTTTACCATTGACTTTAGTTTTACCATTGACTTTAGTTTTACCATTACCATTAGTTCTACCGTCACAAATAGTTTTACCATTAGCATTAGTTTTAACATTGACTTTCGTTTTACCATTGACTTTAATTTTACCATTGCCACTAGATTTACCATTACCATTAGTTCTACCGTTACAAATAATTTTACTATTAGCATTAGTTTTACCGTTACCATTAGTTTTAACATTGTCATTAGTTTTATTATTACCATTAGTTTTACCATTAGCATTAGTTTTGCCATTGCCTTTACTTTTACCATTACCATTAGTTTTACAATTGCCATTAGTTTAACCGTTACCATTAGTTTTACTATTAACATTAGTTTTATCATTACAATTTATTTTACCATTACCAAGATGTGAATTATGTATTTGGGATGTAAAAATCAGTCAGGTTCCTTTGTTACTTTTGCCTTTGATGCGCCCTGGAATTATTTTCTATTATGTGAAATGCCTCTTTAGAACGTGGGCGTTCATGGCTCTCCGCAACTTCTTATTCTTTATAGCTATAAGCAACGCTTAGCGCCTTCCTACCCCTCTCTAGTCCTGGTTATGACGATAAACTACATCCGGTAACAAGGCCTCTGATCGAGAGAGTGGAGATTTTAATGAGCGTGAAATCACCTCGTAATTGCTGTTGTTCCTAGGTACACCCTAACCCTGGATGGTAGCACGTTAGGGTCCCACCTATGGGAAAATAGTGAACACTCACCAAAAAAACACTATGAAAGTATAAAATGAGATTTTTATAGTAAAATTACCAAGAATATCCATTTTTAGGATATCTTTAGTTGAAGTCATAAAATTGTGTTCAAAATATTTAGATTTTGTAATTAAATAACCCATAAAGGTTTTGATATGCCGCTAAACAAAAACAACAATCTCTCCTAGTCTCTGCTCTATCATCCATTTAGATAAATTAGTTAGTAAGTGTTGTGGATTCCGGGAATGGAATCCTGCACAAATAAATAAACAACGCCAGTAATTCAGATAGAAAAATAAGTGTATTAAACGAAAGTGAAGATTAGTAGTCCAGGAATGCGGGTTAGAAGAAAGTATATGTACAAGTCTCTGTAAGTGAAGCCGTAATTATCTCTCTCGCTGGACTCTCGTATAACTCTCTGTGAACACCCTGTGTACTGTCTCCGTATCTCTCACCCTGACTCAACGTATCTCAACCCGCGGGTATTCTCTCTGTTAGTATAAGTATACTTTGGACGAGTCCATCTTGTGTAAAAGGGGTCTGTCCTACAACAGTAAGTTTATTCCCTCTTTCATTCTGTCACACTTGCCTTCAATGAATGCAATTATCCAAGCTCTCTTTTCTCATTGCGTGTGTCCAAAATTGCAACAGCTTCTTTCTGATTCTAAACACAAGTGTCATTTTCGTTCATATTTTTTATAAAATTTTCGTGTTCCGTCCATCCTATTCTTACCATCATTCTGTAGAACCACATCTCTGTCGCTTCAAGCCTTCCCTTCATATGTGAGGAAATTGTATAGCGTCCATTACCATATGGTAGGAGAGATATTACGTAACAGTTCAAGATATGTTTTCATTGTTTTAATGACATTTTCCGATCTCTTTTAACAGTTAAACCTCGGGACGGTAACCCTCACTACTCCGATATGCATTGTGTCATCATTTTTCGTTATGTGCCACAAATATTTTAGCTGTCAATTTTCAATTCCATATCTAAAACAAAAACTTTAACTTTTTTACATACAGTCTTCAGAAATATTCTAAACAACAGTCGCTAAAATCAAATAACATTCACTTCAGTCCTTTCCTCCATTTGTGATGAAATTGTACATGATTCCCTGCCATATAAGACAATATCTTGCATATATATATATATATATATATATATATATATATATATATATATATATATATATATATATATATATGCAATCACTTATATATATCACTTTCCTAATGAGCCAAATGATAACACACACCCATAGCAATATACAAGCTAACACATATCATACTCACTCACTCCCTAAAAACTAAATAACACACACACACACACACACACACACACACACACACACTTACCATCCCCTCTCCAGGTACCAATAAAACTGCCAAACTGACGGAGGGAATTCAAACTAGCATGAATCCATCCAGCTCTTTCTCAAATGACAACTTAAAAGAGACTGTTTGACCAACACAAGGAATGTTTAATAAACTCATGTTAAAAAATTTAAAAAAAAAACAAATAAAAAAACAAATGAAAACTACAGACAAAAGTTCATTTTCTCCATCAAGACATTCATTTCTGTAGTTTACTGCTACCAGCAAGCAGAAACATTTTTTCTACTGATGATGGCCATGTTGGCCGAAACTAGTCGAGGAATCTAAATGAAATAATAATAATAAAAACGTAAGAATATTAATCTACAATATATATATATAAGTCTGCCATTCGTTTTTATTTTACTACCACATCCGGTCTTGTGTTCCTGCCATACATTTAGAGATTCTTGATAAAATCCAAAGAAGAATCTGCAAAGTTATTTATCCTGACCTGGCATCTCGACTTCAGTCCTTTTCTCACTGCCATAACGTAGCTTCCCTGTGCCTTTTCTATAAATACTTTTATGGTAATTATTCTGGCGAACTTTCCGCTATGGTCCCTAGAATTTATGAATTTAAGCGTAGTACTAGACTGGCGGCAAGGTTTCATCATTTTACAATTGAAATGGTTAGATGTAACTATAAGTTCTATTCAAAAATTTAAATACAATGTCGATCGTTATCACGTTTTCTTAATTGTTGTTCTTTTATTGTCATCGCTTATTAATAATAGTCTTTCTCATATTCTCTAACACTCATTAGCCCCCCCTTTGATCTTCAAAAACGTAAATGCAATGGCAATTGGTATCTTCTGTCTTCTTAATTCTTATTCTTTTATTGTTCTCTCTCCTTAATAGTAGTTTTTCTTATATTCCCTAACACTCTGCTTCCTAGTGGCTTTATTGCTTTTCTTGGGGTGAAATGATTAAAAATACATACATACATACACACATATATATATACCCGTACTTGAGTTTGTTTCTAACTCATATCCATACAACTTATTACCTATATATATATATATATATATATATATATATATATATATATATATATATATAGTCAAACCTAGACAGCCAGACAAACCTACCAAGGTTTCACCTAAGCGAATTGTTAGGGAAAGCTATTTTTTAGTTAGTTCACTCGCATCGGGGTTTTTTTCTTTGTGCTTTGGACCTGTATGTTGTACGATTATTTTCGACAGACGTTCATGTTCATAGGTCTTTCTTTTTTTTTAAAACCTTTTTTCCTTCGATTTTGATTTGATCATTGGCAAATCAAGAAACCGACGATTTTCCGAGACGAGTGTAGTTACCTATATATATATATATATAATCCAGTTTGTTATTTTATATCTCTTAATACTTCGCTCATTTCTGAAAATAGTTTTTTAATTATTTTTATGCACATTCAGATTTCTATGTCACACTATGCATCGTCTGCAGCTCTACTATAGAGATTAGATGAAGTTCAGAACTATTTTGAAATTGACGCTGCCAGTGTGTGACTCACGTCTTCAGTTGCCTCATTAACGCACAACAATGCGTTCACGTTTTAAACAATTGATATTTACTGCTTTACTCTTTGCTTTGTCAAACAGTTTGTTTATTCTTCCCCCATTCCGCGCCCCAGAATCTGTCTTCTCTAAATATCTTAGAATCATTACCTAACCTATTATCCAATTAGGTCCTTTAAATCACTTATTCAGGGAAGTATGTTTTCTATTTGCTCACGAAATTATATTTGTTAATCCTTCTAAAGAGAAATATGTAAATGTTACTACATTTTCAAATAAAATATTTGCCAATATTTTAAATACTGATGACGTTTTTTTATTCAATTTTAAATCATTATGATTTTTTCTGTTTTAAATGATTACGATATTTTTTCATCTTCAAATAATTATCAGGTCATCCCATAAGTTCTATCCGAATTTTGAATAAAGAAAACAAGTGACCAAATGTTATATTTAATTACAGATTCAATCAACAATGTATTTTCCCTGATTATCTATAACTTCCTTCCATCTATTAACAAGCTTACTAATTCCATTACTGTAAAATTCTTTTGGCTTTTATTCGAAGAAATCACAAATGTCAGTTTTAACCTCTTCCTGTGTTACAAAAGCTGTTTCTTCCAAATGATTCTGTAAGCTACGAAACAAATGGTAGTCTGAAGGAGCAAGGTCGGGAGAATAAGGTGGATGAGGAATTTTCTCCCAACCAAGTTCTTCGATCTTTTGTGACGTGATTCTTGCTGTGTGTGGTCGCGCATTGTCCTGCTGAAACATTACCCATTTTCGATTCACTAGAGCAGGTCTTTTTTTCCTCAAAGCTTGGTTCAAACGCTCTAAATGCTGACAGTATATTTGAGCATTAATTGATGCATTAGGTGGTAAGAATTCAAAGTGGATTATTCCTTGCCAATCCCACCAGATTGAAAGAAGAACCTTTTTCCCATGAAGTTCCCTTCTCAGCTGTGGCTGGGGTCCTTCCCCTTTACCAAGCCACTGTCTACGACGCTTAACATTTCGATAAAAGATCCATTTTTCGTCGCCAGTCACAAGTCTATCCAAAAAAGGTGAAACAAGTTGGCGAGAATGGAGAGAAGAGATGTCAACTCGGGATTTGAGGTTGTTTTCAGACAATTCATGAGGCACCCATTTTCCAAGTTTAGGAACTGTCCCAAGTTGTTGAAGATGACGATGAACAGTTGTACGGTTTGAACTGAGAACCGCTGCCAATATCTCAACTGATAAAGCAGGATTTTCTTCAAGGGCTGCTTCAAGAAGCTTTTCATCAAACTCAACTGGACGTCCGATTCGATCTTCATCTTCAAATGTGAAAACTCCACCTCTGAATTTTGCAAACCATCTTCTGGAAGTTCTTTCATTCACACATTCCTCTCCATAAACTGAGTGAATGTTTCTAGCCGCTTCGCCTGCTGAGTTTCCTTTCTTGAACTCATAAAGTATTATGTGCCTCAAATGATTCTTGGGTACTTCCATGTTTGCAGGGTTTTAATCAAACAAAATTTAATTTTATTGTTCTCTGAAATAAAATTTGATAAGTTTAAATGCATCTAAACATAAAAATAATGTTCAGCTCCATTAGACATTATAAAATACTCTTTAAATTTCGTTCATTTAAACAAAAAGTTAAAATTCGGACAGAACTTATGGGATGACCTAATATGATCCTGATTTTAAACGTTTTTTCAGTTTGAAATCATTATGACAGTTTAATAATTTGAAATCATTAAACCGTTTTTTTTTCAATCTGAAATCATAAGTTTTTTCCATTTGAAATCATTATGACTGTTTTTTTAAATTGAAATCGTGAGAGTTTTTTCAATCTGAAATCATTATGGTCATTCTTTTCAATTTCAAATCATTTTTAAATTGGAAAATATAAATAAGTATATTTGTGAAAGTTAAACTGAATTATTATCGACATCTTTGATGCAGTTCTATTTAATATAATATAATATTAAAAAACAAAACAAATTTAATGTCAGATATGAAAGTCCTGTGCAGTGTAAAGATGAGCGTGGTTAGCGGGCTCAGAATGGGAAATCGGCGAGCCGAGTTTGAATTCCGGTTGGGTTCGTTACATTCAGTTTCACACAGATACTCATGGGAATGATATGAATCCATTTATTCTCCTTCCAGCTTTGGGCTAAATAACATGGCAGACTGAGCTCTCATCGTGGTTGGCTTAGGAGAAGGACAACTCGTACTCAAATCTATATGTGCCCCAGACGAAGGACATACTATAGAAGAATGGAAAAGATTAAGAGTCCACAATTCATTACGGTGCAGTTGCTGGACTCATAATTTCGACGAGATAACTAGTAAGCAGGTATGTATGAAATCTCTGAACCGACAAAAACTCGCAAATTCACACCCGTAATATCCCGAATGCTTATATATAAAACCTTTCACGTTTTTAGAATATAGCAACACGCAGTCTGATATTTTAAACAATATATATTGCATTCTGCGAACAGAGGGATAATAGTGAAAGAAGCTTTGCTCACACAAAGATGCAGAGTGTGATAGGCTAGTCAATTTGACAAGCGTCTATTAATAAAATGTCGTGTAGACAACACTAGTAGCTTTGTTATTAGTGATATTTCAATATATTGCCTTCCCTCCGTCGAATATACAACTCAAGTTAATGAACATCACGAATTCAAAAGAAAAGAAAAGACGAGAAAGATTAGGATAAATATTAAGTGAAAATGGCGAACTAAAAAATATGAAAATATTTTAATGAAATTTATATAAATAAAAGTCATACATACACGGAAAAGAAAAAACAAATCTTTGTTCCTATTGAAATATTTTGAGGCTTTTGAAAATTGTTAAAACGAATGCTGTCGAAGATGACGATAGAGTGACTTTTTAATACAGCCTATTGATATTTGTGCGATGGTGAGAATAAGATATGGTTGTTACTGATATGAATGAAGGCTTTAGAGGTAAAGCATGGAGGTGCTATTAAGTGCGGTGGGAAAATGATGCTGTTATTGATATTGCAAAAGTGGAATGTGATAAAATACTAAGTCAATATGATAAGGAATTTATGGTAGTCATTCTAGAGGTAATCACGTACGATTAATGATTTATAAAAATGCGTACGAGGCGGATAGAGAGAAGGCTGAAGCTATGACGAATGATTAGGGGAACGTTTGTATAATGAGAGGATAACAACTGAAAACGGAAATATAATTTGTACTACGACAATAATAAAGTAATAATAATAGCCTACTGTAGCGGGATGATTATTAAGCTCGTCTTGCAAGGTACATTTCATTGGGTTACGTGTTCCATCCTGAATTTAGTGTACGAGTGTTGTGACTCTGATTCCGACTAAGGATTGCCTCACTATGGAGCAATAGCCAGAAAGCAAGACCATTGTGAACAATGATATATGTAATAGTGAAAATGTCATGAAATACATACATACGTACATATATATATATATATATATATGTCTATATTTCTGAGATGAGGTATTATGTACAGTATTTACATTATTCGGACTATTGTCCTCATCTTTGTCGCCATATTTGTCACAACGTTTCGGCCGTTGTACGCTCCGGCCTTCTTCAGGTGGTTGGAATTTCGAACCGAACCCTTTATTTCGATCACTGGGGTAGACTGTTCTAGTTCCACGAGCCATGTTTGATGGATGTGAAAAGACATTTATACATTTTTGACGGGCAGTACTAAGTATATGTAAATTAACGAAGTGAGGAAGTGAGGGGGGAGAGAGACAGGATTGAGTTAGATGTAACATTTCTATTCTTTCAAATTTAAATTGTTTGAGGAAATCCAGACATTGACACATTAAATCGGTTAACTTAACGGAAGTTATATATTGATATGGAAGGGGGAGAGGAGAAAAAGGCATAAAGAGAAAAAGAGAGAGAATTTATGAGAGAAAGTGTCATTAACTTTCTTTGGAATGAAAGGCCCGAAATAGACGCTGTTGTTTTGCTTTACTTTGAGAGTTCATAAATATTATAATGTCTGATATAAGTTTGAATGTTTAAACAGTCTATAAGGAATTTAATTATATGTTTGTTAAAGTTTTTTTTTAAAACTTCATTACAAACATTTTGGGGATTTAATATGAAATAGTCGATTAGAAAAATATTCATAGAATTTACATTAAAACACTAAAGTTTTATTTTCAAATATAAGTATACTTCTAGTTGTAATTGATTATTTAGGTGATATCTCTATCAGTTTGAATTTTATTCATGAGTTTAATTAGCGACTATTTTTAGATTGGTAATTTCTCTTACTTAAAAGTTAGTTTTTAAGTTAATATGGAGTGATATTTGAAGGTAATATTAGAGATCTTGCTCTATCATATATTGTAAACACATCCATGAAAATTTCACATATACATACGTTCTTTTACATGTGCAGTCACTCATACAGGTACACATGTACCGATATACACGGGTAATTTCATGTATTAATACCTACATATATCTTTTTAAATGTTTCCGCATACTTACACATATATATATAAGTGTGTCCTTAGAATTCCCTAAAAATTTCTCTAAAAAAAATTAGGTCATGACTTTAGTATTCAATTATCAAAAATCTAAATATTATATCATCAATAATGATTATTAAAGGGTAATACATTTAAATTCAATTACCAATTTAAAAAAAAATTTTCCTCCGTATTGTAAAGAATTTTAAACTCACAATTCCAAATGGAGAATATTAAGGGAGAAAATGGGGTAAAACATCAATAACAGAACTGTAAATCCTTTTTTTTTTAATATATATATATTTTTTAAAAATATATATATATATATATATATATATATGTATATTTACGTTTATTTATTGATATACACACACACACACACGCACACACACACACCCACACACATACACACTCACACATATATATATATATATATAAGTTGTATTGCGTCAGCAAGAATTATTTCAAAGACGTTTTTCCTAAATAATATGGACAACTTTTGTCTATCATTTCTTTTTAAATCTTTTAAATTTCCGAATAAGTTGTTTTGTTTTATCGATAAACTTGCCGTTGGTAAAGTGACTGAAATCGAAATGTTAGGTCAGAAGGGTAATATTACAGACCCCGTTTCTTTGGATTTTATCGAGAATCACGTGCTATATAGCAATAGAATCAGAGGCCAGATATGACAGCAATATTCAATGCGCGGACAAATGGTAGAGAGATTCTGGCGAAAGAAAAAAATGTCTGGCATGTCACGGTGAAGCAACTAGCAGAAGGCGTAACAAATGACTCCATATAAACACTACACTTTAGAAAATGCAAGATCAAGAAGACGCAATGAGTTTCTCTCCTGGAGGTTAGCATCAGCCATGCTGATGAAGGGCAAAAATGTTTCCCCATAATGATTAAAATAGTGCAGTTTCATTTTCGATGTTTTAGAATTTACAAGTCATTTCTTGCCGCGGTTAACAACTGATGAGGAGTCATTTTCGAGAGTAGCTGCCCGTTTCACCTTGTGGGACCTGTCCGACTTACTGTTAAGACAGGAGTAAATAGTTGAGTCAATATAAATACCTAGTTGGGAACTGATGACATTGGGTAGGTCGTTGATGAAAATAACAAGCAACGTAGGTCCAAGGATATAGCCCTGGGGTTGGCGGCGTATTAATGTAAAAGGACCTAGAAGAGAGACTGTTCAATACGATTTTCATCACACAATTTGGATTAAATCAAATATTCGGCCGGAGACACCACTGCTCTTGAGCTTGTGAAGAATGCCAGCATGACAAACGTCTTGGAGATATCTAAAGCCACAGCCTGAGCCTCACCGTTTTTATCTAAAGCCTGATAGGCAAATTCAGTGATAACAGTTAACACATCGGTGGCTGAACTAGAGAAACTAAAGCCATATTGTTTATCTGAAATATGGCCGTGTGATGCTTAACCAATTTAGAGTTGATTAGGGCCTGTAGTACTTCGCCAAAAGGCGGGAAAATACTATTGAAACGATAATTTGAAGGATCAGAAGGCTCGCCAAAGTTCTTAAAGACAGAAAAGGATTTCCATATCAAAGATATAGCGTATGTAAATATAAATATAAAAGTGAACATTGAAGTCAACTCTCAGAGGCGACAGGCTGTTTCATGCTGGACGCCATCGTCATTTTTTAATATATATATATATATATATATATATATATATATATATATATATATATATGTATATATATGTATATATATATATATAAATGACAATAGGAAAACTGTAGTAGTTGCCGATGCGTTTCGTCCAATGTGGACTTTCTCAACGAAATGAATTCATTTAAACAATGTAACTAATAATAACAAAACAAAATGTCCTTGACATCTGGAAGAATTTAGAGAATTTAACAGAATTAATACTATCTCAAAAAAACGTACAGAAAAGTATCAAGAAATCAAAAGAAAATAGTTGAATCCGTCAACACAGCAATAATAACAATATCTCCACACGTGACAGTAATTGACGTAATTTTCAGTTAACTGTATGAAAATAGCGTTCTCTAAATTATTCCAGTTGCTAAGGACATTTTGTTTTGTTATTATTACTTACTTTGTTTAAATAAATTCATTTCGTTTTTTGCCTTGAGAAAGTCCACATTGGACAAAACGCGTCGGCAACTACTACAGTTTTCCCATTGTCATTTATATTTATAAATAATGTCTTTTCTACAGGTTAACTCTGAGAATTTTCATATATATATATATATATATATATATATATATATATATATATATATGTGTGTGTGTGTGTGTGTGTGTGTGTGTGTGTGTGTGTGTGTGTTTTGTGTGTATGTGTACATACAGATAGATAGATAGATAGATAGATAGAGAGAGAGAGAAATCTGGTATATGGACGATGTTTTTCATTTTAGCCAACATTAAAAAAAAACCGGAAAACGTTAAAACTAGATTCGAAAAAACCTGGTCTGAAATTTACTTGCGAACGGAGCAATAGCAACAAAATTAAATGCGCTCACTAGAATCAATTATATATATATATATATATATATATATATATATATATATATATATATGTGTGTGTGTGTGTGTGTGTGTGTGTGTGTGCGTGTGTGTGTAATGACCTGTTACTAGTTTTCCGAGCGCACCCGTCTGCTATGGCGGCTAGGCAATCCCTGTTGCAGACATATTTCTGTTTGTTCAACACCCACACAGCCCACCTGTTGTTTATACTGCATCGATGTTCAGCAGAAATTGGTTACAGTTCCTGGAAAAATGCACATCTGGCGCGATCAGCACCTATGAACAAGACCAGTATGCTCAGATCCTCGGTCATGATGACACGTGAGTTTCTTGCAAGCAAAACCATCGACGGCTTTCGAACAGTTCCGTCTATACAATTTCACTCATAAGGCCAGGCTCCACTCGCATTATGGCTTTCAGACACTTTCCAACAAACCGATAATATCAAGTCACCTCTGATACTATGGTGAGATTCGAACCCAGCTTTCATGGTGAGAAAGCAAACATTCTAACCACACGACCATTATTTATACTTTTAAGGTATGCTGTACTACTAAATATAGTGTAACTTAAAACTATATATATATATATATATATATATATATATATTGAAATAGACAATTATTTTAATATATTTATTGTTATACGTTATATGTTCTGTTTATAATAAACAGTATTAACAACAGTTATCGGCCTGAAAGTCCGAGAAATTTTCATAGAAAATATGTATCCTCCGACAATGAGATTTCTCGGGCCTCCACTCTAGTAGGACAAGTATGTCCATTGCACGAAGCCTTTCCTTGCAGATTGAAGATAGATTCTCGATTGGATTTAAATCAGGAGAGATTCCGGGCCAGTCTATATTACTTTGATTTGCTCACTAGTAAGGCTTGCCAGCGTGTTCGTGCAGCGTTACAATTTTTTGAACGCTTCCTTGGAGTAACGTCCATCGCAGACAATGACCATAGGATAACTAATCGACAGTCGAGACAATAGTGTCTGGGCGTGATGAAAACCTGATGGAATCACGGATGACGCAAGGTTGAACAAATTTCATCATACACCCCGAAAAAAGATTCATATTACTGCACACCACTGCAAATGACCTAATCTGAGAAAAAAGCAGAAATCGATTACACCCTGTCACTCCAGTGGGTCTAAATCTGACCGTATATTGAAATAAAGTAAACTAAAGTGGTCGTTCCAGTCAATTTGCACAAGGACATATATATATATATATATATATATATATATATATATATATATATATATATATATATATATAAATGAACATTGACGTAAACACTTAGAGGCAACAGACTGTTTCATGCTAGACGCAATCGTCAGGCCACAAGTCTTGTTTTTTACGGCTATCTATATATACGAATCAGTGGTGCTTGTGGGTAGTCTATTTTGGAGGTTATTTTGACAGAAGTTGTTTATTTGTTTATATGGGTTAATTTATTTTGCTTGTTTTTATTTATTTTTATTTTTTATTTATTTCTTATCTTATATTTTTATTTATTTTTATTTTAATCGGTATTTTATTGATATAAAAAAAATCAAGTAAAGTAAATTAATCTAAATTAATCCAAATAAATAAATAAACAAACTAACAAACCGTTCCCGATGAATTAACCGTTAGAAAAAAACAAGTAAAGATAATCAATCCAAATAAATAAATGAAGTAATAAACAATTTAAAAAGTGTTCCCGCCAAAATAATAGTTAGAATAAACTACAGCAATCAACCCCATAATTGAATAAATAGCTTTAATTATCTTCCCAAACCAAAACAAAACTATCAAATAAGTGATATAAATGAAACACCGATTAAAATAATATATATAAGATAAGAAATAAAATAAAAATAAAAATAAAAAATAAAAACAAGTAAAATATATTAACAGAAATAAATAAACAAATAACCGACTTCCGTCAAAATAACCGCCAACATAGACTACCCACAATGCATCACTGACCCGTATATATAAATAGCCGAGAAAAAAACAACACACATGACCTGACGATTGCGTCTAGCATGATAAAGCCTGTCGGCTCTAAGTGTTGACGTCAATGTTCACTTTTATATTTACACACGCTCTATCTCTGATATTGAACACTTTATCCCATAAATATAGCAAACTTTAAGACTATATATATATATATATATATATATATATATATATATATATAAATATATATATATATATATATATATATATATATATATATATATATATATATGTATGCATCAAGCGTTCAATTAAACGAGTTCGTAACGGATAATGTCTACATTTGTTTTTATGTGTTGTATTCCCCTATAGGTTTCGGACACCCGGATCAAAATTGCGAGCGAGAGAACATAATGAACGCACGTGTAATTCGAACTCAAGTCTCCGATTTCTCTTTCGCACATCTGGTGCTAAATGGAACAACTTGGATTACGTATCATTTTAAATCATGCATAAAATATTTAAATAGTATCATCATGGTTGCCTTTTTTTGTAATTTTGGTTTTCTTTCTTTCCTATTCACAATTTTGTCTGTGAGGAGGTGAGGGTAATTAGATACCCATCTTCAACTATCTCATCAGTCACCACTAATATAAAAAAAAATCACCCCACCTCTATGTTAGATTTATTAAATGCTTATTTTGGTCAGGGAAACAATAAGATTACGAGTAGTAATAATAATAATAATAATAATAATAATAATATCTGCACTGGAAAATTTGCAACTCCTACGTGAAGGAAACTGAAAGAAACTGGTACGAACACCACCGCTTTTTTTTTTCAAAACTACTCAATGTCATGATGCCATTTCTGACCTTAGGTCTCTGGTTGGGACCCGGAAAGAAATGAGTATACATCCGAAATCAAAGGAAATGAAATAATAATAATAAAATGTTACAATTATATATACATTAAACACTTCTTATGATGGTACGAGCAGTAAAAAGTTTCAAAATTGGTTGGTATAAAACAAAATATGAAATCTAACGGCGTGAAAAGGGTTATGTTAATTGGAATTAACTCGTTGCCCGGCAAGAAGCGACATTTGCAGCAGGCGTTACCTGACCGTCATTCATCGACTGTTAGCATAAACAGCGTAAAGCTCATTGATTATTTTCCGTTCCGAAACGCTAACCATAAACCTACCTGCATATCCACCAACTGTCACACTGATTTTATATGGTTACTTTAAGGATGGGTTAAAGGCTATTATAAATACAGGGCGGGGGCTGACTATGGCGTTGATGAAAGAACTCATGATTGCTGCTAATGGTACCTTTACGAGTTAAGATAATTGCTATAATGACAGAACTGGTGATGAAAGCGGTGGTATTTAAATGGTGATATCAAGAATAATAATTCTCAAATTGTAGAGTGAATTGTAATGTAATGGAGGGCATTAGTTACAGGAAGTGGTAAAAGAATCTGTTTGAATGCAAATCGCCGTTTCTGTCTACATTACACCTTCGGCGTAATTTACTACATTTTAGAATATGGAGACAATGGGATAAGAGGTGGGGTGTATTCAACTTCATTTTTTTATTCCCATCACAGACTTATCTAAACGAAGATTGTCGGTCAAAACGCCGGAATTGGCCTCGTGTTACCAGAAAGGTACTTTTTGCTAGACAATTATTCTCGGTTTGGTTTGTTTTACGGCATATCAACCAGAATGGGTTATTTAATGCCGACAAGATTTATATTGCTTGTAATATTTTTTATCTCTCTATCTGTCTATCTCAGTATATATTGGTTTGGTTTGGGTTGGTTTGGTTTGCTCAGTGGGTTATTTAATGCCGACAAGATTTTTATTGCTTGTAATATTTTTTATCTCTCTATCTGTCTATCTCAGTATATATTGGTTTGGTTTGGTTTACTCAGTGGGTTATTTAATGCCGACAAGATTTTTATTGTTTGTAATATTTTTATCTCTCTATCTGTCTATCTCAGTATATATTGGTTTGGTTTGGTTTGGTTTGGTTTACTCAGTGGGTTATTTAATGCCGACAAGATTTTCATTGCTTGTAATATTTTTTATCTCTCTATCTGTCTATCTCAGTATATATTGGTTTGGTTTGGTTTGGTTTGGTTTGGTTTACTCAGTGGGTTATTTAATGCCGACAAGATTTTCATTGCTTGTAATATTTTTTATCTCTCTATCTGTCTATCTCAGTATATATTGGTTTGGTTTGGTTTGGTTTGCTCAGTGGGTTATTTAATGCCGACAAGATTTTCATTGCTTGTAATATTTTTTATCTCTCTATCTGTCTATCTCAGTATATATTGGTTTGGTTTGGTTTGGTTTACTCAGTGGGTTATTTAATGCCGACAAGATTTTCATTGCTTGTAATATTTTTTATCTCTCTATCTGTCTATCTCAGTATATATTGGTTTGGTTTGGTTTGGTTTGGTTTGGTTTGGTTTACTCAGTGGGTTATTTAATGCCGACAAGATTTTTATTGCTTGTAATATTTTTTATCTCTCTATCTGTCTATCTCAGTATATATTGGTTTGGTTTGGTTTGGTTTGGTTTGGTTTGGTTTACTCAGTGGGTTATTTAATGCCGACAAGATTTTTATTGCTTGTAATATTTTTTTTCTCTCTATCTGTCTATCTCAGTATATATTGGTTTGGTTTGGTTTGTTTTACTCAGTGGGTTATTTAATGCCGACAAGATTTTTATTGCTTGTAATATTTTTATCTATCTATCTATCTATCTATCTATCTATCTATCTATCTATCTATCTATCTTAGTATATACTGGTTTGGTTTCGTTTGTTTTTCGGCATATCAACCTCAATGGGTTATTTAATGTCGACAAGATTTTTATTTTTTATCTATCTATCTATTTATCTATTTATCTTAGTATATATTGGTTTGGTTTGTTTTGTTTTACGGCATATCAACCTCAATGGGTTATTTAATGCCGACAAGATTTTTATTGCTTGTAATATTTTTTATCTCTCTATCTGTCTATCTCAGTATATATTGGTTTGGTTTGGTTTGGTTTGGTTTGGTTTGCTCAGTGGGTTATTTAATGCCGACAAGATTTTCATTGCTTGTAATATTTTTTATCTCTCTATCTGTCTATCTCAGTATATATTGGTTTGGTTTGGTTTGGTTTGGTTTGGTTTGGTTTGCTCAGTGGGTTATTTAATGCCGACAAGATTTTCATTGCTTGTAATATTTTTTATCTCTCTATCTGTCTATCTCAGTATATATTGGTTTGGTTTGGTTTGGTTTGGTTTGGTTTGTTTTACTCAGTGCGTTATTTAATGCCGACAAGATTTTTATTGCTTGTAATATTTTTTATCTCTCTATCTGTCTATCTATCTATCTATCTATCTATCTATCTATCTATCTATCTATCTATCTCAGTATATACTGGTTTGGTTTGGTTTGTTTTTCGGCATATCAACCTCAATGGGTTATTTAATGTCGACAAGATTTTTATTTTTTATCTATCTATCTATCTATTTATCTTAGTATATATTGGTTTGGTTTGGTTTGTTTTACGGCATATCAACCTCAATAGGTTATTTAATGCCGACAAGATTTTTATTGCTTGTAATATTTATTTTTAAAAATGTATTGCTGGTAATATTTTTTTCTTCAAAAGATTTTCACTGGCATTAAAACCTATTTTTACATTTTTATAGTGTTTGACCCCAGTTTAGGGGTTAACTATTTGGCCATAGTTGGGTCCCTAACAGATGCTACCACCCCGGGTAGAAATGAAACTGGGAACACCAATAATTAAGAGGTGGTCCCACGCTCCTCAAAACCTCCTGATCAGAGGCATTGCTGTTGGATGAAGTTTATTGTCTTACCCAGAACGCGAATGTAGTTTATCGTCATTTTGGTGAGTTTGTGTGAACATTGAGAGATAAGTTTTTCTCAATGCAGTTTTCGAGTATTATTTTCTATTTCTGTAGGAATGAGCAGATCAGAACATACAAACAGTTATTAATATCCACTCATTCCCACAGAAACAGAAAAAATATTTACAAGTCTACAATTTCCCATACTTACAATATTGTTGCAACATATGGTCTAGAGCTCTTGATATATATATATATATATATATATATATATATATATATATATATATATATATATATAATTAAGTAATATCAACGAGTCTGAAACCTCAACAGAATGCAGAAAGCACTGGACGGCCGTTTCGTCCTATATTTGGGACTCATCAGCAGTGCGCATCCACTACCGAGAATTGAAACCCTGACAGTTAGGTTGTGAAGCAAACACAATAGCAACTGTTCATCGGCCTCGGTGACGAAGAGGTAGCAAATCAGACTCAATATAGCGCCGCTCACTCACAAATTCCGTGGTGGAACTCAACTGAGATTCTCTCTAACCATAGGACGGTGCCCCCGGAGCCACGACTACTATCACCAAGCCGCTCAACCTTGAGCATTACAAGCCGGTTCAAGCAATGATATATATATGATAGAAATTATTAGGAGGATTTGATAATTATAATTAAGTAATATCATCGAGTCTGAAACCTCAACAGAATGCAGAAAGCACTGGACGGCCGTTTCGTCCTATATATATATATATATAAACGGCAGGATGTGTGTGTGTGTGTGTGTGTGTGTGTGTGTGTGTGTGTGTGTGTGTGTGTGTGTGTGTGACGAATGCAAGGCCGTAATTTTCAACGGATTTGCACCAAAATTCACATGTCCATGCTCCAAGTTAGCGAAAAGGCCAAGACCGACTTTGCATTTCCCAACTCCCGTCGATAGTGGAAATAATCGATTTTTTCATGCTTCTACAGTAGTTTTCATGTAGTTTGCGGCCATTTTCTACTGGCCAGAGTGAGAGCCTATAGCTGGCTGCCACGAATAGGCAGGAAGATTCTATTGGTTAGCGTGAGAGTCAACAGCTGACTGACACGAATGTTAACTACCATGCTAACATGCAAAAAAATCGATAGCTGCATTCTTCACAAGTGGGAAAAATTTAAATCTGCATGGCACTTTACTCCAATTGGCTCATTCGCTTGCTTAAACTCAACGTTGTTTCTGATTCTGCAGAACTGGGTTGGGTATGAAAAATTATTTGTTGTTAAGATTTTTTTTTTTCATTCGGTTTTTCCAGTTACGAGTCCTTTTTTAAAGCTGATCGTTTTGTGTTCATTTTATTTAGTTCTTTTTTCGTAACAGATTTAATGTTTGGTATAGAGCTTTAAAAAAATCCGAAGTGTGAGATAGGCAAGAAGTAAGGTATATAGCAACATCAACACGGCAAAGGGCACTCCTTTAAAGGCAAGGAAGGGCAAAAATATTTTAATTCAAGTGATAGGGATTGCTGTATGAGTCGGACGATTTTTGTATCAAGCATATATATATATATGTGCAAATATATAGAAAATAGGAAAGAACACGTTAGGTAAATAATCCGTAGTTCTTTGGTATTTTTGTTTTTATTTTTAAAAAACACTGCTCCATACAGAAGTAGAGCGAACGAATTGTATTTTTAAAAATAATTATATATATATATATATATATATATATATATATATATATATATATATATATATTAACGCCTATATTAAGCAGACGAAACGTAATTCACGTCAAGCATCTGAACGCTTCATTTTTGCTTTAAGGCGATTATGGCCCTGGACATCTTCATATCCCTTGTAGCTCTTAATAAGTTTTATCTTTTTGTTCTTTCTCCCAAACCTAGTTCTGGCATCCATATACCAAAGCACGTCAAGTATGTTACATGCTGCTTTCCTCTGTCCGTCTTTCCCTGAATCTGTCCTGTGTGTAGTAGATTTTCCAAGCCTTCCTTCCTTCCTTCCTCATTATGTATCTCAGAAATTTCAGCTGCCTCTACCTGATGCTAAGTATAAATTCCCTTTTTGCTTCCATTTTCTCTAAAACCTCGTCTGACACACACACACACACACACACACACACATATATATATATATATATATATATATATATATATATATATATATATATATATATATGTATATATATATATATATACATATGGTAAAGTTAATTAGTAATCCGTACGTATAATTCCAAGGAGGATATAAATCCCAAGATCTCAATGTAATAAACAGAGCAAATAAAAATTAACTTAAAGTCTCCGATATGTTAATTATATATATATATATATATATATATATATATATATATATATATATATATATAGTTAAATTCCCAGAACAATTCTGTGGACAAGACAGATTGGTATAAAAGGACAATTGGAAAATCTTAGTCGTTAGACGAAACGCGTCGGCAAAATCTAAGATTTTTCCAATTGTCATTTTATACCATATATATATATATATATATATATATATATATATCTACGTATATACATTTTTATATACAAGGTAACAAAAAAGGTTTGTCCGTTTTTAAAGGAAAAAAGAAAACGCTTGACAGTATGTGTAACTTATATTTAGTTTTCGAAGTAATCGCCATCGGCATCCAGCACCTTCTGCCAACGTGTCTCCAGCTGTTCCAATGCCCTTACTGTAGAACTCGGGGCTTTTGACGCAAAGAAGTCCGTGAGGGCTTTGCGCAAGTCTGCTTCATTGGTGAAAGATTTCCCACGAAGATGATTATCCAGGGAGTGGAAGAAGTGGTAATCGGATGACGCAAGGTCAGGTGAATAAGGTGGATGGCACAAAGTCTCCCACCCAAGTTACTGTATGGTACCCCTGACCACTCGCGCGACATGCGGCCTGGCGTTGTCATGGAGGAAAAGCACACCTTGCGATTCCCCAAATGCTGGCTCCTTCTGGCGCAATGCCTGTTGCACACGTTTCAATTGCTGCGAGTATAGGTCTCCAGTGACTGTTTGG
>OZ038493.1:12806591-12834091 GCA_964036315.1 Acanthosepion esculentum
ATTTACATGTAAGTCAAGAGAAAATAATGACATAATCAAGATGTTGACATTCCACACTACTTCAAATAAAAGGTTAGGAAGGAAACTCCCATCAATACTGGAAAGAGTGATAACAGCTACTGGGCTTGATAAGAGAAAATAATGACATAATCAAGATGTTGACATTCCACACGACTTCAAACAAAAGGTTAGGAAGGAAACTCCCATCAATACAGAAAAGAGCGATAACTGCTAAGATTTGAGAAAGCTATTTCCCTGAAAGTTTGTTTTAATTGTAAGATTTGATAAATTTGGAACTGATAGCAATAAAAGCTGGTCGTTTAATGATTGCCGAATGTTTCCTTATAAGGAAACGGTTACTATGCCATTACCATTAATTTGTGTTAAATTTATCTTGTAGGATAATTTTTTTTTGTGACCACACGCTGGAAAAGTCCCCCTTCAAGAAGATAACTTCTGAAGGAATCGATCGTGGTGACATTCGATGAAAAGATAACATGGTCAGAAAGCTAACACCCTACCTATACACCCATAATAGTCAAAATCATCAGTAATTTTTTTATTAATGATACTACAATAAAAATGGTTTCGCTCGTGTTAATGATAAGGTAGACACAATGGCAGTGGGGAGACGACAGTGTTTTTAATATTGAGAGCGCGGTCAGGAGGTTGATCTGGTAATGGAAGTAGGTTTTTGTAGCCGTGGTTTAGGAGTTCATGTAAGTGAAGTATATTGTGTCGTATTTTTATCGGTTCAGCTGCGCCATCAACGCATACACAGATGATACGAAGTACAAACAGCTTGACACGGACTAGAAATGCACTTAATATATCCCGCCAAACAGCACTGAGTGTCGGGCAGAAGGCGTTGATGGGGGAGATATGAAAGAGAGTGGGAAGGGAGGTCGTAGGAAGATAAACGTGGATTTTCCAGTGAAGAGAAAGCGGGAGGGAGTTGTGTACGAGGTGGAAGTGAGAGGAAAGAAAAGAAAGGAAAATAAATAAGGTAGATAAAAGAGGCGTGTCCCGAGACAGATTAGCATCGTGCGTTCTTGTGTGTGTGTGTGTGTGTGTGTGTGTGTGTGTGTGTGTGTGTGTGCGTGCGTGCGTGTGTGTGTGTGTGTGTGTGTGTGTGTGTGAGAGAGAGAGAGAGAGATTAAATGAGAAAGTGTGAGGGTGAAGGAGGAGTAATTAGGGTGATAGAGATACAAAAATTCGGGAAAACAAAAGGAAAAGACCAAAATGAATTTTGAGAAAGAAAGAAAAATAAAAAGAAAGAGTAGTAAAAAAAGTTAAAAAAAAAGAAAAAGTAAAAAGAAAGAAAGAAAGAAAAAGAAAGAAAAAAGAAAGATAAAATAGAAAGCGAAAAAAGAAAAACGACAAAGATAAAGAAAGAAGCAAAAACAAATGAAGACACAGAGAGTAAAAAAAAAGGGAGGAGAAAAAAGAAAAACAGAAAGAAAGACAATAAAGAAAGAGAACACTGAAAGAGGAAAAAGAAAGAAAGAAAACCGAAAGACAGGATAAAATAAATCGGGAAAAAAAGAAACAAAAATTGAAAAAACGAGAAAGAGAAAAAAAGGACAAAGAAAATGAAGAAAAAAGAAAACTGAACGCGGAAAATGAAAGAAAAAATAAACAAGAAAGAAAGAAAGGTAAGAAAAATGAATTGGAAAAAAGAAAGAAAAATAGAGACAGACTAAGAAAGAAAGGAAAACAAAACAGAAAGAAAAACGAAAAAGAAAGAAAGGTAATAAAACAGAAAGGAGAAAAAGAAAGAGGAACAGAAAAAAAATGAAAAAGAAAGAGAGACGAAAAGAATAACAAAACAGAAAGAAAAATGAGAAAGAAAAAAGAAAGAAAGACAGGCAATAAAAACAGAAAGCTGAAAAAATAGATAAAGACAAAGAAAGAAAGAAAGAAAGAAAGAAAGAACAGGAAAATAAGGGAAGTAAAATCTACTTCATATGTAGGAGTTGAGTTTGCATTTTGATGTCAAATGAAGAGCCACCAACAACGAGTGCATCATCACAACAACAACAAAAAAAACACACACACACTAAAAAACAAAAAAAAACAAAACAAAAACAGAAGGCTTGACTCTGGAAATAATGAGGAGGTTGAGTTATTTTACTGAAGACATTCAGTTATTATTTTTTCGATAATAACAGGAACTGACACAGTTGGCGAGTGCATACCTAATTATCTATCTATTTATGGCACTACATATATATATATATATATATATATATATATATTGTGAATATTTCGGCAGCAATTTTTCATTAATGCATGTTTCATTAAATAATATAGACAAGTTTTGTCTATTTATTTTAAGTAAGTTCCTTTCATCTTGTCTGATAAGCTTAATCACATTATTGTTGAAAGACGAAAGGAAAACACCATATTGATACATGGGTAAATCCATTCTAAGCTTTCGGCTTACATAAGCCATTATCAAAGATGACAATTTCAATAAATAAAACAACACACAGACGAAGCTACAATAATAGTCCGCCCTTGCTGCTTGAATAAGCTCAAAGTAACGACAAACTCGGATTTACGAGACAAGGAAGAGAAAATCGCGTCGCAGCTCGTGACGTCACACATGACCACGTGAGAATGAAAAACGAGAAGTATTAGGTACTTTCATTCGAAATTAATGCCGCCAATTTATCTGATTCGATGCTCCAAAATTAATGCCTCCATTTTATTTTTTCGGAAACTAGAACAGGTACAAATAGCGCAATGATACTGTCGCAGCGAAAATGTTTCTATCTGTGAAAAATATTTCCCTCATAATCACCACCATTGGTTCTCTCTTTTGTGGATTCACAACTATACAGTTATGTCCGAAATGAGACATGTTAGTAAAATCTCTGTCATTGCTGCACCATTCATTGCTTAACTGTGTTCACATTCTGTGTTTGGTCTCCATAAACGTTCACCAGGCGTCGATAAATCTCAGTTGGTGCAATTTATACTGCTTGGGAGAATTCACTGACATGTTTCTACTTCGTACGAACTTTCATCTCAGACATTATTTTGCTAGAGAGCTATCTGAAAGAAAGCAAAAAAAGTGTGGGGGGTATTAATAGGAAGTTTTAATCTCTTTTATCACCAGCATCTATTGCTTATCTGGTAAGTCAATAAAATAGGAGGCTTTATTTTTGGAGCGACCCTCGTAAAAAAAAAAAGAGTATATCGATGTGTGTTGATCTTGTTCATTTAACATGTATCTCAAATGCGAATGCATTTGGGGAATATTTATATGCAAAAAGTATTCACTCGACGTCAGTATAATCACCATCCCACCCATCATCAGTACAATGGCCTTGGGGTGAAAGCAGGATCGCTGTCGTCAATTAGTAGATTCGTTTGGGTTGTGGTATGTAAAGATTAACTGATCAGTGCCTATCTCTTCATATTTGTGCTTGTAAAGGCACAGGTAATAATCTAAGAAATGTTTAATGAGACTGAAACCGTTATTTTCTCCTTGTCGTACACCTGATGAGGTTTCGAATGTTTCAGTATTGACGTCCATGCCAGACATATAAGAATTTGTGGACCGATAATGTTCCTCTGTTAGCTTGATGCATTCAGTGGATTCGGATCTTCGGAGGCGATTTCTAATGGATAAGAAGATGAAGCCTCTATTGATGTGGTCATATGTTACTATGCGGTCGAATAGCAGATATATAATTTCCTATTAGAGAAGTATGTAATTTCATCGAGTTGTTTGATAACATATTATATGCCATGGATATATTTTCTTACCAGAACGAAATCGAAATTAGGTCATGAGGAGTTGGCTTTCAAAAAAAAAAAAATGAAAGCCTAGTTAATATAACGTTTCTCAGTATTTTCACCATAATGGATTTAATTGGGATAATTGTGTATGTGTGATGGTCTTGAGGACTAATGCTTGATAAAACGACTTTTTGGAGATGCGTTTCAGACTCCAGATTTCCTTCATAAAATTAAGGAACCTTTTATTGAATTCGAGGAGGAAGTAAGCTATTTTCAAAGATTCAACATCAAAGTCAAGTGATACTTAAATATTCCTTGATTTTTATATTTTATATATATATATATATATATATATATATATATATATATATATATATATATATATATATATATATATATATATATATATTTGTGTATTTCGGCAGCAATCCTTCTTTCATGCACATTTCATTAAAAACGACTGACAAGGTGCTTTTATTTAGTTTTTTATACAATTTCTCATGCGATCTAATAATGTTATTCGTTATTTCGGATAATAAATTATATAAAAACTGTCTGAATGTTCTTTTTATCCGAGCGCTTTCGGCTATACGTTTATCCATTTCAAGGATTATATTTTAACTGTTAGAATTAGAAATAGTTTGTTATATGCATGTTTTATAAAATGTTTTATATAATTTATCATCCGAAACGAAAAACATCATTAGATCGCATGAGAAATTGTATACAAAAACTAAATAAAAGCACCTTTTTCAGTCGTTTTTAATGAAATGTGCATATATATATATATATATATATATATATATATATATATATATATATATATATATATACTATAGTTACATATATATATTATATAATATATATACATATATATATATATATATATACATATATATATATATATACTATAATTATATATATATATTATATAACATATATACATGTATATATTTATTAAGTCCATTGCGAGACATCTACAACAACACTCCTGTACACATTTACAATATAAGAAATTACTGATCGACAACACAACTATCCTACAATAAGAAAATAATAAATTCAAGCTACAGATCTTACAAACGATTTATGTCAAAAAATTAATGCCGGCACTTAACAGAATTAAATATGAATAATGCAGTAATGTTCTGAAATGCCTATAAAGGAACAGTTTTTCACGCTTTAATGCGCGCATGAACATGACATTATAACATAGAGAAAAGAATTCCATAATGGATAATTTTTTTCACGCTCAGCACATTGTCAACCGTTTGCATTAAAAAGCATAATGAAAAATTACGATAATGGATAGCAGCGCACAACTTTATATGAATACTTGTACCCCTGAACAACATATAGTTTTGTACTACTTGCACCCCTGAAGATGATCTTGGAAAAGATCGAAAGTACTTGGTAAATTAAAATAAAAGAAATTTAAACAGTTATAGCACATTTCTCTCATACTTCACTATCAAGTTTATTCGTGAGTATGAACGGATTTTGTTAAAAATTAGTAGATATAATGTCTCTAATTTATTCAATCAGACATGTTATATATATATATATATATATATATATATATATATATATATATATATATATATATATATATATTCAAGAATTTTGGGATGAATAATCGTGATATATTGTATCTATTTATTTATTCAACCAAACATGCTTGAATGAAGATGCTGCATATATATATATATATATATATATATATATATATATATATATATATATATATATATATATATATATATATATATATACAGACACACACATATATATATATACAGACACACACATATATATATATATATTACATGAATCATTCAAACAAAAAGCAGATAGGGAAGTTAATGATATGAATGATTCATGTAATGTAAATTGAACTGCACCAATACTTGATATATATATATATATATATATATATATATATATATATATATATATATATATATATATATATATATCATGCTATTTAAACAAGTCGAGGACGAGAGATGAATTCAGACTTTCCAAAGGTATTAGCACATTAGTGAATGTAATGAACTCGACTGGAATTCGAACTCGGCTTCACCTATTCCCCTATTTATTACTATACCGTGCTTCCATATTCCGAACGGTCTATGAGAAGGACAATTCTGAATTCAAAACCTGCGGAGGTTAGTTTGAAATTTGTAGCATATTGAGCACCAATTATCTGTATTTGGGTCTTACAAATAATGTGGTTGGTTCTGCATAAACCTCCATCACTATAATCAAATAATATGTGTGAGTTGTCTTGCTGTTGGTTCTAGCAACTGACTAACAGCTTGACCCTCTTAAGGTAAAAACGATGTCCAGTTTATACTGTGTGCGATGGGTAAATTGTCGCCATGTTATATCTTTAAATTCACACATGCGCTTTGATTGTTTTTGATTTTGTCGACTGCACAGTATAGTAGGGTCAGTTGGGCACCGTCAGTAAGAAAAAAAGTGTACCATGATGCAATTCACTCCTTAAGAAATTTAGAAGCGGAATTCTGTAATGCTTAGCATTCTCACCGGCAGCTCCAATACGAACATTTCAGGGTGTTTGGGTGTCAATCTGAGGACAGTGCAGAGGTTTCAGAAATGAGTCTAATGGTGATTACGAAAGTATGGCAACAAGAAAACTCACTCTGATCGTTCTGATGAGAAAAGAACTGCCGAATTTGTGGGTGATGATCTTAGACTCAACACAGAGGCCTACATCAAGTGACTTGAGGAGGTACTGTTGCCCTGGATCAAGTGGGTAGCTGCTGGAAGACCCCATGTCTGGCAACAGAACTCTGCACCATGCCACACAAGCAGGGGAACCCAGTCATGGCCGTCAGACAATTTCTGCGACCACATCACCCCTTACATCTAACCACCTATTTCCCTAAACTGCAACATACTTGGTTATAATTTGTGGGGCATAGTTAAGCGAGAGACCAGCAAAACATCTTGTCACACCAAAGATTAACTGAAGGCAAGGATTATGGCAGTATTCACCAACTTAAACAAGGAGACCACCCAGAAATGTTGCAGGAGATTTCCAAGTCGTCTGGAGGCCTTCGTTGAAAGCAATGACAATTTTATTGAATTGTTTTAGTCTTTAGTATTTCCAGATATTTTTTTATGTAAATCTGGTAAATATATCTGTCAGTGTTATTTTCATTTTGGCCTCATTTAGATGACAATTTATCCATCGCACCCTGTAGGCACACACACACACACACACACACACACACACACACACACACACACACACATATATATATATATATATATATATATATATATATATATATATATATATATACTAACAAATGAATATGACATCAGAGATGACGACATTTTTATTAAGTCTTTATTATTATGAAATGGTCACAACATGCGATTCTTTAAATATATTTTTACAAGTGTTATCTAAAAATGTAGTAAATTTGTGAGAAAACTGATCGCCCACTTTACGTCCAGCGAAATACAAATTTGCCCATACGGTAAAAATGGCGGTATATTTTTAAGTCTTTGATATTATAAGCAGTTTTTCTTACATGCGAGACTGTCGCAATCAACGGTTGCATTCTCAATGAGTCTCCATGCTTTAAACCTTCATTGAGGCTCAAACCCTCTCCAGACCTCATGTGGAACTCGGATATATGATCCATCTCTAAAAATGTTTGAAAAATGGCTGGCTCTTTTGTAGCATTCTAAAATGTACCTGAGTTTTTCTGCTGTGCTTCACTTTTTAAAATTAGACTAAAAAATGAGCTATTGCAATAATGTCTGATTTGGAGCTACATTTTACTTGCCTTCATAAAGTTCACAAGCGTTTTCAAAATCGTTTATGAACCCAGAAATGAAAAATTAATTCAGTGATGTCAGATTTAAATTAACTGGAAATGTCCAGATTCTGGATAATGAAAGTGAGCTTCAGCTGGAATGATGAAGCGAATTTCTATGTTAGTCAATTGGGCACTTGGACCTTGTGTAATAGTTAACAAGCCTGTGTCGTAAGGTCAATTACGACTGAGTAGTGAGTTCGAGCCCCAGTGGGTCCTCCCCACTTTCGGATTTGTGCCACATCTAAGCTATGCTTAGTGAATCAATATTATCCAATCAGAAGCAACTGGCGCATATTTAAATTATCAAACAAGGATTTCGTACTGATAAACATCCGAAGTCCGTATCTTTTCTCCACAATGGTTACCTTCGGTCTATTTAAGATTTGAGTCCGAGAAATTACATTACTTTTGATAGTGGCAACCAATTTTAGTGAAATACAATCTTTCCTGGATTGATTTTATTCTTCTTCCATTTTGGGGGGGACATGACGAAAGCACGTTCTTTTTGTTTGTGACGTCGTAATGATTGTTTCAATTTGAGAATGCCTGATCCCTTATCATTCCATATGATGATCATGCTGCTGCTGCTGTTGTCGCTCTTTGTGTGTATGTGTGTGTGTGCGTGTGTATGTATGTATGTGTGTGTGTGTGAATCTGACAATAGATTTAGAAAGACTGCAAAGAGGTTGTTTTTTTTTCATTTATCACTAATGATGCAATTGATAAATTCAATCACCGTAATTAGACAGAAATTGAGCACTTTCAGTAAATGCCCTTGCTTTCTCCAAAAAAAGGAACACATTTCAATGCAACTAAATCAGTATACATAGTAGCATTCTAGAATCAAGTATAACATGATGTATTTTAATAACACCTTTTATCGAATCTCACGTTTTCTTTTCTTTGTTTCTTGTTTATTTTTTAGCTGCTTAAGCTGCATAGAAATCATCAATAATGGTGTAGTTTAACACTTAAAGTTGAGTACAGTTGTTTATAATGGAGTTCCTTATTTTTAAAATAGCATGAGTGTATTTGAAAATTTTTTTATTTGAAACGGAATAAACAAATTAATAAACGGAAGTTCTAAAAAGGTAAAGACAACAAGCTAATAACTTGTAGCGCCATACTCAGTAATATGACCCGCCATAGAGTCTAGGAGATCCTGGAGGCGTACATGAGTGAGTATATCTATCTAGGTACGTCCCAAGGCTGTGCATTCCTTATGTTTGTTATGTCTTTTGCTTTTTTAGTGAAAGCCGGGGTAGGGACTGCTGGCAATTTAGTGAAGCCTACAACCTGTTTCAAACATGCTCAAGCCGGTGGGTGGGGTAGGTACATCTAGGTGGGGTAGCGTGTTAGATTACGAAATACTTGGAAATCAGCCGAGTGTTCTTCGAACCAGTTTTGTCTCACCCACGTACGATGAGAACAGGTGTGCGTTATCTTGCTGGAACGGACCATCACCCCTGCTAAATCTGGTAGGCATAAAAGGAAGCGAATGATCTGCGTAAGAACTATGTGTGTCACACAGTCAATGACGGTCACCAGTTTCACCCGTGTCTCTTATGAACAGTAACAAATTATAACCGATACCATGACAGAAGTCAGAATCAGTTTGCATACTGCTACACCAACTTCATGAATCTAAGTGTGCTACTAGATTGACATCCCCTTCCCATCCTTTCTCTGTCAAAACAGTTAAATGTAACCGCCTCTTCTACTTCAACAGCTTCTTCTCTCACACGTCTCGTCAGTGGAACTCCCTTCCTCTACTTGCTTGCCTGATAACTATAATCTTTAAATATTCAAATGTAATGCCAATCGACATCTTCTGATGCCTTGATCCTGATCCCCGTGTTTGCTGGCAAGCTTGATCCATATTCAAACCCGACCGTCTGCGGTAAAAAGCTGGAAAGTGATTCGTTCAGCCAGGCGATAGAGCGCATTCTTATACGGCCCATTGTCGATATTCTCTGGCCAAGAAGAGTCATACTAATTGATGATCTGGTATCAATCATGCGAAATATTAACCGCTTCTATATAATTTATTGATCGACATTTGGTTGAGATTTAGTTTGGTTTGGTTTGTTTTACGGCATATCAACATCAATGGGTTATTTAATGCCGACAAGATCTTTATTACTGGTAATATTTTTTCCAAAAATGTATTGCTGGTAATATTTATTTACAAATATGTATTGCTGGTATTAAAATCTATTTTTACACTTTCATAGTGTTTTGAGCCCAGTTTGTGGTTCAACTATTTACCCATAGCTGGGACCCTAACAGGTGCTACCACCCCGAGTTAGGGTGGACCTGGAAACGCCAGCAATTAAGAGTTGTTTCTGTGCTCCACAAAACCTCCTGATCAGGGACCTTGCTGTTGGATGCAGTTTATCGTCTTACCCAGGACGTAGATGTAGTTTATCGCCATACTCAGGACGGGGTTGAGATTTATAAAATCTTTCTCTTACAACAGTTTTTTTCCGGAAAATAAGTTTCTCAATTCAACCGCTTTTTCCATTATTGATGGCGGTTTCCTTCCTAACCTTTTTTTTTAAGTAGTGTGGAACGTCAACATCTTATGTCATTGTTATGTGTGGTATACACTATAGCTGTTAATGTTGTTGAAAGTCCGCTGGTGATGCAGTTTCTTTTATTTGGTACAGTTTTTTTTGCTTGCAATTCCGTCGTGCCAGAACACTAAGACCTACAGACTATGATCAGAAGCGATCTTTCATTCGAAGTTATTTTTAACCATTGATCATAGGAAGCGGTTATATACAGCTGACAGCTGAGATATTTCTAGATGAATTTGACCACATACATTGTAAGCATCGATCTGACGGCGAGGTGTTTGTGACCCAAGGGAGCTTTCTAGTTGGACAACATCGGTTGTGGTTTGAGCTGTATAGTGATGATGTTTACCAAGTCCACTCGGCGGAAACACACACGAATCTCTCTCCAGGTCGTCCATTAGATACGTGAACTGAACTGGCCAGGTGCTCTGTTGTACAGCAACGCTACAACCACACCAGGTTATAAGTCTGATGATGATGATGATGATGATAATAATAATGATTAATTTCAACCAACTTAAAGACTACTGCAAGTTTTGGTCACTTAGCGAGCTGATATAACTTTTGACGTTACTATGTAGGCTCACCATGAATAGATTCCCAAAGCAAGATACATCATTTTTAAATATATACATTGTTTATATTATAAATGCAATTAAATCAAACACACAGTTGGGTTTTCTGAGACATTTAATGAGGATTGAGAGCATAGAGAAGTTAACACTCACAAGACATATTGCAGGCAAGTGAGGCAGAAAGAAACGGCGAGTAACGTAGCAACAAACTGGCGTTAATGGATGGGAGATCAGGGATTGGGAAGAATGGTAAGGAAACAAACGCAGCAATTTACATCTACAATGGAGAGAAATCTGCCGGGATCTACGATCACACACATCCTGAAGGGGTACGGCTCATAAAACATTTATTTTATTTTATTTTTTATTTTTTTTTATATATATATATATATCATAATTAAGTAATTCATCGAGTTTTTAGAAGAAACCTTAACAGAATGCACTGGACGGCCGTTTCGTCCTATATTTGGGACTCATCAGCAGTGCGCATCCACTCCCAGGAATTGAAACCCGGACAGCGACGTTATTAAGCAAACGTCATACCAACTGTGCCACGGGCCCCGGCGACAAAGAGGTAACGCATTAAACTCGACATAGCGCCGCTCATTCACATATTCCGTGGTGAAACTCATCCAAGTTCCTTTAACCAAGGATTGTGCCCCCGAAATCCACGACTACTATCACCAAGCCGCTCCATCCAGAGCATTAGAATCCGGTTCAAGCAAGGATATACAAGAAATTGTTTAAATTGGTTTATAGGATATAAACGAAACGGCCATCCAGTGCTTTCTGCATTCTGTTGAGGTTTCTTCTAAAAAAACTCGACGCATTACTTAATTATGATTATCTCAAATCCTCCTAACAATTTCTCATATATATATATATATATATATATATATATATATATATATATATAGTACTTGATTTTGCAAAGTAGGTTCACTTCATATATACACGAAAAAATTGATATTTGATTTAAGTCTAAAATAAACATTTATATTTGTAAAGTAAAAAAGAGATAGTTGAACATAACATTCTGGAACACATAATGAGGAAAGATGGCTTGGAGAATTTAACACTGAAAGGCAAAGTGGGCAAGGAAAACTGCAAGTAATCTAGCCAACGAGTTTGTGAAGAGCCCGAAAAGCCGGGGTTGAAAAGTAATGGTAAGGGGACAGATATTGTTTAGAGCTATAACGGACAAGAAGCTGTGGAGATCCATGATCACTGACGGGACGCAATAGATAAAAGAAGATTGAATTTGGACATTTAACTCCTAGAACTATTTAGGCTCAGTACAACTCTACTCCATAATTAAAATACTTAATTTAGTTTTTAACTACCTGAATTCCTCGACTTACGACAGAGTTCCGTTCCTACGACGCGCCGTAAAGCTATTTTTCGTGTAACTAAATAAACTTATCTGCGATTTTTCGTGAATTAGCAACCAGGAACTAACTACGCCGCATTTCTCATTCATTCGCCGTATGACGACGTATTCTTCCGCCGCGCAATGTATTCTTCTGCCGGGTCCTTTGAGTCGTACTTACGAGGCAGATTCTAACTAAAATAACTAAAAGAAAGAAACACAATAGTCGAAATAAGATTTATGGCCATTGCGTCGTAACCATGAATCGTTGCAGTTTGAGATTGTCGTAACCCGGGGATTTACTGTATATCTTTATTTCTATTACAGATCAGATTTTTGTGCTAAACTGCTATGTAATATGACTCAGCCTATATGACAGAGAATGATGTACAATCTCATAGATGAAGAGAAGATCGGAGGTAGAAGAAATGTAGTTCTACAGAAGGATGCTGGAAATACAGGGACGAAACGAGTAAGCAACGAATGAGTTTTAAGGAAAATGGAATCAAAAGGGACATTTATACCCAGAATCAGGAAGAGTCGGGTGAAATTTCTTAGACATAATGCGGAATTAAGGTTTGGAGAATTTGACACTCACAGGGCATGTAGAAGGCAAAATGGACAGGGGTGGGGGGGGTCAGCGGTCCATCTACCTGACCAACTTGTGTGAATAGCTGGAGGGATGCTAAAAAGATTTACAAAGGATAGGAAGTTGTTGAGAGCCATAATCGAGGGAAGGACACGCTACGTAGAAGATAATGCGAAATTCTAACTAAAATAACTAAAAGAAAGAAACACAATAGTATAACTGGTACGTCCACGTGCGTCTTCTATAAAGCTAGAAACGAAGAAGGAAGCAAGCAAACAACTGTAGATTCTCTTTGTTACTATGATGTAGCCAGTTTTGTTTAGTTCAACGCTTCATATCAGCGAATACGAACAGCAAAATCAAAGATTGGCCTGTTGGCCTTTTGAGAATGCTCAATAATTAACGATTGAATAATCCGTACTATCTTTGAGGTTGACAGTCAATAGGAATTTAGAAAGGCTTCTTTTGCTTTTCAATTTGCTTTTTTGTGCGCATGCGTACACACAGATATGTATAATTCACAGGCAAACTTTGTTTTACGCGATTAATTCATCCCAATTTTTTTTCCTATGTTAAGACTAAGTGATGTTTTTTAAATACTACTACTACTACTACTACTAAAACTACTACTACTACTAATAATAATAATAATAACAATAATAATAATAATAATAATAATAATAATAATAAGAAGAAGAAGAAGAAGAAGAAGAAGAAGAAGAAGAAGAAGAAGAAGAAGAAGAAGAAGAATACAATGATGTTCACCCTGGACTGATGGATTGCGGCTCGGATTGAGGAATCGGAGAGCCGAGTTCGAATTCCAGTTCATTACATTCAGTTACGTGCTAATACCTTTGGGAAAGGTATGAATCAATCCCTCCCCCCAGCTATGGGTCAATACCTAGACAGGCTGGATTCTATGAAAGGCTGGATTCTATAGTGTTGAGTGGCAACCGGTCTAGGAGAAAATTCTGAATTCAAACAAGCCTGGAAAAGTTTGGGTTCTGTCAGGCTATCTTGTCCAAGACACGTCGTTTCTAATGTGGCTGCAATACAGCGCCCCTACGAATCTAGTGAGTTATGGGACTCCTGATTGTGATCTTAATCGTTCGTCCTGTGTGAGGTCCAAGAGCCACTCAAGGCAGAGGGTTACAGAGTAAGAGACACAGTTTATGGAAATATATAGGGAAGATAACGATTAAACCGAGACATAAACAGATTAAGGCTGTAATGATCGAGGAAGCAAGGCGTCGGTTTTCCAAAGAAGCTTTTTGCGGGGAGAAGCCGCTCGAGCGGAACTTACATCTTACCAATGGAATACGAAAGGAATGAGGATGGTTCGCTAAAATGTACGTGGCATGGCGGAATCACCAAGAATAATTGATTAATAAATTAGCTTGTTCACGTATTAATTTCGTGTAATGCATTCTAATACCGTGACAATGGAATATTTAATGACTAAGATGAAGAGATCAGTATGTTTTATTAGTGAATAAAGTCACAGTGTCACAGTATTTTTAGACAGTTAAACCGCCATTTTTTTAGCAATTTTAATACGGGAAACACCAGCAAGTATTTGAATTCCACACATTGACAGACGAATTAATTAGGTGAACTCAGGTATTTTTGTATTGGATAATAGTTTAATAGAACCTTCTAACAGTCGATTATGTGTATAGCTACGACAGATAGGTAATTAGCGAGTCAGAGGTATATTATTGGATCGTTATCACGTTACTTCCCTTGGTCCGGCAAACCTGATAATCCGGGGCGCTTCGGGGTCCAAGAGAGACGAAACACATCGTTGGTGTACCTGCATTACTGAATAAGTACCAGTTTTGTGAACTTCTAAATTGCCTATCAAAGTCTTCTCAGAATGTATATTAAAAAGCACCATTTAAGATATATATATATATATATATATATATATATATATATATATGATAAACATTCACCCCCTAGCAAGGCGTGAGTGCCGATAGTACGCAAGGTGTTACAGAGAGTGAAAGTGAGAGAAAAGACTGGGTATAGGGGGATTGAGGAAAGTGTAAAAAGAAGAACGTGGATCAAGGCATCAGAAGTTATCGATTGACATTACATTTAAACTTTTGAAGATTATAGTTATAAGGGAAGCAAATAAGAGGAAGGGAGTTCCACTGTTGGGAAGTGCGACAGTAGAAGCTGTTGGAGTAGAAGAAGCGGTTACATTTAATTGTTTCGACAGTAAAAGGATGGGACCGAGATGCCTGTTGTTCATGATGACGGTAGTCTTTGAGTATAGAATCCAGAGGTTGGCAGTGAATATTTCGAAGACAGTAAGGAAGCGTAGTTCAGGTTAGCAGTAGATATCTCGATAAAGTAGCAGAGCGTAGTTCTTCCTTGTGTCATGGTCATCTTTGGTTCTGACAGGTTGGCATTGGACATTCGGAGAGAGTAATCAAGATGGCCGCCTTTATACTAGACGGATTGAATATTTTACGCCTTCTGATTGGTTAACCTTCCTTTGGGGAACTATAAAGTGAGTCAAGTCATTTGGGTTTGCTCACTAGTACATAAGTATCCAAAATAACTTAACAATGCCAACCTAGTAGCACGCTTAAATTCATGCAGTTGGGGTGCCAGTGAAAATGGCTCGTCAGAGCAGTTGCCATGAAAATATTTATAGAAAAGACAGAAGATAAGCCAGATTACGTCTGTTAGAAAGTGAATGCATTCGAGCTGCCAACTCAGGACCGAACACATCGCATAACCGTCTTTGGATTTTGTCGAAAACCTCGAGATAAACAGCGGGGCACCAGACCATATATGGCCGCAGTATTCAGTGCATGAGCGAAATGTAGATTTGCACATTTGAAGGATGGTCTCAGACGAGAAAAACCTTCTGGCGTGACACAAAGAACAAAACATTCCCTGCGGTAGAATCAGCTATTGATTCAATGCAGTTGTTCCACCTCAGGTCAGTGGGAAACGTGAGACCACGAAGGCGCAATGAGGTGCGATTTAACTTGGTATTTTCTTGCTGGGATGAAAGCCTCGACGCCGGTTTTTACACAGGAGGAGACTTCAGACGTACATCTGTGAACGGGGCGATTAAAAACCACGTTCCAAGGGACGTCGCGAAGGAAATCACGGAACGAATTCCCAGTCTGCGCGTTGATAACAGAAAGGTATTCTGTTGATAGGAGGTTCATGGCTACAATGGGGAGTAAGGAGATGTTAAGAGACACTACCGCGTGACCAAAGTTGCCAAGAGGATAGAGCTTCGTAGCGCAACAAGAATCAGGGATAGGGGTGAAACAGAGATCGAGAAGGGAAGCGTTACCGCTCGGGTTACTGGGGAAACGCGTAGGAAAGTCAACCCCTACTGGGAGGGATTGAGTGATTGAAAAGTTAAGGGTTTGGATGCCAGCGATCTCAGTTACAGAGTGTTTTCGAAGAGGAACGATTCCACACTGCAGAAGTTGGTACGAATACCACGGATTTTTGAGAAGGAAATGGTAAATGGTTTAGATGTTTTTTCGCTGGTTTAAGTTTATATTTTTGGCTGTTTATGGTCTTAAGGTCAAATGTAATAGTTGCAGGCTGACGTCAAATGTGACATGGGCAGAGAGAAACTGGCGCAGACTTCAATATAGTGTGGCCTCGAGGTTGCCCCCCCCCCCCGGAGGTGCATGCAGGGACACTCTTCCATGAGCGACATGGCACTGCAAGAACCCCGATATTATGCAACTCTTGATCCGAGCTGCCTCTAAAGAGGCTACACAAGAGTTCGGGCTCCTAACTACCAGTCGGGAACAGCAACCAAAAAACTGCCAACCCGGTACCCTTAGTATGATAAAACATTGCCACAAGCCGTACACATCACAAGAGATTCACGCTAGAATATTACTATGGCCAGAGAAAGGGAAAGTATCCGGGAACCCTTTCTTAAACAGAAAACAAGCGATGAGCCTCCAGTCTTGTTCAAGAGAGGGGGGGAGTACTGATCAGGCGATAGAAAGGCCCATCCAATTTACTATCACAAAGAATAAGTTTCACTCACAAAACTCAACTGGAGAGCCAAACTGGGAGATACGGACGCCTCAGCGGAAATTATGCATGTTCAGCTCGCTCATGAGCTCGAGGGCTAAAAGACACATAAGGCGGAGAGAGTAACAGGAGATGCCTGTGCATTCAATACACCAGCCCATATGGATTAGTAGAGATGGATACAGGAGAGGCATATGAGTCGTAGGGGGTATGACTAAGGAGTTAAAGTGCAACATTCATTTCTTGTGGAAGGACACTCCATCGCCCGTGAACCACGTTTAAAAATTGCGTCTTATACATGCACAAATCAGAGAAATCACCAATGACATTTTTTTTGCTAGTATTGGCTAGCTAGTAGGACCGAATTTAAGTCCCTCAGGGTGAAGGAG
The DNA here is from genome assembly GCA_964036315.1 of Acanthosepion esculentum. Taxonomy (NCBI): domain Eukaryota; kingdom Metazoa; phylum Mollusca; class Cephalopoda; order Sepiida; family Sepiidae; genus Acanthosepion; species Acanthosepion esculentum. The sequence continues at coordinate 12,823,729 of OZ038493.1, forward strand.
AGGGGACTGCATAATAAAGGAAATAAGAACAGTGCTCAGTGTACAAAAGCGGACTGAAAAGTTCATAGGCTGACTATAAAGGAATACATATTCATTTATTCTGAGTACTTTCGACATTAGCACAATGTCATCATCAGGATGTTGTTGTTTTTTTGGAAGACAAAATTGTTGTGTTCATCTGAAATGTTAATATATATAAAGTCAACACCCAGAAGCGACAGTCTGTTTTATGCTAAACGCGGTTGTTATGGTCTGATAACTGTGTTTAGCATGACACTGAATGTCGCTTCAGAGTGTTGATGCCAATGTCCACTTTTTTATTTATGTACGCTATATATATAAATAGAAACACACACACACACACACACACACACACACACACACATATATATATATATATATATATATATATATATATATATATTGATGCATGTTTCATAAAATAATATAGACAAGTTTTGTCTATTCATTTTAAGTAAATTCCTTTCATATTGTTTGATAAGCTTAATAACATTATCATTGAAAGATGAAAGAAAAACACCATATTGATACATGATTTTAATTCTATCTAAGCTTTCGGCTTACATAAGCCATTTTCAAAGATGAAGTCACACTCTTTTGGTTACCTGGAGAACTTTGAAAGGGGAATTGACAGGAGATAACTGACATCCATTAGACATGGCACGTGGAACTAGAACAGTCTACCGCAGTGAGCGAAATAAAGAGTTCAGTTCGACATTCCAACCACCTGCAGAAGGCCAGAGCGTACAACGGCCGAAACGTTGTGATAAACATGGCGACAAACATGAGGACAATAGTCCGAATAATGTAAATCGTGTATATAATACCTCATCTCAGAAATATAGACAGATACTGAAGAAGGCCGGAGCGTACAACGGCCGAAACTTTGTGATAAACATGGCGACAAGGTTGAGGACAGTAGCCCGAATAATCTAAATAATGTACATAATACCTCATCTCAGAAATATAGACAGAAACAAACAAAGGCATTTAAAGAAAGAAAGAAAGAAAGAGAGAAAAAGTCAAGTAGAAAGAAAGAAAGAAAGAAAGAAAGAAGTCAACTGAAAAGTAAGACAGAAAGAAAGAAAGAAAAAAGAAAGAAAGAAAGAAACGACAACTGGAAAGAAAGAAAGAAAGAAAGAAAGAAAGATAGATAGAATGAAAGAAAGAAAGAAATAATAGGAATACCGTAGAAGTAACAATGTATAAAACAATAAAAGAACAGTAATGAAGAAATAAAAAGGGTAAAATTCATAAAGAATAGCTAAAAATCAAAAAAATTTAAATAGTTTTTATCGAAAAATGATGCAAAGAAAGAAAGAAAGAAAGAAAGAAAGAAAAAAGAAAGAAACTCCGTAGAAATAATAAAATATAAAAATTGAAAATATAAAAATAACAGTAATGAAGAAATAAAAATGATGAATTTAAAAAAAAAAGTTAAGAACAAAAGAATGTGAATCGTTTTTCTCCATAAAAATTAATGCGAAGAAAGAAATTTAAAGACGAGAAAGAAAGTAAGAAAGCATAGAAAAAAAAGAAAGAAAATGCGTAGAAAGAACAAAGTGTAAATTTGAAAAGAAAAAGTGAACAAGGAATAAAAAAAATGAAACGAAAAAGAACTAAAAGGAAAACACGCGAAAAGACAAAAAAAAACAAAAAAAAACATTGAAAAATTGATTGTCAAAGAAAAGCCCGACAACGCGTGCGTACCTTTCGGGAATAAATGTTTTTACATTTAGTTTATTCTGTATCTGTATGAATAGGAAACCGCGTTAATAATACAAAAAAAGAATGCATCGAGAAAGAACTGAGCTGGCAAGCACGAAGAGACCTTGGTGAGTTAGTATTGAGACGAACGAGAATGGCGGGCTTTGAAACAAAATATAAATTAATACAAAAATAATGACTGAAAATGAAGACATATTCAAAAATAGAACAAAACAAATGCAGTTAGAACTGCTCAGTCTCACGAGATAATAAATTGAGTAATTGCTTCACACACACACACACATATAAGTTTTTGTTATGACGTAAACAGAGATATAAGATTTCATATCAATATATATTAATATACAGCCAAATAAAATACATATATGCATTCATATATAAAGGATTGGGAAGAGGAATCACTATAAATAAAACAAAGTGACATGGATATAGTTTGGCTGGCAGGGTGGGGCGTTAAGGAACCGTGACTAGCAAACAGATATATACATGCATATTAAGCATGGAGAGAGAGAGAGAGAGAGAGAGAGAGAGAGAGAGAGAGAGAGAGAGAGAGAGAGAGAGAGAGTTAACATGCCTGTCTTGAAAAATTAATTCTCTAATGTAGTGAGTTCGATTAGTGGAGGGTAGAAAGGGAGAAGGTAGAGAAATATGGACTTTATTATCCAAGATCAACTTCCGAACAGTTAAGTCAAGTGAACTGATGACGATTTTTCGTCATCAGTTAGTGTTCGAAGATCAATCAAATTTTGTCTATCTATCTATGTCTGTTCATCTTCTATGTTCATTATCTAACTATTTATATCTGTTCATTCATCTATCTATCTATCTATCTATCTATCTATCTATCTATCTATCTATCTCAGTCAGTGTATTATCTATCTATCTATCTATCTATCTATCTATCTCTCTCTCTCTCTCTCTCTATATATATATATATATATATATATATATATATATATATATATATATATGTATATATATATCAGTCAGTGTATTATCTATCTATCTATCTATCTATCTATCTATCTATCTATCTATGTCTGTTCATTTTCTATGTTCATTATCTAACTATATATTTATATCTGTTCATTCATTTATCTATCTATCTATCTATCTATCTATCTATCTATATATCTATCTATCTCAGAGTATTATCTATCTATCTATCTATCTATCTATCTATCTATATGTATATATATATATATATATACATATATATATATATATATATGAAGAAATATAGTCTTAAAGTGTGCTATATTTATGGGATAAAGTGCTCAGTATCAGAGATAGAGGGTGTGTAAATATAAAAGTGGACATGGAATTCAGCACTTAGAGGCGACAGTCTGTTTATTGCTAGTGCAATCGTCAGTCGCCTGAGGATTGCACTAGCATGAAACAGACTTTCGCCTCTAAGTGCTAACTTCCATGTCCACTTTTATATATATATATATATATATATATATATATATATATATATATATCAGTCAGTGTATCATCTATCTATCTATCTATCTATCTATCTATCTATCTATCTATCTATCTCTCTCTCTATCTATCTATCTATGCCTGTTCATTTTCTATGTTCATTAGCTAACTATGTATTTATATCTGTTCATTCATCTATCTATCTATCTATCTATCTATCTATCTATCTATCTATCTATCTATCTAAAATGTAAGCAACTACATGTTCAATGTCTGTGGACCAACTGGAAGGCAATTGTACGATTCCTTTGTTTAAAGAAATGTAGGTGCTTCCTCGAAAAAATCTTTGACTGTTTTCAACTTCTTTGTTTGTAGATCTTCCGACACTAATGAAATCTTGCGATCGAAACAAATGAAAATCTGTTGGTGCGAAATCGGATGAGTATAAAGGATGTAGAAGAACCTCCCCATCCTAAGAATCTTAATTGGGGGGGGCAGATTATGCCCCCTTTGAATTATCAAGTTGGAGTATGATAACTTTTCTGTGTGCCAAAACTAAACAACTTCGACACAATACTTCGTTTACACCAGTAGTTCTCAACCTTTTTTTACCCATGGACCCCTTTTCCCTTCTTTTTTTCTTGGTAGACCCCTTAATAACTATTTGACATAAGACAACAATATTCTATTTTTCACTAATCAAAAGTTTGAGGTTTTAATAATCAAAGAAATATCATATAATTAAGCTTTATTTTTAAATGAAAACTAATTTAAAGCAAATAAATTGTTCTGTAATAATAATAATAATAATAATAATAAGAAGAAGAAGAAGAAGAAGAAGAAGAAGAAGACCTTGAAATTGAAATCTCAAAAATGTGACACATGAGAACATCAACAATCCCCGTTGTAGCTGGAGCCCTCGGATTGTTTGGTAAAGATTCCAGTAGACTAACTGAAGGGATTCCTGGAAGTCCATGCATTAAAGAAATACAATAAAATTGTTCTCACGATTACAGCCCACACCTTACGAAGAGCTTTGTCTATGTAGATTTTTTTCCAGTGGAAGACGTCATGATGCCATTTCTAACCTTAGGTCCCTGGGCGGGAGCCGGAAAGAAATAAGTACACATCAGAAATCAAAGGAAATAAAATAATAATAATAATAACAATCATTATAGTAATAATCATTTTTATTGACCAATATCTTGTATTACAATATTTCAATGTTTCTTCTATGGTCAAGGCCATGGGGAGCAGAGCTCTTCAGACAATTGTATTCACTGCAGCATTTATTTATGCACACTGTTTAAAAACTTTAATAAACCAATTTGAGTTAAGTGTGTGATTAGAAAAAAAGGAAAGGTATATTTATTCAATGAGATTCCTGTGGTTGATGCTGCTCAGCAAGTTTCTTTATATCTGGTTCCATCTATGTTAATCAGAGTTGAAAATCGCCTCTTTTCACAATGTCAAGTCTATTGCGAACTTTCGATGACAGTTGAAAAACACGGCTAAATCCCGATTCAACAAGATAAGATATTGGAAAAGCAACATAAAATAAATAAATAATGATTCATAGATATATATATATATATATATATATATATATATATATATATATATATATATATATATATATATATATATATATATATATATATATTCCAATATGGTGTAAATTACAGTAGAAATTTAATTTTTAATAATAAAAATCATTCTTAGTTGGCTTTCTTTATGGACATCCAAAATATCATTGTGGACCCCAAATTTGTTGTATTTTGCCTGTGGATCCCCAGAAATATTGCATGGACCCCTAGGGCCTATGTAAACCCCGGTTGAAAACTCAATTAAACGCCAAGGAAAAGAGTGATAACAGCCACTGGACTTGAGAAACCTGAAAAGTGTTTTAAGAGGAATCGCTTATAAATTTCGACAGAAAACAATACTGGCTGATCGCTCAATGAATGCCACATGCTTCCTTGTAGGGAAACGCGGCTAATACTATCATTACCATATATACAATATGACTCAAAAATGGCTGACCAATAATATTCATCAACAATATGTGGCCTCCGAGTTCTTCTGACATAAATCTCCTGGAGTTTAACTGAAAGCAATACTGGCTGCTCGGTCAATGAATGCCAAACTCTTCCTAGTAGAGAAACCGCTACTAGATTCTTTTACTGTGTCCAAGATGGATTATTTTACATGGCTACGTCTCCAAATGTCCTGCTGTTTACCTATGGTTTGAGGGAAAGTTATGTTCATGCTTTCACCAATGGCATAAGAGCAAAGTAAACGTAAACTATCCCAACCGGTATTTGAACGTGATTTACTCAATCCGTGATGTTAACGTGTAGACCATCTACACCCCATAATGTTGGCCAAAGAGCCACTCAAGGCAGAGGGCCACTAAACGTGGCTGTTTTAAAGGCGTCATCTGTGGAAGTAAGAAGGGCCCATTATGAGGATATATAGGATAATTAACGATTGGCCGTAGACTTCAAAAGGCTAAAATTGTAAGGATTGCGGATGCATTATTTCGAGTGTCTCTTCTACAAAGTAACAGTTCTGGAGTAGAAGCTACCTAAATGCAAATGTCCCCTTACCGGGGTGGGTCCTAGTTGTGAACGTCTGAACTGGTGGAACTAAAGAAAGTGGCTTGTCCGAACATTTACCATGGAAATAGCGATCGGGTAACGAAGGGCTAGCAACATTTCATCTGTGAGGAAAGGGGTTGTAGGTTGGAAGGTAATTCATCACCCACATGACCGATTCTGGTCTGATTTGACTCTCGTAAATATAGATCTCCTGACAGTAGGAGTTTCTCAATTGATACAAGGGACCGACCATTCTTCCAGTATTTTTAGCGATAGTAACGAATATACGCACGATGGAATAATGCATAGCGGCTCGGACTGAGGAATCGGAGAGCCGAGTTCGAATTCCAGTCAGATCAATTATTATTCACTTACGTGCTAATACCCCTGGGAAAGGTATGAATCTTCTCTCCCCCCCCCCCCAGCTATGAGTAAATATCAGGAGAGACTGGGTTCAGACAGGCAGCCGGTCTAGGATAAGGAAAACTCTGAATTTAAACCGGCCTGGAGTGGAGTAGGCTCCAAGAAACACATCTTATACTCTAGGGCCCTGGTTATTATTTTGCAGTACATGTGGTGCCTTTACGACCCAGGTGGGTCACGTGATCGTGACGTATATAAGAAGTTCCATAATGTCTGGGGTGAGTATTAGTTCGAGTTAAGTAACCTCATTGACAGTACAACCACTCATCAAAAAAATTGTTAAAACTGCTTAGCAACCTTGACATATTTGGAAGGATATTAAAATAATCAACAACCTATCCTGTCATGATAGAAAATGAGATTAGTAGATACACAAAAGATGGAAAGGGCTGTAAGACAAGGATGTGTCTACTCATCAGAGCTATTAAACCTATACAGGGAGCCATTCTGAGAAAATCAAACGTCCTACCAGGATTCATTATTGTCGGCCATAATCTTAACAAAAGTTATGGGAATGACACTGTGTTGATGGCACACACAGAAAGAAAACTACAAAAGCTCCTGCAGAAGGTAGCGAAGGAAAGCGAGAAGGACTAAACATAGACCACAAGAAGCTAGAATTCATGGTCGTTAGGAAAAAGGGTAGATCCAAAATGCAAATTCCAAATCAGGGGTACCAAAATCATACAAGTACACAAATTTTAATATCTGAGAAATGTTCTAAGAGAGGATTGAAAGTGCGACACTGAAATCCAAAGACACATTGGGATGGCCAAAGATGCTTTCCAAAAACTAAGCAGAGTATTAAGAGACAGAAAAATCTCGTTAGAAACAAAGAAAAGAGTACTGAACTGTTACGTGATATATGGCAGAGAATGCTGGGAAAACTCATCAAACGTGAACAGACTTGAAGCAACAGAAATGTTGTTCTACAGAAGGATGCTGAGGATATCATGGATCAAACATGAGAGCAACGACGAGGTTTTGAACAAAATCGAAACAAAAAGCAAACGTATACTTAACACCAGGAAGAGGTAGTCGAAATTTCTAAGGCTTGGAAAATTTGATACTCACAGGACAGATTGAGGGCAAGAAGAACAAAGGAAAACAGGGCATATATTTGATGAGTTTAAGTAAATGGGTCACGGAACAGGGTTTAGGAGAAATAAGGAAAAAGAACATTTATTAAGAGCTACAAGGGACAAGAAGTTGTAGAGGGCTATGGTCGCCTACGTCCTGAGGGGACACGGCAATTAAAGAATGTGATGAATCAATGCATTGTATTGGTGGCACGCCAGTCTCTCCCCCTATCAATCTATGCGAGAGTTTAGCCGCGAGATCAGAATCAAAATCTGGTCATGTTGAAACCTAGATGAAAAATGGTTTAATACTTGATAGCAATTACGGAAGTTGAATCCTACTAAAAAAAATGAATAAAATAAAACAGAATAAGATTAAGCTTATCACCCCAAGCAAGTCTGGAAGCCACTAGCACGCAAGGGGTTACAGAAGGTTTGGAGGAAGAGCAGATAGGAGTGGTAAAGGAGAGGATGTGGAGAAAGATAGTGGATCGATCAAGGCAAGGGGGTTACAGAAGATTTGGAGCGAGAGCAGATAGGAATGAAAGGGGAAAGGATGTGGAGAAGGAAAGTGGATAGATCAAGGCAACTGGAGATGTCGATTGACGTTACATTTAAATAGTTGGAGATTGTATTTGTCAGGGAAACAGGAATAAGGAAGGGAGTTCCACAGGCGAGATATGCGAGACATGAAGCTATTGGAGTAGAAGAGACGTCTACATCTAACAGTTTCACCGGTGAAGGGGTGGGAACGGGATGCCAGCCTCGTAGGACGTTTAAATTCATGAGGCCTAGGAACCAGCGAAAGCAGCTCCTCGGAGCAATTACCGTGAAAGTATTTGTAAAAAAGACAGAGCGAGGCAACGTCGCGTCTGTGAGAGAGCGACTGCAGACGAGATGACAGATCCGGGCCAATTACATTGCATATCCGTCTCTGGATCTTATCAAGAACCCTGAGGCAAACAGCAGGGGCTCCAGACCATATATGGCAGCAATACTCCGTGCAAGATGCTATTTATCTAAATATTTACTAGTTTCTACTATTCTACTAATGATGAAACATTGATATCTTTACGGTTGATGATAAAGCAGGGAGCATTCGTGAGTGGCTATATAGAACATGTGAAACCACGCGCAATACCCTTCCCTCATCAGCTGCCAACCGGGAAATGTAACACAGTTTTGGTAGCTAAGCTGGTACTGCCACCCCTGGCGCCACCAGCAGCTTTTTGCCATCGTATACGGTATTGTTGTTTGTGTAGTCTTTTGGTACTATTTTTTTTTTGCAACTGCAAATCAGATTTTCAACGTTGTGTTAAAAGCATTTATGTTTGATCGTTAACCTATACACAACATGCTCGTAGCAAGCGTTATCAATGACGTAGAACGAAAGCTAAATAGATGTTGTTCATGTCGGATGTAGCATTGTGTGACGAGCATTGTTTTAATTTATTTAAGATCCTGACCAGATCCAATTCGATGCATGTTTGGCTGTAATCTGGAGACGACGTGAAGCACGCTTCAGGCTCCGGCCACTAATGCCCACCTTCAAAAGAAAGGAAACGATTTTATTAAACTAAACTATTTTTATATATATATATTTCGGTTGAGCTCTGTGGGGAAGGAAGCGTGGATTTGTAAACAGTGACTATTACAGCTAGTATAGCATGACTCTTCGACAGAATTGAGTCCTGTCGGTCACTGTGTGTTTATCTAAATCTAAAAATAAATAAGCTAAAATTCACCTTCATCCCAGCCGTCCGCCCACGGCTTTCCGACTGACGCCAATTCAGTCAGGTTTCGATCCTAGCTAGAGGCAACCGGACGTCTAGCCACACTGAAGATACGGCGAAACAGTCTGTCTGTGGATGACAATAATATATATATATATATATATATATATATATATATATATATATATATATATATATATATATATATATAATCATTTCACACCCAAGCAAAGCGGTAATGCTACTAAAACGCAAAGGATTACTGGGAGTAAAACAGAATGAGTAGATTTGAGAAGGAAGTAGAAATCGAATTCTAAACAGGAAACAAGTGATAAACCTTTACACTTGTTCAATAAATGAGGAAGGAGTGTGAACTGGGCAATAAAGAAGTAAACAATGCGAAATAGAAATATACATTTTACGTCTTTAATAATAGAATTTTCGAAATATAAAAAGATTTAATGTAAATTTCCCCAAATTATTTTCTCTCTAAATTTCTGAGTTGTGGAATTATCACTTAAATTATTTACATGCTGACTATTGTCCTCATCTTTGTTGTTATTATCATAACGTTTCGGTCGTTATGCCGTCCGGCCTTCAACAATCTGAAGACATTGGGATAATAACAACAAAGATGAGGACAATGGACACGTACACACAAACACAAACACACATACACACGCGTATGCACATACATACACACACGCGCAGACACATACATACATACAAACACACACATAAACACACACACATACATACACACAATCATACACATACGTACACAGAAAAACACGGAAACACATACATACACACGAACACGCTCACACGTACACACATACGCAAAGATATTCCAACACACACAAATACAAACACACAAAGACACACACACACAAACACGCACAAACATACGCACAAACACGCACATGCACACTCGCATACACACAAACACACACACACACACACTCATATACACATACGCAAAAACATACAAACATACACAAACATAAATACGCCCACACGAAAACACGTACACACATACACATACATGTACACACATACACTTACACACGTACTTACACATATACAAACACGCACATTCATATACTCACACAAAGACGCACGCCCGTACGCACGAAAACACACACATATACACACAAGTACAGAAACACGCACACACATACACACACATACACACACATTAAATCACGCACACATGCAAACACGCATATATAAGCACACAGAAGCACACAGAAGCACAAATAAACACCAACACGCACACACATACACGCACAGCAACACATACACACACCCAACATGTATAAATTTGTGGGATCACATGAGGAATAAGGTT
>OZ038493.1:12836591-12839091 GCA_964036315.1 Acanthosepion esculentum
ACCCACCGTACATTGCGTTATATAAGATGCATAGAAAACGCAGCTTGAACAGCACGAACAGATTTCTAAAATTGTATTAAAATCACAACCTTCTCTTCAACCAACTCTGATGATGAGTTAAGAAAATTGAAACCTCGAACAATATAACTTTTACCTTTTCTTCCGCAATGAACTCTGGACATGTCATGACGGAATTTCCTTCTTGTGTTAGAGGTACTTTTCGTAATTTGAAAAAGACGATCACTAAAATGAATAGACATAAAATATCCGTCCTTACATGGACACACACACACACACATATGATCGACTCTCCCGTCGAACTCGACGTATGAGGGTCAGGCAGATCAGTTCCTAGAAACTGAAAGCCCGACACCGACACATGAGATTTGATTATAGTGGTGAAGGCTTTGTGCAGGGCCATCCACACTTTTTGGAGGGACGAATACAGGGACCTGGTGCAGCGAATGCCACAAGGTCCCCAAACGACCCTGCGCAGGTTTTGAATTCAGAGTTGTCCTTCTCCTAGACTAGTTGCCATCCAAGGCTATATATATATATATATATATATATATATAATTGAATTTAGTGTATACGACAGCCGATCATTGTTCAAACATATATTGTTAAATATAAAGCAGACAACGAATGTCTATTATATTTTATCATGAGCCTTTCCAAGCGTCGTATAATAGCTTGAGTTTCTAGATAAAATAAAGATAAAAAGTGTCCAACATTTGGATATTTCTTTATTATATTGGTCGTCAATCTCAGCTTTGGGTTTACGTGAGCGATCTTCAGAATGGTTATATGGACATTACAGTAGAGATGTTTACCGTCAAAGATGACATCCTGTTTTGCTTCACATGGAAGTTTGCTTTGCGACGATAACGGTCGCGGAATAGCAGACGCAGGTTGTGAATTCGTAATGCAGTTCTATGTCGTCGTACATGACCACGTGAAAGAAAGTAATGTTATCAACAGAAGCATATGTTTAAATGCATTGTAATATATTGCTACTGGTTTGAAGTGTAATCTTTTTTGAGTGTGGGTTGCTTTGTTTTAATTAGGTGACCTCTTAAGGTTCTTTTTACTGTTCGTATGTGTCAGTATTGTTGGCAACTAATATCTATCTAATATTATGTACATAGCTATGTTTTTCTAAGAAATGTTGTTAATGGAACTAAGATCAGAAATGTGACAGGTAAGTCTACAGGAGAGCTTGCCTGCATGCAGCGTGTCTATTATTACTATCAGAGATACAATCTCTGAACGGACAAGTAAATTGATACACTACATTGGTTTGTTATAGTGGATTTACTTGTGTGGTTGTAGGGTTATTAGAGACTATGAGGTTAATTGTTTTAAATTTTTATAATATATAATGAGCTTAACTTGTTTATTATTATGATTAATGGGTTTAACATTTCTACCTATTATGTTTTTGAGTGTTGATTCATCATGTGTTTAATTCTTATGCATTTGGTTAGGATAGTATAAGTTAATAGTATTATGTTTATTTAGAAGTACACCAGTGTGATTAGAATTATTATTATCAGTTTTGTTAGTGGTATTATTCAGTTTATTAGGATACATTTTAATTTGTTGATCAATTACGGAATTAGGGAATGCATTATTAACGATTGCTTGATGTTATGTAATTATTTACAGAATATGGTTTAGGAAGAAGATATCATTTGTGTACTTTAGCATAAGTTTTTTATAACAGCTAACTAATATTGTTCGGGCCACTCACTATTATAATTAAGAAGACACAAGTTAATGCTAGTGGGGTTACTATATAGAGAATAGTAAATTTATGTGTGTTAGAATTAATAAGTACATCAAGGAATGGAATTTTATTATTAATGGTGAATTCTAGTGTAAATCTGAAGATGAAGTGACTTTCAAATTTGTTTTTAAGTTGTGTAATTTGATCAATATTTTTAGCTAAAATGAAAATACCATCTATGTATCTTACATATATAGGGGGTTTATTACTGTCATTAAACATTGAAGTCAACAATTAGAGGCGACAGTCTGTTTTATGCTAGACGCAATCGTCAGGCCACGAGTGCTGTTTTTTTTGTCTCGGCCAAGAAAAAAAAAACAGCACTCGTGGCCTGACGATTGCGTATATCATGAAACAGACGGTCGCCTCTAAGTGTTGACTTCAATGTTCACTTTTATATTTACACACGCTCTATCTCTGTTATTGAGCACTTTTTCCCATAAATATAGCACACCTTAAGACTATATTTCTTCATATATATATATATATAGAGAGAGAGAGAGAGAGAGACTATATTTCTTCATATATATATATATATATATATAGAGAGAGAGAGAGAGAGACAGACAGACAGACAGACAGACAGAGATAGATTCTTGATAAAATACAAAGAAGAATCTGCAATATTATTGGCCTTGTCTTGGCATCACGACTTCAGTCACTTTACCATCGTAGTAATGTAGCTACATATATATATATATATATATATAT
>OZ038493.1:12844091-12866591 GCA_964036315.1 Acanthosepion esculentum
ATCCTCTTCTTCTCCTTCCAGCTATGGGTAAATATCAAGACAGGCTGGGCTCTAGAGTCTTGGATTTAGGAGGAGGACAACTCTGAATTCAAAACCTGCGTAGGGTCGTTTGGGCACCTTGTGGCACGTTGTAATTTCTATTTCTTACATGAACTCAGTCCACAACGGGGTTGATAAGACAGCTGACCGATATCTTCGTCTACCGAAATAGATTATTCCCCATATGAGGTGATTTCGGATTTTATCGTTTATTAATCACACACACAGACATACACACACACACACACACACACACACACACACACACACACACACACATATATATATATATATATATATATATATATATATGAGTGTGTGTATGTTAAAAATATAGTTTTAAGAAATGGTATATTTATGTGCAAATGTGCTCAATGTCAGTGATAGAGCGTATGTAAATATAAAAGTCGACATTTAGGTCAATAACCAGAGGCGACAGTCTGTTTCATACTTAAGCACAATTTTTAGGCACATGGCCTGAGGATTAAGTATAAAATCCTAAATTATTTTTTAAATATTGGTGTTTGATTATTTGTGTTATATAGGAATAAAGTGTCGCTGCCAACACTTGAGTTTAAACATAGATCGCCAGTGTGCAAATACAGGCGATCCCGTTATTTTATTAAGTGGATCACGGGACCATAGAGGAAACGCATATATGTAGGAAGTAGCTGACGACTAACGATCACCATTTCTAGTCTATCCTCTATTACTATACGGATGGCTATTCTATACTCTATTCACCATAATATTTATCTATACGGATTACCCTTCGAGCGAGTATTATCGAGCAAGTTCTATTAATGCGAGTGTTATTCGAAGGCGTCTGACACCAGTATTGTTCAACGGCGTTACTATAGTTGTTTCTGCGAATACAAAAGTTCTACTATAACGAGCATTACAAAAGTGACTACGAGTATTCGTTGACATCACAAACATTTGTATTAATTATTTCTACTTATGATTAGTAAATACAGATTTCACTTAATAATAATATCATCTGAAAGTTTGAAATTAATGCAGAATTTGAAAAAAATTTTAAACTTAATAAATTTTTCTGATTAAAATTTTAAAAATATGAAAACAATTCTTATAAAAATTTATTATTCCTCTTTTTTTTCCCCTTAAGGCAATAGTGTCCTTAATATATCTTATTTATAAAAGTAGTTCAAGGCTTCTTCAATTAAACAATATCTTTGTTGCATTTATTATTTTATGATTCGGAGCAGATTTACGATAAATGTTTTTCTGCTTTTAACTAATATAAATATGAAGAGGCTAGAATTTTACTTTCTCGAAATTTCAAAAAATTAAGTAAGCGGGGGAAACATTTTTGAAATATTTTTTTTTAAATATTTCTTCAAGTTTTTCTAAAACGAAAATTTAAAAAATAATTTCATTACTTTGTAAATAAGTCCCGAAAATATCATTAAAATCCGACGATTATTTGACTTTTGCAAGAATTTCCAAAACAATGTGTTTTTTTTCCGTGAAAAAGACGCTAAATTTCCTAATATTTGGCCACCCGCTGACGCAAGAAAAACAAAATGCTTAACCAAAATTTCAAACGTGCTAGAAATGATTTTAAAAAATAACAAAAGAATTAAAAAATACTTTGGTTAATAGGAACAAACATTTTAACGATCAAACATTGTGTTTATCAAGCTTGGGGTCAATTTTTATCATGGTATGGCCAAATTTTAATTTTTAAGAAGTGCCTCTCTCTCTCTCTCTCTCTCTCTCTCTCTCTATATATATATATATATATATATATATATATATATATATATATATATATATATATACCCAAGTATAGGATTCGTGTATACGGAATAAATTCCAATAACCAACAATTACTATTCTTAAAAGAGTGCTCAATACAGAGTAGAGCAAATATAATTATTTATTTAAAAATTTTAACAAAAATATGTTATAAAATCACTACAAAAATAGCCATTTTGTTTCAACACCTCCAGTGTCTTATCAAGTGATTATCACTTGATAAGACACCGGAGGTGTTGAAACAAAATGGCTATTTTTGTAGTTATTTTATAACATATTTATGTTAAAATTTTTAAATAAATAATTATATATACATATATATATATATATATATATATATATATATATATATATATATATATATATACATATATATATATATATATATATATATATATATATATATATATAAATAAAATAAAATGTATATATATATATATATATATATATATAAATAAAATAAAATATATAAATATAGATACCTTCAAAAATTCGTATACCTAAGGTTTAAATGTATTTTTCATAAATGAAAAATCATTTTAGAAGCTTTCCAATCGCTTCAATTGAAAGCTAAAGGATTAAATTTTCTAATTCCAGAAAAAATCCTGTGGAGTATTTCAAATAGAATTTAAAATGATTTTTAGTCGATGCTTCCGAAAAAAAAAACAATTGAAACGGCCATTTTTAACTTTTTTTATAAAAGCAAATAAAAGCCGATGTAATTTGATAATTAGAGAGTTTATTGCATTTTTTATTTTACGATTTGGAGCAGATTTTTTAAAAAGTTGGCATTAGTTAGGGAAAAAATGTTGATTATTTAACTTCTCCAAGGAGTCCTGTTTGTAAAAATAAAGTTTCCACATTCTATAAAATTTCATGAAATTAATTTATGGGGGGTGGGTAACAGATGTAACAAAAATGTTTTTACTAAGATTTTCTAAAAATAAAAATTTCAAAAATAAATTCATTCATTTTTTAATAAGTCCTGAAAGTTTCATTTAAATTAGACAATTATTTGATTTTTGCAATAATTTCAAAATTAATGGGGTTTCCCCCGAAACTGCTACACTAAAAATTGCGATGACCACAAGTCGTACGGTTTTAACCAAAAAAAAAAGAGATTTTTTACACAAATTTAAAACGTGTTAGAAAGAAGAAAAAATTTTTTTTAAATATTTAAAAAATACTTTGTTCTTTCCTCTTAATAATAACATAAATATTTTAAGGATGAAACTTTGTTTTTATTAAGTATCGGACCTGTTATCATTATGCTATACTGATTTTTTAGCGAATTGTTGGAGGTACCTATAAAATACAAACAAAATTCACACAAACAAAATCCATAAAACCAAACAAACAAATACTTCCAACAAAAATTATTAAAATTCATCTACCTAATGCTATCCCCCAACACTTCAACTAAGGTCGCAAATGAATTAGGCATCATTAATACGAGGATTGTTACGACCACCACCAAAGCTATCGAAGATATAATCAGGATGAATGATGGGTCAAAATTAAAGTTAACACTCAGAGGCCTGATGATTGGGTTTAGCATGAAACAGTCTGTCGCCTCTGAGTGTTCATTTCAATGTTAACTTTTATATTTACATACGCACTATCTCTGATATTGAACACTTTTTAACCTATAAATATGGCAGACCTTAAAACTATATTTCTTCATATATATATATATATATATATATATATATATATATATATATATATATATATATATAGGGTGTCCATAAAGTTCGTGTGTACTTTTAAAAAATTATAACCTTATTTGTATTTGCGATAGAAATAATCTGTAAAAAATGTTATAAAGTTTAATGTACCTAGTTTTAAGTATAGCTAAAATAAATAATGTGATCTCAGTCATTATTGTAAATCAGTTGGCAAATTTTTCCGTGAACTGCAAAATCGTATTACCCTTTGTATTGCTAATGATGGAGGACATGTGGAAACTTAAATAAAATTTCAATAAAACCTTGAAAAATATAGATTTACTTCTTTCTAATCCTTTTTATAGATAATTTCTATCGCAAATACAAATAAAGTTATCAATTTTTCAAAGTGCACACGAACTTTATGGATACCGTATATATATATATATATATATATATATATATATATATATATATATATATATATATATATATATATATATATATATATGTATATATATATGTATATATATATATGTGTATATATATATATATACATATATATATATATGTATATATATATGTGTGTATATATATATATATATATATATATATATATACATATATATATATAATTCGTCCTCTTTAGCAGTATAAACTTAATGATTTTTAGTGTAACCAAGTCATTCCCACTCTTGTTTCTTCTTTTAAATGTATCCCCTAACCATGTTGAAACGTATCTTAGCTTCTGTTGCTACTGATCTGAGCCTTCTGCTATCAAGCATCACTCGATACATTACTTTTATTATGTCATTAAGTGTATGAAAACCATGGGTGGCTTTGTATGTTTTTCTTTTTTCCTGTTTTTATTTTTATATATCCTAAACGGGTTTGAAAGATCTGAGAAAGGAGGTGTAACGTAAAGTACCACGCGTAAAGTACCTTGTTACCTATTAATATACATTCGAAGGGCTTATATTCTATACCAATGATTCTCAACATGGTCCAAGTGGATATCCGGTGGTCCACATATCACTTCTAGTGGCACACAGAGAATTCGTACCCATAAAAACGTTGTAGCCATTTCACAAAAATGTATCTAAATTATTCATCTATTGAAGAATTAAAAAATATAATGTTTTGTTTAATTACACACATGTCCATTATATTTGAAAATATCGAAATTATGTAGGTATTATGCAGTCCTATATTTATTTAATTTCTTATCATATATATATATATATATATATATATATATATATATATATATATATATATAATGTTATATATACTATATATAACATAATAAAAATTATTCCTATGTTAATCGATCACTACACAATATTGTTTGATAATAAATTTGATATTTATAATTTATAGAAATAAAGTATTCCTTATTGAAATTATTATTTAAAATTGATTTTGATATCCTGTGTTTATCCTTGTTTGCTAAAATGAATTTTAAAGTTTAACTAGACTACTTTGTCTTTTCATTGAGTATTTTAGCGTGAAAATTGAACAGCCTAAAAGTAAAAGTAGGAGTGGTCCATTTGAATTTTTTTGAAGAAAAAAAGGGTCCATAGACTGAAAAAGGTTGAGAAGCACTGTTCTGTACCATAACTTTTTATTATCTGCCTTTCATTAGTTAATATAACACATCTATCACTTCTATGCTTTTTATGAATAAAAGTAATTCAAATATAGTTTTAAAGTTTTTCTAAATTAATTGAATAGTAGGCCAATGCTGTGTGGTAGATCAAAGGACAGAAACTGCATTTCTTTACTAATTTTATGACGGAGAACTAACCATCAACTGTCAAAAGAGAGA
This sequence comes from Acanthosepion esculentum, assembly GCA_964036315.1. Taxonomy (NCBI): domain Eukaryota; kingdom Metazoa; phylum Mollusca; class Cephalopoda; order Sepiida; family Sepiidae; genus Acanthosepion; species Acanthosepion esculentum. The sequence continues at coordinate 12,849,408 of OZ038493.1, forward strand.
ATGCATGGTTACAATTAAAAGTGACGGCACAAGATGTGTTCTGTACATTGGGGACGTCAAAATTAAACAGGTACAGATTTTATCTATCTATATAGTGTAGTAACATACGATGGAAAATGTGGCACAGAAATCTGAAGGCACACAGGAATGGCAAAAAACAAATGCCCTTCAGAAACTAAGCAAAGTATTAAGAGATAGAAAAATGTCTAAGACATCCCAAAGAAAAGAGTACTGAACCGCATTTATTTAATCTGAATGTTAGACAATTTCCTATAGGCTTGCAGTGGCAGTGATGTAGTTTAACCGGCAAATGCTGAAGATACCAAGGGTAGGTCATGTGAACAATGAAAGCATTTTAAGGAAAATCAAAACTACAAGGAAATTATTACTTACAATAAGAAAGATAAAGCTTAAATTTCTGGGACGCACAATCAGGAAAACAAGTGACAAGAGAATTTAACACGGTCATATATTAACGGTCAGAGAGGACACGAGAAACAGCGAGCAATTTATTTAACAAGCGTGGGTGAATGGAAGAAAAAACAGAAACTAACAGAGATGTTAAAGAGTCAAAATTTATTCAGAGCAACAAAGATAGGAAGTTGTGGAGAGCCCAAATTGGCCATGTCTTGAAGAGACATGGTGCATAAAAGAAGTGAATAGATAGCAAAACAAGAACAAAAAGGAATGGTAAAAAGTTTAAAGTTACTTAGAGCAACAAAAGAAAGGAAGTTGTGGAGAGTCATGATCGATCATTTCCTGAAGAGTACATAAAGCAAGTAAATGGATGAAAGAACGAGGACAAAGGGGAATTATAAAGCGTTTGATAGTTACTTAGAGTAACAAAAGATAGAAAGTGGTGGAGAGCCATTATCGCACATGTCCTGAAGAGGTATAGAACGTAAAAGAAGTAAATGGATGGCAGAACAAGGCTAAAAAATAAACTGTAATGGTTTCAAAAATCACTTAGCGCAACACAAGACAGGAAGTAGTGAAGAGCCATGATTGCCCACACCCTGAAAAGAAATGACAGTTAAAAAAAAAGAAGAAAAGCCATTTTTAATGTACTGTCCTCCTGTATGGCAGGGAATGCTGGACGATCTCTTCAAAGATAGATGAAGCAACAGAAATGTGGTTCTACAGAAGGATGCTGAGGATACTGGGAACCGAACATGTGAGTAACGGCGAAGTTTTGGAGAAAATGGGAACAAAAAGGAAATTAATATTTAACATCAGGAAGAGACAGCTGAGGTTTCTGGGGGATATAATGAGGAACGAGGGCTTGAAAAATCTGATCGTCACGGGACAGGGCGAGGACTTGGGAGAATTAACCGAAAGACAAAGATTTATTAAAATCTACAAGAGACAGGAAGTTGTAGAAAGCAATGATCACCTACGTCATGAGGGAACACGGCACATAAAGGAGAAGAAGTGTCATTAACATGAATGAGAAGAGGTTTGCTTTCATTCTATGCATGATTATTTTTAAGTATTTAACCCCTAGCAAGGCGGGAGTGCCACTAGCACGCAAGGAGTTACAGAGAGTGAGAGCAAGAGTAAAGAGGGGTGTTTGAGGAAAGGATATAGAGGATGACGGGGATAAGAATCAAGTCATCAGAAGATGTCGATTGGCATTACATTTGAATATTTTTTGTATTATAGCCATGAGGGAAGCAAGTAAAAGGAAGGGAGTGCTACTGTCGGGAAGTGCGAATGAAGAAGCTGTTGGAGTAGAAGAAGCAGTTACATTTAACTGTTTGTTAGTGAAAGGGTGGGACTGAGATGCCAACCTCGTAGCACGCTTAAATTAAGGCAATTTTAGGTACCAGTAAAAGTAGCTGGTCAGAACAGTTGCCATGAAAATATTTCTATAGAAGACAGAGGGAAGCCTTAGCACGTCCGTGGGAAAGTGACGAGATGCCAGATCAGGACCTATCACATTGCATATCCGACTCTGGATTTTGTCGAGGACCTCAAGTCGTCGAAATAATATTGAAGCTTTAAGAATTTCAATTCTTAAACGTATTGCTTGTGATAGAGAGCAACTTTTTGTCTAAAATCAGCGAATTTTGATTTGCATGCATTAATCAATAAAATACGTTGATCAGTATCGATAAATATATATGACATTTATATCAATAAGACGATCAAAACAGCCTATTTCAAAATAAAAATCAATTGTCACATTCTAGTCAATGGTTTAGTTTGGTTTGTTTTACGGCATATCAACATCAATGGGTTATTTAATGCCGACAAGATTTTTATTGCTGGTAATATTTTTTATCTATCTATCTATCTATCTATCTATCTCAGTATATATTGATTCGGTTTGGTTTGTTTTACGGCATATCAACATCAATGGGTTATTTAATGCCGACAAGATTTTTATTGCTGGTATTTTTTTTAAATATATTAGGTCATCTGTCCGAATTTTAACTTTTTGTTAAAATGAACGAAATTTAAAGAGTATTTTATAATGTCTAATGGAGCTGAACATTATTTTTATGTTTAGATGTATTTAAACTGATCAAATTTTATTTCAGAGAAGAATAAAATTAAATTTTGTTTGATTAAAACCCTGCAAACATGGAAGTACCCAAGAATCATGTGAGGCACATAATGCTTTATGAGTTCAAGAAAGGAAACTCAGCAGCCGAAGCGGCTAGAAACATTTACTCAGTTTACGGAGAGGAATGTGTGAATGAAAGAATTTGCAGAAGATGGTTTGCAAAATTCAGAGGTGGAGATTTCACCCTTGAAGATAAAGATCGAACCGGACGCCCAGTTGAGTTTGATGAAAAGCTTCTTGAAGCAGCCCTTGAAGAAAATCCTGCTTTATCAGTTGAAGAATTGGCAGTGGTTCTCAGTTCAAACCATACAACTGTTCATCGTCATCTTCAACAACTTGGAACAGTTCCTAAACTTGGAAAATAGGTGCCTCATGAATTGTCTGAAAACAACCTCAAATCCCGAGTTGACATCTGCTCTTCTCTCCATTCTCGCCGATTTGTTTCATTTTTTTTGGATAGACTTGTCACTGGCGACGAAAAATGGATCTTTTATCGAAATGTTAAACGTCGTAGACAGTAGCTTGGTAAAGGGGAAGGACCCCAGCCACAGCTGAGAAGGGAACTTCATGGGCAAAAGGTTCTTCTTTCAATCTGGTGGGATTGCCAAGGAATAATCCACTTTGAATTCTTACCACCTAATGCAACAATTAATGCTCAAATATACTGTCAGCAATTAGAGGGTTTGAACCAAGCTTTGAGGAAAAAAGGACCTGCTCTAGTGAATCGAAAACGGGTGATGTTTCATCAGGACAATGCGCGACCACACACAGCAAGAATCACGTCACAAAAGATCGAAGAACTTGGTTGGGAGAAAATTGCTCATCCACCTTATTCTCCCGACCTTGCTCCTTCAGACTACCATTTGTTTCGTAGCTTACCAAATCATTTGGAAAAAACAGCTTTTGTAACACAGGAAGAGGTTAAAACTGACATTTGTGAGTTCTTCGAATCAAAGCCAAAAGAATTTTACAGTAATGGAATTAGTAAGCTTGTTAATAGATGGAAGGAAGTCATAGATAATCAGGGAAATACATTTTTGATTGAATCTGTAATTAAATGTAACATTTGATCACTTGTTTTCTTTATTCAAAATTCGGACAGAACTTATGGGATGACCTGATATTTCTGGTAATATCTTTTCTTCAAAAAATATTGCTGGTAATTTTTTTTCCTTCAAAAATGTATTGCTGGTAATAATATATTGCTGGTAATAATTTTTTGGTAATAATTTTTTCTCCAAAAATTTATTGCTGGCATTAAAACCAATTTTACACCTTTTCATAGTGTTTTGACTCCAGTTTGGGGGTTAACTATTAGTTGGGACCCTAACAGGCGCTACCACCGCGTGTCAGGGTGGACCTTAGAACACCAGCAATTAAGAGGTGATTCTACACACCTCAAAACATCATGATCAGAGGCCTTGCTGTTGGACGTAGTTTATCGTCTTACCCAGGACGCCTCATTTGTAAGTGGGTGGTCTTATCGCTCTGTAGAGGTGCAGTCGGCGTATTCTGAAGCTTCAGCCGACTGGGCGATTCTAGTCAATGACTGATCAGCCACTGGTTCTGATTAACAACAGGAGTATTTAAGTTATGTATATTACGTACTTACATTATATCAACTTTTTTGTACTGGGGTAATTTGGTACAGTCAGTGGGGTAGGCTGATACAGAGTACTAAGTAGCCGACTTGCAATGTACCAACTAGCCCCAAACATGTAGTTTTGTTTAGATTATATTCAAACGTTCTGACAGAAGCTGCTTAAAATATACTATATTGTATATATACGCCACTCCTCATAATAATATAAACTGTTCTGTCATCAATCACCCATTGCAGTATGAACAAGACACGCGTTTGTCAAAGTGAGAAAAAGTTACTTTCCAGGAATAAAAAAAAACGTTTATTCATGCAAAACATTTCATGCTGACAACTCAAACTTAGAAAGAAAAATGGCGGAATCTTTTCTGTTCAAAACGCGGCAAACAGTAGCGCCATCAAGTGAGGAAAACAAAAAGTAAAGAAAGAAAATCAAGCTGCATCATTTGCCAACAAGACGCGTTCTTTCCGCTTAACTTTTCGACAAATCTCTATGCAATGCTGTTTTTTTTTATCTTGACTATTTCACGATGAAAAAGAAAATGAGATTTTTTTTATTCATTTTCTTACAAACAGGACGATAAAGCCACTAAGACTCAGAGGTTACCGAGTGAGAAAGAAACTGAGAAAACGTTACTGAAGATCGAGGACAATAAAAAGAACATGATTCAAGGAGACAGAAGATGACGATTGACGTTGCATTTACAAGTTTGGAAATTGTATTTGGCAGGGAGACAAGAAGCCGTCAGAGAATTTCAAGTGAAGAAATTACTAGCGTAGAAAATACCGTTGCATCTGTCAGTTCCAGCAGTAAAATGATGAGAGCTAATTACTAATCTTGTACTGCGCTTAAATTTGTGAAGTCTAGATGTCTATGAGGAAAGCGATATTTATTCTTGTAATTTACAAGAAATGTGAAACAAGGCAAAAATAGTAATTGGAGAAAGCTGATCTTCAAACTGTCTCAGCTAACCACAATCACTGACCTAGACAAACTACAATATTCCTTACACAAAAACAACGCATTCTTACTTACCATTCTTACTACAATCACCACAATACCACAGTGTCTTTATAAAATCCTAACTAGTCACCATATAAACACATATCAACGAAAAAAGCCTTAAAGATGACTGGAAAATTGTTCTCTTTAGTTATCGATATAATAACTTCAAAGACACGTTTACTGGTTACATACGTTAAAGTGAGAATATATGCATATGAAGTAGGAATATACGAATATGAAATAAGAATATATGAATATATGAATATAAAGTAGCAATATATGAATATGAATTAGGAATATATGAATATTAAGTCAATATATGAATATTAAGCGTCCTACGAGGCTGGCATCCCGTTCCCACCCCTTCACCGTTGAAACTGTTAGATGTAGACGTCTCTTCTACTCCAATAGCTTCATGTCTCGCACATCTCGTCTGTGGAACTCTCTTCCTTATTCCTGTTTCCCTGACAAATATAATCTCCAACTATTTAAGTGTAACATCAATCGACATCTCCAGTTGCCCTGATCTATCCACTTCCCTTCTCCACATCCTTTCCCCCTTTCATTCCTATCTGCTCTCGCTCCAAATCTTCTGTAGTCCCCTTACCTGATCGATCCACTATCTTTCTCCACATCCTCTCCTTTACCACTCCTATCTGCTCTTCCTCCAAACCTTCTGTAACCCCTTGCGTGTTAGTGGCTTCCAGCCTTGCTTGCGGTGAAAAGCTTTTTAAAAAAAAATGAATATAAAATAGGAATATATGAATATGAAGTAGGAATATATTAATATTAAGTGAGCATATGAATATAAAGTAGGAATATATGAATATGAAATAGGAATATATTAAGCCAATATATGAATATTAAGTGAGCATATGAATACAAAGTAGGAATATATGAATATGAAATAGGAATATATTAAATCAATATATGAATATTAAGTGAGCATATGAATACAAAGTAGGAATATATGAATATGAAATAGGAATATATTAAATCAATATATGAATATTAAGTGAGCATATGAATACAAAGTAGGAATATATGAATATGAAATAGGAATATATTAAGTCAAAATATGAATATTAAGTGAGCATGTGAATATAAAGTAGGAATATATGAATATGAAATAGGAATATATTAAATCAATATATGAATATTAAGTGAGCATATGAATACAAAGTAGGAATATATGAATATGAAATAGGAATATATTAAATCAATATATGAATATTAAGTGAGCATATGAATATAAAGTAGGAATATATGAATATGAAGAATATGAATATTGGAGAAGGACAACTCTAAAATCAAACCCGGAGTGGAGCCCCTAAGGCGGATGCACGGCACTTTGTGCTACCTTCCGGCAACTCCTTCAGCCGCGCTGGTACCAAACTGTATTCATTTATCCTCTCCTTTGGACTCTGCTAGCAAGGCCGAGAGGGGGATCTAGACGTCCGGGCAGCCCTAGTTCTCCATATATCCCGCCCAGGCTCGTAGCGCACGGCGCTACTCCATCGTTTCCCGAGACGGTCGGATGCCGACGACGATATACATATTGAGTGGGCATATGAATATGAAGTAGGAGCTCTTGGGGCGGTCAGAAAATGCTTTCGCAGATTTCCTCAGGGTGACTTTAACCTAAACAATCAATCACGCTCCAAACGATCTTCCTGCATCAATGAAAACGCCCTGCTTGCCACTGTGGAGAATAAACCAACCATTTCGACGGAAGAGATTGCTGAGAGTTTGAAAATCGATATCTCAACTTCCTTTATTCGTGACAAAGCAAGATCGCATGTTGCAAAACAGACCTTGCAGAAATTGAAAGTGTGAAAATGGGGAACACCTACCATATTCTCCTGATATACCTCCTTCAGATTTTCATTTGTCCCGATTTTTACAGAACAGTTTAAATGACAAAAGATTTGACTCTGTACAATCAGTTGAAAGCTACCTCCAAATTCTTCCAACAAAAAACTCAAAGTTTCTATTAAAATGGCAATAAAAAGCTTGTAGAACAATGGAAGACAGTTGTTAAAAACAATGGAAACGATGTACTTGACTAATAAAAGTTATTTTGGGAGTATTCAAAATTGTGCTTTTAATTCTCTAATAGGGCACGAACATTTGCAATGATCTAATATTAGCAGCATGAAGCTATCGGGGAGGGATTTTCCCTGGACCTTTCAAGAAACACTGGCTGCTGGCTGAGGGATGATTTATCACTCACTGTTAGAAGCCATTCTTTCTCAAACCATGAAATTCCGTTCTGGAGTACAAGAACCAGAAGCTGCAAAATCCATCTCTAAAAACTGTCACTGTGCATGCTATAAGCACGAGATATTTTACTGACATATTAAAAACTATATCAATCCAATCAATTTCACCAATACGAAATGTCATCGACCATCTTTACACTTGTAGAAAACCTACGAACGATAATGGGTAGGTCCCATTCACATAGATACAGTCGTAAGTACGGTATGTTGGTCTGCAGTTTGAGATTCGTCTCCAACTGTGCTGGTCAAATCTCTGTCTCCGGGCAGAGAGAATCCCCAGACGAGGCTATGTCGAAGGGCAGAGTCTCGTCTAGGAAAACTGCTACGCGACCCCGTCTTATATGGGGTCTACGGGGAATTTTTGGCCGAGCCTACGAGCTCGGATAACCCACATTAAATTCGGCCTTGTACAACATCTGACCACGTGGGGCGGTTGGTAGATATCTTGCATTTGAAGATTCGTCTCCTGCTGTTCTGGTCAAACTCTCTGATTTCGGACAGAGAGAATCCCCAGACGAGGCTATGTCGAAGGGCATAGTCTCTTCTCGGGAAACAGCTAACCAACCCCGTCTTATATGGGGTATACGGGGAATTTTTGGCCGAGCCCACGGGCTCGGATAACCCACATTAAATTCGGCCTTGTGCCACATGGAGCAGTTAGTAGATATCTTGCTGTTAGAGATTCATTGTGGAATTCACTTGACTCACTTCTAGCAGTTGACTACTACTTCTACGCGCCTCTGGCGAATCTTATATGTGTTGTTCTTGTCCTAAGTATTATTGTTCATTACTAACCTTCGTGTGATTATTCTATTCAGTAACCTTCCCTAGGTTACAACAACTCTATTCAGCCTCTGCTCACTTTTTTGTATTGTCAAAATCCTTTGTTTCTATAATTTATGTTAAAATTAATACATTTATTATAATCTCAATAATGATATTTACAAATACAAATGTTGAACGAAGAAAAATATATATGAGATACTACCGAAAGTTTCGAAGAATTTGACAATTAAAATAAAATTAATTGCATTATTTGCATTAATCGGACTGTTATCCTAATCTTTATTGTCATATTCACAACGATGATTTAAGTAAAGATGAGGATAACAGTTCGAAACCATTACATCTAATCTCAAAGATAAAGACAGATATTAAAATAAAATTACTACGCAATATTTACTTTCCATCGTTTCCTTCGAAGTGGTCCCTTGTACTGATCAAACACACTAACCCAAAGCGAATATTGCTCACAAATGGTAGCAGCCAAAAATACTACATTCAATTCATTTACGCTTTTTAAATGACCAAAACGTTTGGACAGCCCTTTGCATGCATTGCTCTATAGACGCGAGAATATATTCACGGTGTTACAAAAGACAGAGGAGAGGTTACCCTCTCACTTTTTACTGGAATTAAAAACTAAACAGAAGATTAAATTTATCTTCTTTGATTTAGTCTACGACAATGCTGTTAAGCTGGGATGTAACTGTCTAAAATCATTATTTCTATTAATTTTCAAAATAAATAAGATAACTTCATTTTTGTACGGTGAACATTAGCTTCTAAAATTTTGATACAGCGCAGAAAATTTTATAAATATATAGAAAAATAGAAACGAACAGCAAAAAAAAAAAATGTGTATTTAAAATTGAAACCCAAATGTTTACCGTAGAATTATACGAGGGTTGGCTGTAAAGTTCATATGCTTACCAAGATACGAGGGTCATTCAATAAATAAGGGGAATTTTTCGGTATAAGGACTACTAATACAGATAGAAGCTTACTTTTTTTCAACGTAGTCTCTTAGCACTGTCACACACTTTTCCCGTCTGTACACAAGCTTCCGTATTCCCTCAGCGTAAAAATCTTTGGACTGATGTCTCAGCCAGTCGCTCACAACACTTATGACTTCATCGTCACTTTTAAACTTCGTGCCTCTCGTGAACGCTTTCAAGGGACCAAACAGATGACAGTCTGAAGGGACAAGGTCTGGGCTGTAAGGGGGATGAGGGAGCAGTTCCCAGCCCAGTTCGTTGATGGTCTGCACTGTTTGGGCTGCTGTGTGAAGCCTTGCGTTGTCATGATGCAAGATGACTCCTTCTGACTGACGACCCCTGCGTTTGTTCTTTATGTCTTTCAAAGTCTTTGCAATGTCATCCATTGTCACCCTTCTGTCAGACTGAATGAGGTCATTGACTGATTCGATCACCTCAGGAGACCTCACTTCTGTAGGCCTCCCAGGCCTGTCTTTATCCTCAACACTGCTCCGTCCAATTTAGCCCACTTGTAGACATTTTTTGGCTGAAACATGTGGCACCATACACAGTTGACATTCTCCTATGAATCTCAACTGGTTTGCACCCTTCAGCAACCAAAAACTTGATAACTGACCGCTGTTCAATCCTGGAGCATGCTTCTTGGTCGGCCATCTTTGTTAATCACCAAAACTCTCAAAGTTTTTTTTAATCTGCAAAAGAAATTAAATCCATGTGAAAAAGAAGTAAAACAAAAAAAAAGAGTAAGCTTCTATCTGTATTAGAAGTCCTTATACCGAAAGATTCACCTTATTTATTGAATGATCCTCATATATATATATATATATATATATATATATATATATATATATATATATATATATATATATATATAATTCACCTTATTTATTGAATGACTCTCGTATATATATTAGTAGAAACACCATTTGGTAGACTATAAGTCATGCAAATGTACCAGAAAGCAACATATGTATTCAGTTGGGCTGGAATACAAAAGCTGTATTCTGGTACATGTCTTTTAGTCTACCAACTGGTGTTTCTACTAACATTTATATCTTGGTCAGCCCATGAACTTTCCTGCCGACCCTCGTATTTGTAAAAATATTCTTTTAATAAAAAAAAATATAGAATCAGGAATTTTTTAAACTTAATATTCTATGTAAAGTCTATGCTATCCGTTTCTTTTCTCGCACTTCTTTCATAGAACTCCCTTCTGGCTCGATGGTTTACAGCCAACTTTAATCTGGAAAAATTTAAACGCAATGTCAATCATTATCTACTGTCCTCCTGATTCTCTTTCCGCTCGTTATTAATTTTTCTATTCCTAAGTCTTCCACACACTGTAACCCCTTGTTTCTTAGTAGCTTAACTGCTTTGCATGAGGAGTTACCGATCAAAAATAATATTAGGACCTTGAATAAATTCTCGCTGTTTTCCAACAGATGGTGTTCCCAGAACTGCGTGTGTGTAGTTTCAGATGGTAATGCATCAATAAGGAAGTTCTATAAGCAAGCTTGAAATGCAGTGTATGTCATTTCGCCGAACTGTAAACAACTTTGTTTTTCATAGCGTTAAACATGTCGGATTTCGAACCAAAGAAAGTGTATTTGCGGGGAATTTTACTGCACTGCTTTATTCAAAATAAGTCTGCATCTGAAGCGCACAGAATTCTTGTTGAGACTTACGGCGACCATGCTCTGTCGGCATCAACATGCAGAGATTGGTTTAGACGCTTCAAAAATAATGATTTTGATGTTGAAGATAAAGAACGCCCTGGCGCACCGAAAAAGACGAAGAACTGGAGGCATTACTTCATGAAGACCCATGTCAGGCGCAAGCTGAACTTGCAGAATCATTCGGAGTTGGTCACACAACAGTTTCGAAACGTTTGTAAACATTAGAAATGATTCAAAAGCAAGGACATTGGGTGCCGTACGCTTTGAAGAGAGACGTCGAACGGCGTCTTGTCACGTATGAACAGCTGCTTCAACGGAAGAAAAGGAAAGGTTTTTGCATCCTATCGTCACCTGCGATGAAAAGTGAGTACACTACGATAACACTAAGCGTAGAAGATCGTGGGGTAAGCCCGGCCATGCATCAACATCGGCTGCAAAGCCGAATATCCATGGTTCGAAGCTTCTGCCCTGAATTTGGTGGAGTCAGCTTGGTGTAGTTTATTATGAGCTGCTAAAACCGACTGAAACCACCACGGGAGTTCATTATCAACTACAATTGATTCGTTTTGCATTGAAGAAAAACGGCCGCTATACGAGCAGAGACACGACAAAGTGATTTTGCAACATGACAACACTAGGCCACATGTTGGAAAATGGGTGAAAACTATTTGGAAACACTTAAATGAGAAGTCCTACCCCGCACGCCGTATTCACTAGACATTGCCCTGTCCGATTTTCACTTGTTCCGATCGATGGCATACAGTCAGGTTGAGAAGGACGTTCATTCTTATGAAGATGCTAGAAAATGGATCGATTCGTGGTTAGCCTCAAAAGACATGTCGTTTTGCCGATCTGGACTTCATATGCTGCCAGAAAGATGGGGAAAAGTAGTGGCTAGCGATGGACAATACATTCAGTGACTGGTTTCTTATAGTTTTTTAAGATAAAACATTACTTTTCATGAAAAATCAGCGAGAACTTTTATTCAAAGTCCTCTGATAAGATAAAAACAAATAGGAAACGTTTTTCAATCTAACATGTTTCACTTTTTAAAACTTAACCAAAGAATTTACTAAAATGGAAACATGTTAGATTTATAAAAATTTCTATTTTTTTATTTATCTTATCATTCTGCTGTTGGATCCCAATCTTCATCCATATTTGATCCTAACAGACATATATATATATATATATATATATATATATATATATATATATATATATATATATATATACTTCAGTAATTCATCGATTCTGAAAACTCAACAGAATGCACTGGACGGCCGTTTCATCCTACATTTGGGACTCATCATCAGTGCGCATCCACTACCGAGAATTGAAACCCTGACACTTAGATTGTCAAGCAAACATTATCCCAACTGTTCCAACGGGTCTCGGTGACGAAGAGGTAGTAAATCAGACTCAATATAGCGCCGCTCGCTCACATATTCCGTGGTGGAACTCTACTGAGATTCTCTCTAACCTTAGGACTGTGCCCCCTGGAGCCACGATTACTATCACCATATATATATATATATATATATATATATATATATATATATATATATATGTATATGTTTGCTCTACTTCGTGTATTGAGCACTTTACGTAGTTACTTTACTCGTTTTGGAGGTGTTTTTCTTTGGACGCTGAGCTTGAATTCTGGACGATTGTTTTCGCCTCATTTTCATGTTCTTTGTTCTTTTTTTTATTCCTCATTTTTCCTTGGGTATTAGTTTGTTCAACTACAAGTCGAAATACCTAAGTTTTTCCCAAACGAGTACCACTATATATATATATATATATATATATATATATATATATATATATATATATATATATCATAACCCTTTCCAGCCAACTTTAATCTTCAAAAATTGAAATGCAATGTCAATCGTTATCTGCTGTCGTGATTACTCTTTTTTCTTACCGCTCATTATTAATGCCTCTGTTCCCAAGTCTGCCACACCCTGTAACTCCCTGTGTCTTAGTGGTTTTACTGCCTTGCATCGGGTGATACCAATTAAAAATAAATCCATATGACTTAGCACTTCCACTTTTAACATTTGATTTAGGCCCCGGATTTTTTTTTTGTGGTAGTGTCCCTTGTGTATAATGCTATTATGTGCGCGCTTACAAAAGAAAGACAGAAAAAAAAACTGATTCCGTATTTACTTTGAGGGAGGCGTATGTGTGCATGACAGTGTAAATCACAGAAACATATGAAAAAGAAAATACGTTTTTGCAATATGTTTATTAAATAGGGGGCCTGTTTAGTCAACTTATGTTGATATAACACTCTGGAATATGTCTGAACACGCAGACAGAAGGTTTTTGTATGTTTGCAATTGAAAGAAAGAGAGCGATAAGGGAAGCCATGCATAATTTTTAAAACTAAGAGTCGCTTTATTGTTTTATTCTCTTGGGCTAAGGAGAATGAACGCCCAATGATAAATGACTTTCATGAGTAAAGTAAATCAAATAAAATTACGCATGACGAAATAGTCCACCAACCTCGCATGCAAATATTGTTAACAGATACTCTGGGATAAAACATTAAATTCATAAACAAATAGAAAAAAACATTCCGGGACAGGGGAATTCCCCCCGGTGGGAGAGTTTTAGGGTGGAATTAGGTCACAGATTCTTTGACTTAAAATGTTAACTTTTGAACTCCCGAAGGCGACAAAACCGGCAATGTGCATCGGTCCGCGCAACTGAGAGGTCACACTGGGTTATCTTTCGCTAGGTCTTGTGTTTTTTGCCACTACAAAAATAATTCATTCAAATGTATACGTACTAATAGTGAAAAGAATGAAAATTTTCAATAATACATGCATATTATTTGGAATGCACCATTTGAGTCAGACAATCTTGGAAAATTCGGGTGGTGACATCCTGACTTCTGGTGAACAGAGTTCATCGGGCAAAATATGTTGAGAACCACAAGTTTAGGAGATAAAAATAAATAAGATTACTTTTAGTGCGAATAAATCGACCATTCGCCCTTGCATGGAGTATTGCTGCCATATATGGTCTGGAGCCCCTGCTGTTTGCCTCAGGGTTCTTGATAAGAACCAGAGACGGATATGCAATGTAATTGGCCCTGATCTGTCATCTCGTCTGCAGTCGCTCTCTCACAGACGCAACGTTGCCTCGCTCTGTCTTTTTTACAAATACTTTCACGGTAATTGCTCCGAGGAGCTGCTTTCGCTGGTTCCTAGGCCTCATGAATTTAAACGTCCCACGAGGCTGGCATCCCGTTCCCACCCCTTCACCGTTGAAACTGTTAGATGTAGACGTTTCTTCTACTCCAATAGCTTCATGTCTCGCATATCTCGCCTGTGGAACTCCCTTCCTTATTCCTGTTTCCCTGACAAATATAATCTCCAACTATTTAAGTGTAACGTCAATCAACATCTCCAGTTGCCTTGATCTATCCACTTCCCTTCTCCACATCCTTTCCCCTTTCATTCCTATCTTCTCTCGCTCCAAATCTTCTGTAACCCCCTTACCTTGATCGATCCACTATCTTTCTCCACATCCCCTCCTTTACCACTCCTATCTGCTCTTCCTCCAAACCTTCTGTAACCCCTTGCGTGTTAGTGGCTTCCACCCTTGCTTGTGGTGAAAAGCTTAAAAAATAAAAACTATGTCTTTATTGCTATCTGTCCATCATTATATATCTATGTATCGGCCTATGTATCTTTTGTTACGTACGGTGGTCGTTAATGATTAAGTATAACTCAAGACTTCATTGTTAAGATAAAACAATTTCTAATTACAACTGCAAATAAGTACTTAACAAGAACAAAGAAGTAAAAGTCAATGAAAGATAATTAACCATTTCCGTAAATAACTTGATAGTAGTGCTTAACGTCCAGTAAATCCTAAATCAAAACCCAAATCATTGACACAATAATTCACACTAATTCGACTGGATAGTTCCACTCAATAGTCACACAATAATCACCCCAGTCAGTAGCCTGACACTGCTATTTATATACATGGTGGTAAATATATATTCATAAGTCCAGAGTGTCACGCTTGAACCTCAGTGTTGGTAGTTACTTGTTTTCTTCCTATATAAAAAAAGTGAAAAATTAAGCAGTATTAATTACATTTACCAGCCTAAAAGTTCAAGAGATTCCATAGAAAATATGTGTCCTCCAACAGGAATCGAAACTGTATCCTATATGGAACCATCATTAAGCCTGACATGCTATGACTGTTCAGTCACAGCAAACTTCTGGTTTAGCAAAGCTTAAATTACTGCTTTTAAATGTAATTAATTAATACTGTTTAATCAACAAAAAAAGTGTATCCATAAAAAAATATATTAACAGAAAATATATTCAAATTTTTGTCGGATTTAATCTGTTTTATATAATATATTGTCATTGTTTTGTTACTCTACAATTTCAGAGCAGATCTGATAGATCAAGAAAAATGAGATCTATTATCACAATATGGTATATCTACTAACAAAAGTTTTGTGATGCACGGCAGCCGTTAATAATTAAGTATAACTCAAGACTTAAGATAAAACAGTTTCTAATTACAACTGCAAATTAGTACTTAACAAGAACAAAGAAGTAAAAGTGAATCAAATTCAGTAAATACCATGTTAGTAGCGCGGCTCGGCTTAGCGTCCGTTAAATCCTAAATCAAAAACCCAAACCATCGACGCACAATAATTCACACTAATTCGAATGGATAGTTTCACTCAATAGTCACTCAATAATCACTAAATAATCACTGTAGTCAGTAGCCTGACACCGCAATTTATACACCTGGTGGTAAACACATATACATAAGTCCAGTATGTCAGGCTCGAACCTCAGTGTCGGTAGTTACTCATTTTCTTCCTATATATATATATATATATATATATATATATATATATATATATATATATATATATATATATATATAGTTTACGAAAAACTAGGTAATCCGTATGGGTAGACCCAAGGAGGATAAAATCCAAAGAGCTCAATGTAAATCAGAGCTAATAATTTAAATAAAAACAGACCACTTTAAGGTTCCATATAATAAATTATTTCACCACAGCCCTTTTAAAGGACCGTGGATCATCAGGTTTTACTTCCAAAGGTTGAAACGAAAAATGAAAAGCTATATATATATATATATATATATATATATATATATATATATATATATATATATATGTACACCCAATGCAATGAGGACGAAAGTAATATATAAATTCCAACGTTCACAGCATTAATCCAAAAGAGGGCTCGATACCGATAGTAGTGCGATAATTATTTGTTTATTATAATTTTATCATATAAACAAAACCATTTTACTCACTACAAAGATGCAACTTGGTTTCAGTGCATTTCAACTGCACCTCGACGGGTGAGAATCGAAAATGGTTATGAACAATCCTGCCTGTAGGCAAGCCGGATGTGAAACGTCACTTCCTTTTTTCCATTTCTTTGAGAAGAAAAATATACATAAAAAAAAAGGTAACGGATTTTTTTTATGTATATTTTCTTCTCTTCTGTGTGTGTGTGTGTGTGTGTGTGTGTGTGTGTGTGTGTGTGTGTGTTATGTATGCAGAAATAGGCAGAAAGACAGACGCAGAAAGACTATACTTATCTTTATAGAAGCTATCTCTATTGTCTTGCCCACCCTCCCAATCACACAGACACACGGGCGTACACACAGACTTATATACAGGATATTTTGTGTGTGTGTATATATATATATATATATATATATATATATATATATATATATATATATATATATATATATATATATATACGCATTTTTGATACGCCCTATATATATATATATATATAGGACGTATCAAAAATGCTTTTACAAACTTTGGGTGTGGCTTACTCACATCAAAACAAGGACAAAAGTCCATATAAACATATATTTGAAAATCCTTCATTTTTGAGTTAAGTTTAACGTTTACGGTAGACGCTGTTAAGTGTACAATCCAAAATAGAATCTCAAAATACTTATTACCATAGTTTGTAGTGCCACAGATCCTGTCTCAGCAATGCGACGATAAGCAGCAGCAAAGTTTGGGTGACACGCCTGCCTTCGACCTGAAAACGCAATGTGATACAGCCGTGCATCTTCTCGCCCATTACTATTCGCGCGCTGTATGTATAAATCATATCTGCCTGCTCACGATATGAATATCCTGCCTTTGTTAAACGGAAAACTTCTCAGATAACTCACTACTATACATGTTAAACATTGAAGACAGACTAGCCACAAATGTAC
>OZ038493.1:12871591-12889091 GCA_964036315.1 Acanthosepion esculentum
ATGTTAGCCCGAGAAGGTTAGTGTTAGCCATGCTGATGGAAAGTAGAAATGGTTCTCTCAGACGATTATTAAAAAACAGTTTCGTTTTGTAGGAGTTAAAATTAATAAACCATTCCTTGTCCTTGTTAATAACAACGTGTAAGTCATTTTTGATGTTAGCTATCTTGTCACAACGTTTATTCCACGTCACCAGCGGGAAATATAATGAACATTAAAGGGTTCGGCAAGCTCAGGCCGGTAGGTTTAATCATCTCTCGGTTGCGTCTCTGTCTTTGGGCAGAGGGCGACTCGGTTGCGGCTCCGTCGGAGGACAGAGGCGCAACTGAGGAAAATCACACTGTGATGTGCCCAGACCTGAGGAACAGATGCCCAAGACTGCACCCTTTCATAGAGAGAGAGATCGGTGTGCTCGTTACCGAGGTCATAGCAACCGACGCTTGCGGAGGCTCGGGAAATTTTTGTTCTTGGCCCGAGTGTAGGCTCTCGGGTTCCCCACATTAAACTCGACCTTGTGTCACAATCCATCTCAGTGGGGAGGACAAGGGAAATATACTTACGAAATACAACCCACAATCTAATACAAAACCAACACTAGCTTGTACAACACTGCTGACAGATAAGAGCCATAGCTTGAAGGGGTCTACTCTTGACACAAGCTACTTCCTCTGCCCCAAAGCTCGAAGTATAACGAGTCTGATGAGGTACTCCATTAATTTAGATAGATAGATAGATAGATAGATAGATAGATAGATAGATAGATAGATAGATAGATAGATAGATAGATAGATGGTTTGTAAAATTAGATGAAAATTCAACAGTGGGAAATATATAAACTAATTTTAAAAAATAGAATATTTTTTAACCTATTAATAGATAGATAGATAGATAGATAGATAGATAGATGTGTGTATATAATTAGATGAGAATTCAACACAATGGGTAGGATATAAAATAATAGATAGATAGATAGATAGATAGATAGATAGATAGATAGATAGATAGATAGATAGATAGATGGTGTGTAAAATTAGATGAGAATCCAACCGAATGGTAAATATGAAAGGTAATTGGAAGAATTGAATATTTATTCTACCTACATATAGTTCGTTTGCTTGTAAAATAAAATTGATTTTTTCTATTGACAGCGGATCATCTGCCTGAACGCTCGAAGTATAACGTGTCTGATGAGGTACACCAGATCTTCTACAGACGAATGCTGATATTCTCCAGCCCAGACGTAGCACAGTAACGGATAGCGGTGTTTCAATAACAGTACTTCTTTGGGAACGACGATTGAGAATTTCCATGGAATGCAGTGCATACATTGCAGTGTGTTGGTGATGTGTTAGGCGACACTATCGTCTAATTAAGATATGATTTGTAGCAATTTCCTCAGCGGTCTCGTCATTTTATCACTTGCGAGGGCCTTCAGACTGCATGCGCCGATGATGTCTGTTTGGCATGCACACATACTTGATATACACTTGTTGCTATTGCTACACGAGAAATATCAAGAACAGTTGCGAATTCAGAAACAGAGTATTCTTCTTTCAAGACAACACAATCTTTCTGTAGTCAAGTGATGTTAAATTCCGTGCACCATGGCTTCACTCTAACAGCTACAATACCTATTTACCTATTACATTAAACAAATGTCACCGGAGTGAATTAATTTTTACAAGTGCCATACGGCGAAAACATCTAGGGTTCTGTTGTCTCTAATTTTTTGGCAATTTACTTTGTGCATGCTTACAGATAGATAGATAGATAGATAGATAGATAGATAGATAGATAGATATAATTAGATTAGACTTCAATACAATAGGAAGTATATAATATAATTTAGATAGATAGATAGATAGATAGATGGAATGTAAAATTAGATGAGAATCCAACAGAATGGTAAATATAAAAGGTAATTTGAAGAATTGAATATTCGTCAGGCCGCATGACGATTGCGTCTAGCATGAAACAGCCTGTCGCCTCTGAGTGTTGACTACAATGTTCACTTTTATATATATATATATATATATATATATATATATATATATATATATATATATATTATAAATTTTACATACGGACAAAACAACAAAAACAATAAGTTTTTTGTTGGATTTAAAAATTATAATAAATAATTATTGCTCTACTCTTGGTATTGAGCCCTTTTTTGAATTAATGCTGTGAACATTAGAATTTATATTATATTCGTTCTCATTACATTCGGACATATATATATATATATATATATATATATATATATATATATATATATATATATATATGTGTATATGTGTGTGTGTGTGTGTGTGTGCGTGCGTGCGTGTGTGTGTGTGTGTGTGTGTGTGTGTGTTTAAAATCAATTCACTCCAAAGAAGGCGACAATGCCACTAAGCCGCAAGGTGTTACTGGGAGTAAAAGAAAATGAGAAAACTTTAAAAGAAAACAGAAAACAAAGGATAAACCTCTACTCCTGTTCACAAGACCTGGGAAGAGTATCCACCGGACGATAGACGAGCCTACCTACTCCTATTGAGGGAAAATATAAATAAATAAAATAAAAATATAGAGGGGACATTAGAGGTATAGATTTGATGTAGACTTGATAAGGGACCAGAAATCAAATCCTAAACCGGAAAGAAGGGTCAAACTCCTAATCCTATTGAACGGACCCGGGAGGAGTGTGAACCGGTCGATATGCGGAATACCTGAATATTTTTGTGTGTATATATATATATATATATATATATATATAATGTCGCAATTTGTTATGAAACTCTACGCGATATCTTAAATCTTCCCGTGTTCACATTTTAAAACTTTTTTCAAAAGGAGTCCAATAAAGAGAAAGTAATAAAAATTGTGTTTATCATTTTACTTGCTTATTTATTGATGTAGTGTAGAGACAATTAACATAGCACCGTCACGTCACCCCAAATATTACAGCAGAGCCATTAAAAATGAATTTAAAAAATATGTAGGCATTCTTAGTATATTTTAACATTTAACTGAAATTAATTGTATATACTATATTATAGTGACATTGTAGTTTATATGGAATTATATAGCAACTGTATAATCCCATATAAACAATTACAGATCAGCTATATAATCCAATATAAATAATTAATATAAATAATTATATAACAGCTATATAATCCAATATAAACAATTATATAGCAGCTATATAATGCTATACAAAAAATTATATAGCAGCTATATAATCCCATATGAACAATTATATAACAGCAATATAATCGCATATAAACAATTAAGTAAGAGCTATATAATCTCATATAAACAATTATAGAACAGCTATATAATCCCATATAAACAATTATATAGCAGCTGCATAATGTCCTATAAAAAATTACATAGCAACTATATAATCCCATATAATCAGTTACATAGCAGCCATATAATCGCATAGAAACAATTATATAGCAGCTATATGATTCAATATGAATCGCAATATCACTTTTGTTGATGGATTAATTTGCTAAAATAACTATGATAACGCTGTCACTGCGTCGATTCGAACCTCCGAACTAAAGTTAAGTATATAACCGGCGTATGGTATTGGTAATATTAGCCGTTTCCTTATAAGGAAACATTTGATATTCATTGATCGAGTAGTCAGTTCGGCTTTCGATTGAAATTTATAAACTCTATCTCTTAAACAGAAGAGAGAATAGGGTTTTAAGTCTAGCGGTTATTGTGATAATACACCAGTATTACTGTACACACTTTTGACTCCCTCGGCAATGTTTACTTATAAGATTATAAAAATATGTGAACCAAGTACAATGTGATATGTATTATTTACTTTAAAAAAAAATTATGATTTACTATTTTATAAACAAAATAAATTTGAAAAGAAATCTTTTTAATCAAAAATTTATAAAAATTGTCAAAATATGTAAACCAACTACAATGCTATATTTATTATTTATATTATATTATTCATTATTTACGATTTTCTAAATAAATATGAAAACATTTTTGTCATAATTTTATAAAAAATATCAATGTTCTATTGATGTCAATTCCCAAGAACAAAGAAAATGTATAAACCCACTTACATTTTTTTTTATGTCACCTTAATTATCAGATTTACTAAATTGTATTACTGATAAAGTTTATCAGTCAATTTGAATTTTGGCAATAAATTGGAAAGATTCGGTACTTCTATTTTTAAACTTTTGACTCAAAAAACACTTCTTTCTTATAAAAAAAATAGTTTATTTCAGGTGGCTAACATTAATTGCTCGGCCTACCTGAAAACTGATGGGTTTATTAAATAAATGGTGCGATTAGCCAAGATTGTAAATTGATCTTTTTTTCAAAAAGGAGCGATTTCAGTGCAGCAAAAATGATGGCTAACCATAAAAAACTAAGGTCATTTTTGGAATCAGCAAGATCAAATTAGCTAAAACATGTTTTGTTTCTTGGCACCAAAAATCGTGTTAACCAGTGTTATCTACAATCATCTTTAAACTTTCCTGGTGAGTCACTGAGTTTATGTAAAATTCTTATATTGATTATGAAATTTCTATATCGGATATTTTATCTTATTTCCTGAAAAATTATTTGTGTAATAATTTTGAAATATAGAAGATATGATATTAGGAAACTATATGACAAAGTGGAAGAAATGTTTTCGCGCTACGCGTTTCGTCCTTTAGGACATTGTCGGACTAAAAGTAATGTTTATGTTGATATGACTACATATGTGCATGAAGGAGAGGGGACAGGGCAATTTTAAATTTCCTTCATGTGTAATCGTATCAACCAAAAAAATCACTTTAGTTCGGTGAGATCATCAAGAAAGGAAACGCGTCACACGAAAAAGTACTTGAACAGAAACATAAAAATAATCCTCCGGTAGGAATCGAACTTGCGTCCTCTTTGCTGGAGAAACCGTCGTTAGATCTGACATTATTCGTGGTCGAGTTTGTTTTCAACTGCCAAAGAGACGCAAGTTCGAATCCGAGCGGAGGGATGATTTTTCTCGAATATTTAGTCCGATAAACGAAATAAAATACTGTTTAAAATAAACGGAGCGTCTATTCAAATATGAGTATCCACTAAAAATAACGTTTCAAGTGATAAAAACATTTTCTTTTTAATAAATAAAAAATCAATTATTTCTTTCTCTCTCTTTCTCTCTCGCTCCCTATATATATATATATATATATATATATATATATATATATATATATATATATATATATATATTTTTTTTAAATATGATTCCATCGCTACACAGGAATTACCATGTTTCAAAAACAGAAGTTAAAAAACTTCCAATTCACTTATAGAGATTAAATTAACTTAAAGTACCTAGTTCTGTTTCATTTTCAAAGGAATTTTGGAATAACTTATTTTGAAATTTACGGAGCTGTACGAATGTATATTCTTATAAAGCTCCGTAAATTTCAAAATAAGTTATTCCAAAATTCGCTTGAAAATGAAACAGAACTAGATACTTTAATTTAATTTAATTTCTATAATTGAATTGGAAGGTTTAAGCTTCTGCTTTTGAAACATGGTGATTCCTGTATAGCGAAAGAATCATATTTTTTAAAAATTAATTATAATCTAGGCTCTACTTGTGTATTGAGCACTGTTTTTTTTTTTTATAAAAACAAAAATACTTCGGATCATCAATCTAACGGCGCTTTCCTATTTTATCAATATATTTGTATATATATATATATATATATATATATATATATATATATATATATATATATATATATATATATATTACTATTATTATTTTTTATTATAAGAGATTATAGTAAAAATTTGTTGAAATCGCTACACTTTGATTGTACTTCTTCAGTCAATGGTAAGTAACGGGTAATCTCTTATAATAAATATAATAATAATTAATAATAATAATAATATTGCTCTACATTGTATTGAGCACATTTTAAAAAATTAACGCTACAAACAGTGGAATTCTACTCCATATGTTCTTTCTCTCATTTGTATATATACAATGTAACCAAAAAAGTTATGTCCGTTTTTTGATTAGTCATTGAATGAAGTTGAAATATATACGAAATGCGTGTAGCAATTGGTTTCAAATTCGGACAGCCAGAAGTAGGAACATCAGACGTTATAAAAAACATGCGCACTGTGCCCGGCCATCAGTTATAAGCCGGACAGCTTTGAGAAGGATGGAAGTGTCTAGAGATCTCGTTCGGAGCTGTTTGCTTTAAGACTTCAATGTGAGCTTATCAGCAGCTGCATCAAGTCGCCGCATATGTCAAGCGTTTGGGGATAGTGCTGTGGATGAACGTACTGCAAGGCGTTGGTTTCGAAAATTCAAGTCGGGAGATTTGTCTATTCATGATGAGCCTCGCAGTGGATGACCACAGGTCTTGAATGACGGAGTCCTGAAGGCAACCATTGAAGAGGACAGTAGTCTGCACCGCCTAGGTAAAACATACAAACTGAGAAAGTGGATTCCGCAAACGCTGTTGGAGGTCCACAGGACAACGAGTGGCAGCCTGCGTATCGCTGCTTTCTCTCCACCGTACCGCATCCTTATTCAATCGAGTGCTTACCAGTGAGGAAAAGTGGGTTCTGTACGAAACTCCCAAGCGTTTCAGACATTGGTTGTCTCCTCAGGATGCTGTCCCTCACACCGCAAGACCGCCTATGCACCCACACAAGATTATGCTTTGTGTCTGGTGGACAGGTCATCAAGTAGTTCATTATGAACTGCTACCAACGGGCCAAACCTTCACTGGAGACATATACTCGCAGCAATTGAAACGTGTGCAACAGGCATTGCGCCAGAAGGAGCCAGCACTGGTGAATCGCAAAGGTGTGCTTTTACTCCATGACAACGCCAGGCCGCATCTCGCGCCAGTGGTCAGGGATACCATACAGCAACTTGGGTGGGAGACTTTGTGCCACCCACCTTATTCACCTGACCTTGCGCCATCCGATTACCACCTCTTCCACTCCTTGGATAATCATCTTCGTGGGAAATCCTTCACCAATGAAGCAGACTTGCGCAAAGCCCCCACGGACTTCTTTGCGTCAAACCCCCACGTGTTCTACCGCAAGGGCATTGAACAGA
Source organism: Acanthosepion esculentum (assembly GCA_964036315.1). Taxonomy (NCBI): domain Eukaryota; kingdom Metazoa; phylum Mollusca; class Cephalopoda; order Sepiida; family Sepiidae; genus Acanthosepion; species Acanthosepion esculentum. Next base: position 12,878,691 of record OZ038493.1, read on the forward strand.
TGGAGACACGTTAACAGAAGGTACTGGATGCCAATGGCGATTACTTCGAAAATTAAATATAAGTTACACATACTGTGAAGCGTTTTCTTTTTTTCCTTTAAAAACGGACAGAACATTTTTGGTTACCTTGTACCTTATATATATATATATATATATATATATGTATATATATATATATATATATATATATATATACTTAGAGGGAAAACTATTTGGAAATGCTGCTATCGAATCTTACGAAAATAAGCCGCACGAATTTTTTTTTAAATATCTCCTTTCCTAAAAGAAATACTCTTCCTAAGCCAACATACAATACTGCATTTTTTTTAAATGAAAAGAAAACAGTTAAATTCCAAACGTGCAATTATTTAAAATATATCAATTAATTCATTGAACTAAAATAATATAACTACAACGATTACATTATTTGGACTATTGTCCACATCTTCGTCGCCATGTTTATCACAACGTTTCGGCCGTTGTACGCTCCGGCCTTCTTCAGGTGGTTGGAATGTCGAACTGAAACATCTATTTCGCTCACTGGGGTAGACTGTTCTACTTACACGTGCCATGTTTAATGTATGTCAGTTATCAGTTATCTCCTGTTAATTTCCCTCTGAAAGTTATCCACTGCCTTAACCGGGTATTGAACTCACACTCTTTAGGTCCTGTCACTGGATATAACCAACGCCTTTATCAACTGTGCCATGTGTCTTTGAGGACTTTCAGAGGGAAAAATTAACAGGAGATAACTGATAACTGACATCCATTAAAAACATGGCACGTGGAACTAGAACAGTCTACCCCAGTGAGCGAAATAAAGGGTTCAGTTCGACATTGTAATTATCAAATCCTCCTAACAATCTCTATCATATATATATATATATATATATATATATATATATATATATATATATATATATATATATATATATAGAGAGAGAGAGAGAGAGAGAGAGAGAGAGAGAGAGAGAGTGGGGAGGAAAAGTAGAGCACTTTAGGGATTAATTAATTAATTGTGTTTTAAAAGTCTAATTTTTTTTATATCATTTTGCAGAAACAATATTTCGCTATCCAAGACAAACTGTTTCGTAGGTCATCAGCGTGACTAGACATCCGATCGCTTCAAGTCGGTATCGAAAACCGAGTGATTTGCGTATTCATTTTATCATAAACACGCCAGTGACCTAGAGAACTCAAACTAGTTTGGATATATTATCATTTCACCCTAAGCAAGGCAATGAAGCCACTGAGATGTAAGTGGTTATTGAGTGTGAGGAAATATTAGGAAAAACAACCCTATTAAGAAGAGAGAAGCTGACGATTGCCATTGCTTTTAAATTTCTGAATATCAAATTTGACTGGAAAGCAAGAACATATATATATATCTATATATATATATATATATATATATATATATATATATTAACTGATTTAAAATATGTTTTTTCGCTACACAGTAATAACCATGTTTCAAAAACTGAAGCTAAAAATTTCAAATTTAATTATATAATTAAATTAAAAGCATTTTAAAAATATTTTAAAATTGTAGTTAAATAAAACGTATTCTCACCCGAACACTCCTAGAAAGAATCTGTAAGTCAGAAAAAAATGCTGAAAAACTTTTTGCCGTTAATAAAAAACAAAAAACAGACGACATGCATTTAACGGATGTCAAAATTCGTTGAAAAATACACCCCTACCCTCCCTAAACTTAACCTCTTTTTCGAATGTACCTCATAATTGATACAACAATAGTTAATAAAAATGAACACGCTACCGCCCCTGTCTGAATGATTGGATTTCTCTGTATCCTTGGAAACAGGAAATTATGAACTTGTATGTGCGTTTAAAACATAGTAAATTGAAAAAATAAGTTATTCCAATATTCGCTTGAAGATTAAACGTAACTAATGCATTTAATTTAATTATATAATTAAATTTATAATATTTATGCTCTGTAAATTTACACTGGGCACTGTTTTGTAAAAATAAAAATTAAAAATATCAATAAGAATACCGGATTATATATCTTACTGTTCTTTCTTCATATATATATATATATATATATATATATATATATATATATATATATATCGAGAGAGAGAGAGAGAGAGAGAGATTGAGAGAGATATATAGAAGTGACAAAATGTCTGAGAAAGAATACAAAAATAAATGAAAAATCTAATAGAAAATGACTTAACAAGCGGCTAATAATAATAATAATAAACACGTGACTCAAACAAAAAGAAAAACAACAATATAAGAGGCAAGCGTACAAAATTATATCAAACATAATATCAATATTTTTTAAAGGATTTTTTTAAACTAAAAAAAAAAGAAATACCACTTACGGCGGTGAGGAATTTACAAATACATAAACGAATCCCACAGACGAAACGTTGCAAGCCTCGCGCTAATTTGTCACCATGTTCATGAAAGAATTTCATCGGGGCTACGTTCCTTAGTTTCACCAGTTGAGACCTTTACAGCCAAGACCAGCCATTCCACGTACACAGGGACGGATCACCGTCATTCTCTTTGTATTCCGTTTGTACAAAGAAAGTGTCTTTCCGAGAATCGCAAAATTCCAAAGAGGATACGTCCTCGATCATTACAATCGTAACCTTTTCAAATTTAGGGTCAACCTCATAATCTGCACTTACTTCGTCCACATAGGTCCATGCAGCAACCTCATTCACTAACCCTCTACCTTGAGTGGCTCTTCGGCCTTGTAGTTGTTGAATTGTTTAGTAAATAAAACGGGGGACTGGGTGAAATATTTGCTAAATTCAGATGCCACGACTTATGGAAAGACCAGAGTGCAAAAATAAGAAAAACGCCGTTTTCACCAATTCCAGGAGTTGCCAAGAATTTTAAATAGAAATTACAGTGTGTGTGTGTGTGTGTGTGTGTGTGTGTGTGTGTGTGTGTGTGTGTGTGTGTGTGTGTGTGTTATTTTTATTTCGTAATTTTCAATTTATGTCAAGAAATTTATTTTTTTTATGTCATCAGAAAATTGAAATAATGTACATATAGTACATTATTTCAATTTTCTGATGGCATAAAAAAAATAAATTTTTTTAAAGTCACAATTCTAGATCAGATTTAATTCTGTACACACATTTTCATTATTATTATTATTGTTGTTGTTGTTGTTATTGTTGTTTTTATTATTATTATTATTATTATTATTATTATTATTATTATTTCCTTTAATTCCTGTTGTCTACTCCTTCCCTTAAAGAGGCTTATGATCAGAAATGGCATCATGATATTTTACAATTTAATAATTTACATAGATAAAGTCCTTCGAAATAATAATAATAATAATAATTATTATTATTATTATTATTATTATTATTATTGTCATTATTATTATTATTATTATTAACATTATTATCATTATTATTATTATTATTATCACTATTTTTATTATTATCATTATTATTTTTATTTTTATCTTCTTTGATATCTGGCGTTTACACATTTCTTTCCGGGTCCTGCCCAGGGACCTAAGGTTAGAAATGGCATCATGACACTTTCCACTGCAAAAAAAATATTGATGTTCCCATGTGCCACATTTTTGAAATTTCTATTTCAAGGTCCTTGTATTTTGACAGCTTTTCGAATATCTTCAAAGATACATTGCAATCTGCAGGGACTGCCATATTAATAAGGTGGCACTTATTTTGTTTGTGGTCTTTAATAACAATGTCTGGGCGGTTGGCTTTGATTGTTCTGTCAGTGTGTATTGTGTAGTCCTATAGAATTGTAACAGCTCCTATCTTCGTAACCGGTCTGGGTGGTGTTCGTACCAGTTTATTTCAGTTTCCTTCCCGTCGGAGTTGCAAATTTTCCAGTGCATATATTGGCCCACTCTGTCATTCCGGGTTTTATATTCAGTGGGTGCCAATATCGTGCAACCTGATGCAAGATAATCAATGTTTTCTGGATATTTATCACAGAATCTGCATTTTAGGAGTACGCAGTATTTTAGTATATGTACTTGATAATTCCTAGTTAACAAGCATTGGTCCTGTGCAGCAAGGATAAAAACTTCAGTTTCAGCTTTCAACCCTGCACTACGTAGCCACTGATGGGTGCGGTTTTTGTCTACGTCAGCTTGTTTGGTACGGGCAGAATATTGGCCGTGGAGCGGTTTATCTTGCCATTGTTTCTGTATCTGGTCGGTTGCATCTGTCTTTGCTTTCTTTTTTAAGTATTTTGCAGCTTCAGCCGGTTTACCGTACTGTACTTGTATTTCAGCGCCTATTTGAAACTCCATTTTGAATTTGTTGGCTTCCTCTATTACCGAGTAAAGACGCTTACTACTTTCATGTTCCTTGACACATACCATCATCCAGTCTTCTGTAGTTTCCAAGTATCTTTGGAGGCCAATTGTTGTAGTTTTGTAGGACAGTTCTAGTTGAACTAATCCTCTGCCTCCTTCGGATCTGGGCACATACAGGCGATCAACATCAGCTTTGGGATGATGCATGCGGTATCAAGTGACGGGCTTTCTCGTATTGGCGACCATTCGCTTAATTTCAGCTATGGTCCAGTTAAGGACATTAAAGCTGTATTGCACCACAGGGACAGCCAAGGTGTTTATGGCTGATATTCTGCTTTTTGAGTTTAGCTTGGTATTTAGTACCAGATGTAAACGCCTGTAGTACTCCTTTCTTACCTTCTCCTTCATTTGGGGGGTGTCGTATGCCATCTCCTTCGCTAATTCATAGGTACTTATAAGCTTCATCATGCTCCAGTTTCCTAATCTTTGTGACAAAATCTAAATCTATTAAGGGTGCTTCTGTAATTCTACCTTTCTTGAATGTTACTTTTGCACATTTATCCGAAGTTCATATCTATGTCGTCACTGAAGTATTTTACAATATTAAGGAGTCCCTTCAACTCATTGTCGTCTTTGGCAAATAGTTTGAGATCATCCGTATAGAGTAGGTGATTGAATATATTCTTATTTATTTTATAACCATAGCTACTGTTGTTCAGTTCATGCGTAAGAGGGATTAAGGCCAAAGAAAACAGAAGTGGTGACAGAGAGTATCCATGAAAGATTCCACGTCGGATATTTAGTCGGTTGGATATGGCAGTGCCCCTGGTGTGACTAAGGTATAGTTTGGTGTTCCGCATTCCTATGCTGTGCTTAAGGAAATTTAATACCACAGGGGAGACTTTGTACATTTCCAAAGTCTTAAGGATCCAAGAATGTGGAACACTATCAAAGGCTTTACGATAATCAATCCACGCTGCGCTAAGATTTCTACGTCTTCTCCTGCAAATTTCCAGGGTCATTTTATTTATCAGTAGTTGATCTTTGCAGCCATATGAACCTCTCTTGCATCCCTTCTGTTCCAGCGAAAGAATGCTGTTTGTTTCGAAAAAGGAGTAAGCACGGTTCGTCAGCACAAACGTGATCAACTTATATGATGTGGAGAGACATGTTATCGGTCGATAATTTTTCGGGTCGTTTGTTTCATTTATTTTGGTATGAGGTATGTAATACCTTCAGTAATCCATTCTGGGATTTTATTGGGATTATTTACAAGCGTTGATAATGTTTTCGCAAGTATTTTGTGGATAGACGAGAGATGATAAAGCCAGAAATTGGGAACCTTGTCATTTCCTGGGGATTTCCATTTTTGGGATTTCGTTAGAGCTTGCCTAAAATCATCTGTGGATATATTTTCCCATTCTTGCAGAGGTGTATCCAGCATTCGTTCTTCTTCACGTCGGATCCATTCTGCATTTGTGTTATATTCCTTCGGGCTGCTCCAAATATTTTCCAAAAATGTCTGTACATTATCAATCGGTGGTGGCCTTTCGACATGTATGGGTGTTTTTCCAATTTCCCTGTAAAATTTCTTAAGGTCCGTTTGGAATATCTTATTTTGTCGATAGAACCTACAAGGTTTTTCGTATCGTCTTGTTCTTTGTGCATTTAGCTGAAGTTTCTGCTTCAGTATTTCCGTGGTTGATGAAATGTCAAGTAGGGATTTAATTTTGTATTCCCTCTTGATCTTTTTGCACTTGCGTGTGGAAATATTAGGGTTTCTGGTGAGCTTATCTAATATAGAAAGCTCACAACTGATTTGTTTTATTTCTCGGAACAGTTTTACTTTCCAAGCTGGCTCTCTATGTCTGTTAACTTTATTTATTGTCTTGATCCCAAGCTTCTGAGTCGCTGCTAAAGCTGTTGCGTATATGATGATGTTAACTTCAGTGATGTTTCCCGGTGGTTTATCTGTTAACAGTGTTTCCAGAGCAGCGTTGTATATTTTCACAGTGTGCTTGCTGGAATTCGTCATATGGATTTTGTGTAGCTGGTCTCTTTCTGACAATTGTATGAAAATTACTCTGCTGAGTACTTGGATGACGTGGTTTTTCGCTTCGGTGATTTCAGATTTGTGGTTTTCAAGGAATTCTAACTTAATGTACCTGGAGTCATCCTCAGTGACATTGTCTGGAGAACTGCAGGTTGTGTTTAAGATAGAGTCTTTGATTTTATTTCCTGGGAGGTTATTTCGCATTTCATTTGTTTTAGTTTTTACCTCATCCTCTGTCACATTACTTATTTCTACATTCATCTCATTACAGTTTGAGTGATGGGTCACAGTATTTTGTCTTATATCTAATTTTATCCTATCTATTTCTGTCCTTGAGAGTCTGTTGTTTCGCATAATGTCCCTACGGACATTAGCAAGCATGTTTGGATTGAGGTTAGGTCTTATATCATTTCCCACCATACTTCTCCATATTTGATATGTTTGATTGGTGGTGTTCTTTGCTGGGTTTTCGGGTGCAGTGAAGAATGATGCCATGACTTGTCGATACTCTTCGCAGGTCCATTTCATTCGTTTTCTTTTTATTAGTCGATTTAGTATTGAGTCACTTGGTCCAAGGTTGGCAATAATCTGGTTTTGGTGACCTAGTGTCTCTTCATTTGTGGAAGAGTTTGTTCCAGTGACAGATTTTTCGTCCTCAGACTGGTTCGTCACTGAGGGACGCAGCCCTTGTTGACCCGGGTGACGACCGATCCGGTATGAAATTTTATTCGTATTCATTGAAATTGGTAGAGATTTGCGTTTTAACCTTGACCGCCAAGGTGTAATTATGTTCAAGTTACCAGCTTTAGGACGACTCTGGAGGAAGGCCCAAAAGCACGCCCAACATGATATATCGGAGGTGGAATAGTTCATAAAAGTGTATTGTATTCAGTGGGGTAGACTATACTAAGTTTTAACTTAGTATAAGTCAGAGTGACAATTCCCAGGTGGAGTATAAGATTTTAGTATATAGTTATATATATATATATATATATTGGTTCACAGCTGCTTGCTCAGCCGCCATTGCCCATAGGAACCACTTCTTCCACCGTTTTCGTAGTGATATGTCTGACTGCAATAGACGCCTATTTACCTCTGCCCGTAACGAGTGTAAGCGTATCCTCAACGAAGCTAAGTGACTATTTGCTGCTCGGATGAAGGAACGTATTGCATCTCGCAAATTCGGCTCCAAAGATTATTGGCGCCTCTGCAAGAGCGTTCTGAACAATAGCAAACCCTCCATTCTTCCCCTGTTCAAATCAGTTTGAGGTCCTGACCACCTCTGTCGACAAGGCTGAATGCTTTGCTCGGAAATTTTCTTCCAATTCAACGTTAGAATTCCGGGGTACCCATGCCCGATTTCCCTCCCAGAACCGAGACCCTTTGGAGCGGATTGCACATATCCCCGTCGTTGGTATTGGGCATTATTTCTAACTTAGATCACCACAAGGCTACTGGTGGTGACGGGATACCAGCCATTGTCCTGAAGAAATGCGCGCCTGAACTGGCGCCTTCCCTCTCTAAATTATACAACCACTGCCTCAAGGAGTCTTGTTTTCCTGACTGCTGGAAGTCCTGAACCATTGTTCCTGTCTTTAAGAACTCTGGTGACCCCTCCGACCTTTCTAATTACCGTCCTATCAGTCTCCTACCTCTCTTCGGCAAAGTCTTCGAAGCCATTATCAACACCGAAGTGATTAATCACCTGATATCCCATGATCTACTCTCAGACAAGCAGTATGGTTTCCGCTTTGCCCGATCTACAGCCGATGTGCTTACGTCCATCAATGAATTTGTCTACCAAGCTATTCATATTAACGGTGAAGCTCGTGCCGTGGCCCTAGACATCTCCAAAGCGTTTGATAGATTTTGGCATGCCGGCCTTCTTCGCAAGCTCCAGGGTTATGGTATCACAGGTTGATTGTTTGACCTAATACAATCATTCCTGTCAAACCATGAATTGAAGGTCGTTCTCAATGGATTCATCTCCAGCTCCTATCCCACTAACGCAAGTGTTCCTCAAGGCTTCATCCTAGGCACTACTCTGTTCCTCATATTCATAAACGACCTTCCTGACGCCATAGATTCCCAAATCGGCATCTATGCGGACGACACCACAATTTACTCCTGCCTCAAACACAAATCTAGTGATGCTGACAAAATTAACCTGGCAGTTCGAATAGAAAAGGACCTCCAATCGGTTGTGAACTGGGGCAAGAAATGGATGGTTAACTTTAACGCCTCTAAAACAAAACTGCTCTCTATTAACCACCACAAGGATCCATCCCTGCATCCCATTAGAATGTCTGAAGACCAACTTCTCGAAAGCTCCTCTCTGCGGCTGCTCGGTCTCACGCTGGCCGCTGATCTGAGATGGAACAAATACATCGAGTCAATTGCATCATCCACCGCAAGGAAAGTTGGCTCCCTGTGCCGAGCCAGGAAATTTTTCTCCCCGGAATCGATCCTCCAAATCTATAAATCGACCATTCGCCCTTGCATGGAGTATTGCTGCCATATATGGTCTGGAGTCCCTGCTGTTTGCCTCAGAGTTCTTGATAAGATCCAGAGACGGATATGCAACGTAATTGGCCCTGATCTGTCATCTCGTCTGCAGTCGCTCTCTCACAGACGCGACGTTGCCTCGCTCTGTCTTTTTTACAAATACTTTCACGGTAATTGCTCCGAGGAGCTGCTTTCGCTGGTTCCTAGGCCTCATGAATTTAAACGTCCTACGAGGCTGGCATCCCGTTCCCACCCCTTCACTGTTGAAACTGTTAGATGTAGACGTACTCCAATAGCTTCGTGTCTCGCACATCTAGCCTGTGGAACTCCCTTCCTTATTCCTGTTTCCCTGACAAATTCAATCTCAAACTATTTTAGTGTAACGTCAATCGACATCTCCAGTTGCCCTGATCTATCCACTTCCCTTCTCCACATCCTTTTCACCTTTCATTCCTATTCCTAAATCTTCTGTAACCCCCTTGCCTTGATCGATCCACTATCTTTCTCCACATCCTCTCCTTTACCACTCCTATCTGCTCTTCCTCCAAACCTTCTGTAACCCCTTGCGTGCTAGTGGCTTCCAGCCTTGCTTGGGGTGATAAGCTTAAAATATATATATATATATATATATATATATATATATATATATATATAAAGGAAGAAAAAGGAAAGAGAAAAGCGAAATTCAAATGAAAGAATTAAAGTTAAATTTAGTCAAAGGGAATTAGAATCATAGTACAGAAGAAGTACAGGAAAAGTATAATTGAAAAAATGGTACAACATTTACCATTTCTTACATGTTCGGAGCAGGGCACAAGTGATTTCCACAGATGTTCAACTCTCCGTCGCCAACGACAGATACTTATCAAATTTTATGGGGTAGGCTGGACCTTCTACTACAGTTTGGCAATCAAAGAATTCATTAAACAAAGGGGTAGAGGTAAGGAAAAAAAATTATACTTTTCCGGTCATCTCTCAAACTACTAGACACTAAAAGATAAATTTTACATTTTCACTCAAAGAGAAGACAAAAGGCAGAACATTGTTAGATAATTACACCTGTAGCCATGAAATAAAAATAAAATAAAAATCATTCAATATGATCCCTACCCATGCGGACATATACACATGTACATGCACATAAAGATACACACACACACACACACACACACACACACACACACACATACATATATATATATATATATATATAGATATAGATATAGATATACATATACATATACAAATACATACATATAGTGAAAGAGACAGACAGAGATTAATATACATATATATATGCCCGCACCGACGGAGATATGGGATGCATAGGAGGAAAGAAAAATAGATTGAGAGTTCCTCTTAAGGTCGAGGGGGCCGGAACAACTGAGATATAGGTGAAAAAGGAAGAGAAATGAAAGAGAAAAGGGAAATCCAAATGAAAGAATTAAAGTTAAGGCAAGATTATAAATCAATGCATTCTATTAGGCAAATGTTGATATTAAGTGACACTCTGATAAGGTTTATACTTTTCCTTTACATTTTGTCTGCT
>OZ038493.1:12894091-12906591 GCA_964036315.1 Acanthosepion esculentum
TGAACAAATATGAGATTTTACAGTGAAAAGGCCTTCTTGGGTGGGCCGATAACATTTCAGTAACCCTGTTGTATATGCACACGGACTGCGTATTAATTTTGTGGGTACGGATAGTAAATATGCACACCTGTGTCTATATGCATATCTGTGTATATTTACTTGTGTGCAGAGGAAGATACATACACACGTAACAGGCATATGCGGATATGTGTGGTCGTCAGTTTTAGGATTTCATAAGTTTAATTTGTGTCGTTAAGCTCCACGAAGAGATTAGATTACAGCTATAGAAGCTGTTATCAAGTAAAATAGGAAGAAATCATTGTTTAATTCTAAGCCAGCATCAATAGCGGTCGACGTACGGATAAACACTCACGGACAGGCATGAACCGGCATACCTGTCCACATCACGCGCGGTCGAAAAGCACATGTACGGACACACGAACGAACGTACACGCATGATCCGACACGAACGAACACACGTGAATGAGCGCACACACGCACGGACACACATGCACGGACACACACGCAAGTACACAAATTTATGAACACTCAAGAATAAACGCACACGCACGCAATCACACTTACGGATTACGTGTGTGACACGCGGTCACAGACGTAATAACACATACGTCGGGATACACAAGTACAAACGCTCGCACAGATACGAACGGACGGACACGGACGGGCGGACGTATGCACAGATGAACGCACGTGGAAGAACACACACGAACGAAAGATACATATGCACGAACACGGGCACAGACACACCCAACAATCACCCACGCATGGACACATACGGACAAACGCATTCACGGAAATGCCCGCATGGTTGAACACAATCACGGACACGCGCGAGTAAACATACATGAATTCACACTCATGCACGTATGGATGAACTCACAGGCGCACAGGCACACACGCAGAGACATGCACAGATGAACAGGCACTCGTAGACACACACAGATGAACACCCACGCATAGACATAAATACAATGATACGGATACATACGCACGGACACACATGAATGAAAGCATAAGGACAAATGCACACGTACGGACACATGACATGCACGGACGAACATATGCAGGGTACACAATTTTCAGCAGCTCTCTGAAAGCTATATTCAAGGTACGAATGGAGTCGGCAAAATAGAAAATTCTCAGCTGCATTAAATATTTTCCATTATATATACATACATATATATATTTTAGAATTGGACATAGCCCGACAATTTTTTTAAAGACATTTATATTATGTTTAACGTTCTTTTTATAGATACATGTATTTAAGCAAATGCTCTGTTTTATAATAAACAGTATTAAATAACATTTACCGGCCTGAATGTCCGAGAAATTTTCATAGAAAGAGAGAGCAAAAATTTTCTATGAAAATTTCTCGGACATTCAGGCCGGTAAATGTTATTTAATACTGTTTATTATAAAACAGAGCATTTGCTTAAATACATGTATCTATAAAAAGAACGTTAAACATAATATAAATGTCTTTAAATACATATATATATATATATATATATATATATATATATATATATATATATATATATATACAGATGATTCAAAACAGCTATTGTCTCGTAACAATCGGCGACATATAAGCAAGTCTTGATGTGTTGAATACCATAGTTATGAGCAAGAAAAACATTGGAGATTTACTTGACCCCCCCCCCCCCCACTGAGTCAGGTTGTGACACAAGGTCAGTTTTTAACGAGGGGACCCGAGTGTTTTCACTCGGGCCGATGATCTAAGCTGGTCATAGCTTGCCCAAGCTGATCAGAGCTAGTCTAAGCTAGTCATAGCTGGTCTTGACTTGTCATAGCTGGTCAGAGCCGGTCCAAGCTGGTCAAAGCCGTGATACCACCAGCCCAGGGACGGAGCCCTGGGGCAAGTAAGTATAGATATTTACTTGACACCCCACTGAGTCAGGTTTTGACACAAGGTCAGTTTTTAACGTTGGGACCCAAGTGTTTTTACTCGGGTCGCTGGTCTAAGCTGGTCTTAGCTGGTCATAACTTGTCCAAGCTTGTCAGAGCTGGTCTAAGCTAGTCATAGCTGGTCTTGGCTTGTCATAGGTGTTTCAAGCTGGTCAGAGCCGGTCTTATCTAGTCGTAGCCGTGATACCACCAGCCCAGGGACGGAGCCCTGGGGTATGTAAGTATAAAAAAAAAACAAAAAAAAAAACAAAACAACATTGGAGTTTGACAATGACTATAATGTCTTGGTTAAATGATTAGTTATAGATTTTTCAGTTGTGCTGACTGTCGGCAGTGGTCTATGAAGGAAAAAAGCACAAACCGCTGACAAGCTGCTAATCGATTCGAGAACTGATATAAAACTTTCTAGCCAAGCACAAGCCATGATAAGGACTTTTATGGCAAAAATTGCACATATCTTTCATCAGTGCGAATGACAGAGTGTATCACAACGCAGAGTACTTCATTCCTTGGTGAGTATAAAATTGCAAAACTGCAGGCCAGTCCCAATACAAATGTTAACCAATGTCCGTTGACGAAAGCATTTCAACATCTATACGATCGTTGGAAATTTATGTTGCATCAATAGAAAAAAAAAAGCGAAATTGGTCAAACGAATTTCGCTCTTTCCTGAATAAAGTGGACGACAGAGTACAAATGTGTGGTCAACCAAGGGAAGTGATGGCAACAGGATATATAAAGTGGGAAAAGTGATATCTCCTAAGAATGGAAAGTCGAATAAGTAACATCACTGAGGATTAAATAAAGAGACCGATCCAAAATTGCATCCTGTGTGAAATACACCTGAAGAAGACCGGAAAGAACAATGGCTGAAACGTTTACAGAACAACAACCAAGAGGAAAATAACGTTTTTAAATTGAACTACCACAAACAATATTTAGTTATGCAACCACATCTATGCCATTTTGATCAACTGCCTTTCGCCATCTCCAAGGCGGCTTCATGATTCCAGCCTCCCAGAATTTGGTATTTTTCTGGATGATGAACTTATACAGTCTTGCAGAGAACCGAAGTTTATTGTATTAAGAGGATTTTGTACGAATTGAAATCAGTGGTAATCTGAAGGAATAGAGTAAGGGTAGAACAGCCTGTGTAGTAGAACATCCCAACCTAGCTGCCCCATTTTCTACTAGGCCTGCAGAGAGACGTGACGGGTGTCATTTCCCTGATTGAAGGACGACAGCCTTTTGACAGTCCAAATCCAGTTGCTGTCTTTAATCGTTCTAATTGGGACGGTGGAGTAATGGAAAGCGGCTCGGACTGAGGAATCAGAGAGCCGAGTTCGAATTCCAGTGGAATCCATTACATTCACTTACGTGCTAATACCCTTGGGAAAGGTGTGGATCCTCTTCTTCTCCCCCCAGCTATGGGCAAATAGCAGGACAGACTGGGTTCTATAGCCTTGGTCTACCGCAGAAAGAAATGGCAACCTCCTGCGGGAAAAAATCTGCCTCGTCACTCATGTATCGAAAGATACATGTTATATGCCATGCGTGATACACGCATGGCATATAACTGACTTAATTGAAGTGAACGTTTGATTTTGCCTGTTAATTCACCCTTCCTTAAGGACATATGGCACAATGGATAAAGACGTTGGTTAGATCCAGTGACAGGACCCAAAGAGTTGCGAGTTTAATCCCTGGTTAAGGCAGTGGAGAATTTGGAGAGGTGAATTAACAGGTGATGACTGATAACTAATAACTGACAACCATTAGACATGGCACGTCTAACTGGAACAGTCTACCCCAGCGAACGAAATAAAGGTTTCAGTTCGACATTCCAGCCACCTGAAGAAGTCCGGAGCCTACAATGGCCTAAACGTTGTTTGATTTGTTGTAGAAAAAATATTGCCAAAAATATATTTATTGAAAGAAAAAATATTACCAGAAACAGATTTTTGAAAAAAATATTACCGACAATATAAATTTTGTCGGCATTAAATAACCCATTGAGGTTGATATGCCGTAAAACAAAAAAAAAACCAATGTAAACCAAAGAATACATATTCTATTCATACGAATCTATCCTAAAAATGTTGTCGGCATTAAATAACCCATTGAGGTCAATATGCCGTAAAATAAAATAAACCAAACCAATCTAAACCAAAGAATGCATATTCTATTCATACGAATCTATCCTAATAATGTTGTCAGCATTAAATAACCCATTGAGGTTGATATGCCGTAAAACAAAATAAACCAAACCAATCTAAACCAAAGAATACACATTCTATTCATACGAATCTATCCTAAAAATGTTGTCGGCTTTAAATAACCCATTGAGATTGATATGCCGTAAAACAAAATAAACCAAACCAATCTAAACCAAAGAATACATATTCTATTCATACGAATCTATCCTAAAAATGTTGTCGGCATTAAATAACCCATTGAGGTTGATATGCCGTAAAACAAAATAAACCAAACCAATCTAAACCAAAGAATGCATATTCTATTCATACGAATCTATCCTAATAATGTTGTCAGCATTAAATAACCCATTGAGGTTGATATGCCGTAAAACAAAATAAACCAAACCAATCTAAACCAAAGAATACATATTCTATTCATACGAATCTATCCTAAAAATGTTGTCGGCATTAAATAACCCATTGAGGTTGATATGCCGTAAAACAAAATAAACCAAACCAATCTAAACCAAAGAATACATATTCTATTCATACGAATCTATCCTAAAAATGTTGTCGGCATTAAATAACCCATTGAGGTTGATATGCCGTAAAACAAAATAAACCAAACCAATCTAAACCAAAGAATGCATATTCTATTCATACGAATCTATCCTAATAATGTTGTCAGCATTAAATAACCCATTGAGGTTGATATGCCGTAAAACAAAATAAACCAAACCAATCTAAACCAAAGAATACATATTCTATTCATACGAATCTATCCTAAAAATGTTGTCGGCATTAAATAACCCATTGAGGTTGATATGCCGTAAAACAAAATAAACCAAACCAATCTAAACCAAAGAATACATATTCTATTCATACGAATCTATCCTTAACATTTTGTCAGCATTAAATAACTCATTGAGGTTGATATGCCGTAAAACAAACCAAACTAAACCAAAACTAAGTCTTCTAAGTTTCTTTAACTCCCAGTAATTCCTTTAATTTTGGTGGCATTATGGCTTTGCTTGGGGTGAAATAATAATAATAATTTGATTTTTGCCAATACCCAAAAAGCCAAACTGTGGTTTATACTACAACTATGAATGCTTCAATTACAGTTTCTGGAAGAGTTGACAATTTGGAATTTTTGTTTCTGTTTTTGGTATTTACAATGCTGTTCATATTGTACAAGGCCTAAGAGCCACTCGAAGTAGATCTTTAAAGAGTAAGAGGTACGGTTTATGGGCCTATGTGGAAAAGAAAAAGGTTAACCCTAGACTTGAACAGTTTAACTTTGTAGTGGCAGGGAAACATCCCCAGGTGAGTCGATTCCACATAACAGAGATTTGTAGGAAGACGTGAAACTACTTCATTACAATGTGCGTGGCATGGTGGGTCTTAGCCGTGAAGGTTAGAATTGATGGAAATAAGGAATGTAGTTCGCTTGAACACTTTCCATGGAAATAGAGATACAGTTGCGAGTGGCTTTCGTCTATGGGGTGCAGATTTTGAACATTATTGAGACTAGAAAGTCAAGACTGGGAAACTTCTGCCCGTATGACAGCAGTACTCTATTTTCGGCCCGATCTGGCTCTTGTAAAGGTAGTGGATAGCAGGCGAAATCAGGTACGTACTGGAGCGGTACAGAGAATCGACCATTTATCTAGCATCTAGATCTACTTGAGGTCTGACCCAACAGGTACTCAAGCCACGGGGCCACCCTGAGAAAACACCCGTTCATCGTGATCGGTGAAAGTTCTGGGTCTGTTCAGTAATGACGGAACGTTACTAATTTGGTTTTGTAAGGAACGAGAAGAAGCGAATTTGTTTGGCGTCTCAGGTCCTGTTGAAAGATCGCGGGTGGACGTGCAGAGGAAAAAAATTAATAATAAAAAAAATACTAAAAATTCAAACCAGCTTGAATTTATAAAACCGGAAGTCTCGGGCGAACGAGAAGTAAGTCTCGTATGCAAATTGTAGTTGCCCCCAACGCGGGCATAAATAGCGAGTCTGGGAGGAAGACGAGAGAGCGCATTATTGGCGTGACGGCGTACTAACGAGACTGGGAGAATAAGAGGTCACTTGTGACAGCTCAGTTGGTAGACTGGAGGACTGGACGAAAGCAAGCACTTTAATAATCCATTTCAGTCATCGCAAACAACGGGCGAACTGAATTACCCACAGGTTTTCAAGGCACTGAATGTGACCAGCCAGTTTTTCTCCCACTGAACTGTTAGAGCTAGATCAGAGGAAAGATCAGCTACCAAACTCTGAACGTCTCGAGATTTGGACGAGCACCCATATACCGTTATATCATAAGCACAGATATTCACGAATGATCGGGGTATACTTTTAGGCAGATCATTTATGCAAATTAGAAAGAGGTTTGGACTGTCGGGTGATCCCTGGGGACGCCTGCGTTGACTGCTTAGGCCTCGGAGGATTCGCTCTTGATAACCTTCAGAGACCTGCCCGTTAGGAAGGACTTGATAATTGAGAAGACTCTTCCTGTGATTCCATAGCTAGAGTGTTTGTGTAATAATCCTTTATGCCACACCTTGTCAAATGTATTTGAAAAATCTAATTCGACCGTCCTTGATATATATGTTTTGTCTAGTGTCTCACTGATTCTGTGAGTAATGACACGGCCATGTATTGCAAACTAGTGACATTCCATCGTCTCCGATCGGGCCTAGAACTATGACCAATAACGGTGAATGGATGTACCCTATGGGATGTTCCGTGTCTTGGGCGCATATTCGGATTTAAACTCAACCTAGACTTGTTCCCTGTACCGCTCCAGCAAATACTTGACTTCTCATGCTGTCCTCTGCAAGAGCTAGATCAGGCCGAAATCGGGATACTGCTATCATCTATAAGCAGGAGCTGCACAATCTTCAATAGAGTCCAAAAGCGTCTCCTCGGTCTTGTTAGTTATGGAATTATGTTCCCCCTACAAACTCTGTTCCATGAATGAAACGTCACACACCTCGCGATGCGCTGTTGCTATTTCCATGGCAAGTATTCAAACGAACTACATTCCTTAGTTCCACCAGTTTTAACCTTCACGGCTAAACTCGTCATACTACGCACATTGTGAGGAACCACCTTCATTTCCTTCGTATTAACTCCGTGCAGTTTATTCCCACGGATAGCTGCTTTGTGGAACCGGCTCCCAAGAGGATGCTTCCCTATCACTACAATCTTAACCTGTTCAAGTCTACGTTTAATTGTTATTTACCCCACATATCAGCATAATCAGGGCCTCTTACTCTGTAACACTCTACCTCGAGTGGCTCGTGGGCCTTCTACAGGATGAGCATCATTGTAAAAAATATAAAAATTGCTTTGTAAAGATATTTCAAATGGAGATGGCGTTCATGACGAGGAAATCGTGACACCAAAGTCACACATAGGTATGCTTTCTGGGTGTGTACACAGATTAACGTATGCTTTCCATGTTGATACGCAATGTTAATTTCTACTTCCAGCGTGTGTACACAACATTAATGTATGCTTTCCGAGCGCGTCTGCAACATTAATTTGTGCTTGCCTAGGGGAGGTCTTCTGCTCGGTTATATAGTTAATGTATGCTTTCTCAGTGCATACATAATTTTAATGTATTTTTTTCTTCGTGGCCATAAGGCTTCAATGAATACTTTCTGTATACGTATATGGCTTGACAGTATAATTTCTGCGTGGTTATACACATCCAATATATGTGGTTTTAAAGTATGATTTTCTGCGTGCGGACATAATATTAACTCTTTTTTCGTTATCGTTCCCCTTCTTCACGGGACTGTAGCTTGTGCAAACAAAATGAATAATTCCGTTATCATTTTTTTTTCTATTTTTCCAGTGAAACATGTCCCAGTGCGCATGTTAGTACTTCGTATGTCCATTCCACGAAGTCTTTCCTTGCAGATTGATCACAGATGCTCAACTGGATTTAAATCAGGATAGTTTCCATACCAGTCGATATTACTTTGATTTGCTCACTGGTAAGGCTTGCCATTGTGTTTGTGCAGCGTTACAATTTTCGTAGGTTTCCTTGGAGTAACGTCCATCGTAGACAATGACTGTGGGACAACTAATCGAAAGTCGAGACAAAAGTGTCTGAGCGTGATGAAAATCTGATGCAATCACGGATGACGCAATATTATTCAAGGCCAAACAAATTTCATCATACACTCCGAAAATAGTTTCATATTACTGCACATCACTACAAATCAGCTAATCTGAGAAAAAATAGAAATCGATTACACCCTGTCACTCCAGTGGGTCTAAAACTGGCCATATGGCAAAAGAAAGGAAACTATAGTGGTTGTTTCAGTTAACTTGCACAAGGGTGTATCTCACAGTGTAGAAATCCAACTCTCTCTCTCTCTCTCTCTCTCTCTTTTTCTCTCTCTTTCTACATACAGATGCAAATATCTTTTTGTATCTGCTTTCTGAATGCGTATACAACTTAAGAATGTGATTTTTGTGAGAATATACGCCTTAAATTATGCTTTCTCTGTATGCATACAGCAGTAATGTATACGTTTATGCTGGTATACGGTTTAAATGTATGTTTTCTACGAGAGAATACAACTTTAATGTATGCTTTCAGCGTTTATATATAGCGTTAATGTATGCTTTCTATTTGGGTATACAGTTTAAAAGTATGCTTTCTGCGACGATAGACCGCTTAAATGTATGCTTTCTGTGGTAATACATAACGTTAATGTATGCTTTCTGCTTGGGTATATAGTTTAAAAGTATGCTTTCTGAGAGGATAGACCGCTTAAATGTATGATTTCTGTGTTAATGCATAACGATAATGTATGCTTTCTGCTTGGGTATACAGTTTAAAAGTATGCTTTCGGCGAGGATAGACCGCTTAAATGTATGATTTCTGTGGTTTACATGACGTTAATGTATGCTTTTTGCTTGGGTATATGTACTCTTTCTGGGTGGGTATCTTGCATTAATTTATATTTTTCTGCTTGCATACAGCTTAAGGGTATGCTTTCTACGGGCATATATAGCGTTCATATATGCATTTTCCCGTTGGTTTACTGCTTTAAGGTATACTATTTTCGTGCATATATGACTTTAAGGTTGTGTTTAAATTACAAAATAATTATGTATACACATAGACTAAAATCGACCGCGAAAAATGTGCTGTGTGTATGCATTTGTGTGTGTTTAAAATGCACATACGAAACACATTTTTCATCATCCATCTGATGAAGCCATATCGGAGAAATGCATTATCGTTATATTATTTTCGAAACATACTTTCATGAACGTTTTTACAAAAGTCAATAACATATAACTCTGTTAAGATTACATACATAAATGTATTACACACACGCGCGCACATACACACACACACACACACACACACACATATATATATATATATATATATATATATATATATATATATATATATATATATATATATATATATATGCAAGACACACATAGCTTAGTGAATTAAAACTTTGGATCTATGCATGTGTATGTGTGTGTGTATTTCTCTGTCTCGATTATAGACTACATGTATATTGAATATTTTTTTTGTACTTTTTGTGTGTAAGCTCATCACGATATGCCTACGAGGGACAAATTGTGCGCAGGAAAAAACCTATAATTACTTGAGTATCTTTGAGTGTGTGCATGTAATTGTAGATATGCGTGTGTATGTGTACGTGGGTGGGCGTGCGGTACATTTATTCCCGTGTGCGTCGTTGTTTCGCCTTTCGGAAAATACAAGTAAACAGCTGTAACTGTAATGAATGGCGAGTGTGCTTAGCTACAGTAATCATCTTTGATAGGTCACCTCTTTTCACCTCAGTGCAAAATCTTCTCCTCCCACCACCTTAACCGCCCCCTCCCCTCCGTCACACTGATTAACCGCTACCTGCTCTCTATCTCTTAACGTCTTTATTTTGCTACCTCCCTCCAGCCTCCGATCCCACCCGCCACCGCCACTATCCTTAATTCACATCCCTCGCTTTGCACGACATGGAACGGTGAAAGAAAACGGAGTTGAAGTGGTAGCGGCTGCTGGAGGAGTGGGGAGAGGAGAGAGTTCAGGTAATGCAAGGTGGTGCAGTTCAAAGCCCGAGACTCGTTTTACCCCGCACACCCCTGCCGCCCCAAACCCCGTCTGCTGAATGGATTCGTCGATAATACTAATCCAGACTTGATGATGATTAATAATAATAAAAACAGAAGAAAGTCGTGTCAGTTAATGAACTATGTCAACGACTGAAGGGACAAAAGAAATAGACTCGAATTTTTTACACACACACACACACACACACACACACACACACACACACACACACACACACACACACACACACACACACGAACGCACATGCATACACATATGTACACGTACACACAGATGGGTACAGAGATATAATAACAAGCACCATAGTTATATTATGCATTTATTATACACACACGCATACACGCGCACACACGCACACACACACACATATATATACATGTGTGCATGTGTTAGGTATGATATATAAATCTATATATTAGGCTGATAATAGGTAATTAATGTCATCAGCGTTTCTCGATGTAGAAATGTAACGGGCGTTTTCTTTATTTCGTACACCCTCTGCCCACTCCGCAACATATATACGACTCCATGATTAGTGTGAAGAAGTCCTTTCGAAAGACGAAACACGTCATGTCGTATTTTTTTTTGTTACAATTATACAACACACTGATGCAAACGCACACATGCGAACACATATATATTCATATATATACATACATATATATATATATATATATATATATATATATATATATATATATATATATATATGGTAAAAATATAGTTTTATCGTATGCTATATTTATGTGTAAACGTGTTCAATATCAAGGATATACTGTATGCAAATATAAAAATGGACATTGAGGCCAACACCCAGCGGCGACAGTCTGTTTCATGCCTGAACGCAAACTTCATATATATATATATATATATATATATATATATATATATATTGGGAAAAGTGTGAATCCTCTTCTCCCTCCAGCTATGGGTAAATAGGAGGACAGACTGGGTTCTATAGCCCTGGATGGCAACTGGTCTAGGAGAAGGACAACTCTGAATTCAAAACCTGCGGAGGGTCGTTTGGGGTCCTTGTGGCACTTAGTGCACCTGGTCTCTGTATTCGGCCCTTCAAAAAGTGTGGATGGTCCTGCACGAAATCTTCACCACTATTATCAAATCTCATGTGCTGTTGTCGGGCTGTCGGTTTCCTAGGAACTGATCTGCTTGACCCTCATACGTCCAATTCAACGGGAGAGTCGAGAGTATATATATATATATATATATATCTATATATATATATATATATATATATATATATGTGTGTGTGTGTGTGTGTGTGTGTGTGTGTGTGTGTGTTGACGGAATATGATATAGAAATTCTAATCAAATGAAAACTGAATGAAACACGAATACACATACAAAATTTCTGCTCTGTTTGAGGTCGTACTATTTGATGGAGAACACCCACAATGCAAGATCTCCGGTTGAAAACGAACAACGGTGCGAAAGAAAAGAAGATAATAATAATAATAATAATAATAAAAATAATAATAATAATAAGTTGATCACGTCTGTCCTGACGAACCGTGCTTACTCCTTTTTCGAAACAAACAGCATTCTTTCACTGGAACAGAAAGGATGCAGGAGGAGTTCATATGGCTGCAAAGATCAATTACTAATAAATAAAATGATTCTGGAAAATTGCAGGAGCAGACGTAGAAATCTCAGTGCAGCGTGGATTGATTATCGTAAAGCTTTTGATAGTGTTCCACATTCTTGGATCCTTAAGACTTTGGAAATGTACAAAGTCTCCCCTGTGGTATTAAATTTCCTTAAGCACAGCATGGGAATGTGGAACACCAAACTATACCTTAGTCACACCAGGGGCACTGCCATATCCAACCGACTAAATACCCGACGTGGAATCTTTCAAGGAGACTCTTTGTCTCCCCTTCTGTTTTGTTTGTCCTTACTCCCCCGTACGCATGAACTGAACAACAGTAGCTATGGCTACAAAATAAATAACAACATATTCAATCACCTACTATACATGGATGATCTCAAACTCTTTGCCAAAGACGACAATGAGTTGAAGGGCCTACTTAATATTGTAAAATACTTTAGTGACGACATATTCATTAGCTTCAGATTAGATAAATGTGCTAAAGTAACATTTAAGAAAGGTAGAATTTTAGAAGCACCCTTAATAGATTTAGATTTTGCCACGAAGATTAGAGAATTGGAGCATGATGAAGCTTATAAGTACCTAGGAA
>OZ038493.1:12911591-12914091 GCA_964036315.1 Acanthosepion esculentum
ATTCTCTTTGCCTACTCTATGCCTACTAATTTTTAACACGATCCGTTCATACCCACGAATAACCTTCAGTTAAAGGATAAGAGAAATGGGCTATAGAAAAAATTCCATAATGGATTATTTTTTCACATTGCCAACCGTTTTGCATTTAAAAGTATAATGAAAAAATTACGGTAATGGATAACAACGCACAACTTTGTATAAATACGTATATTAATGAACAACATATAGTTTTGTACCACTTGCACATCTGAAGATGATCATGGAAAAAAGATCGAAAGTACTTGGGAAATGAAAATAAAATAAATTTAAACAGCTATAGCACATATCTCTCACCCTTTAACATCAATAGACGGAAGGTTATTCGTGATTATGAACGATTTTTTTTAAATTATCAGACACAAGGTCTATAATTTATTATTATCAGACATACACACACAGACACACACACACACACACACACACATATATATATATATATATATATATATATATATATATATACTTTTCTTTTTATAGCGCCAGTCTCGATACTTTTTGATCAGACCTCATATATATATATATATATATATATATATATATATATATATATATATATATATATATATATATATATAAATGAACATAAATATAGCACACTTTAAAACTATATATATATATATATATATATATATATATATATATATATATATATATATATGGGGGGTGCGTGCGTGTGTATATAAGTAGAGTCGCAGATTCCTATTAAGAAAATTGCAATACGGTCGTCTTACGTAATAGTCAGTTAAGTCAGTCTGTCTGTTTCTGTGGTGCTGTGTAAACAAGATAGTGACATTTTAGACTCTTGTGTAATTAGGCAATTGTTTATGAGTGGATTAGTAGATATCAAATATACGCTGTTCTCATTTTGACACTTCATCGCAACTGTTAACCCTTTTTGACGAAGTCAGAATATACAGACGCAAATAAACAGACATACAGACAACCCCATCTACATCACTAATTTCATTTACAAATCCATCCATCCATACATAGACACATAGCGCTGTAAAAATAATTTATTGATTTATATTCACATTTCAAACTACATGCACGCGTGACATTTATACAGTTTACTCAGGTCATATGTATGTACTAACGTCTTGTATATATTGTGTATTGTAACAGATGTATATTTACATATATATATATATATATATATATAGAGAGAGAGAGAGAGAGAGAGAGAGAGAGTGCAACCTTGGTTCTCAAACGTGTCACATGACGAACAAATCGGTTTTCGAACAGAAAGTTCGAGATGAAAATGCCTCGGTTATCGAACAAAATTGAACAACATTGCCGAACCGGACGGAATAATGGTGTGTGTGTGTGTGTGTGTGTGTGTGTGTGTGTGTGTGTGTGTGTGTGTGTGTGTGTGTGTGTGTGCGCGTGTGTGTGTGTGCGCGTGTGTGTGTGTGCGCGTGTGTGTGTGTGCGTGTGTGTGTGTGCGTGTGTGTGTGTGTGTGTGCGTGTGTGTGTGTGCGTGTGCGTGTGTGTGCGTGTGTGTGTGTTTGTGTGTGTGTGTGTGTGTGTGTTATATTAAATATTTTATGTTATGCTGTTATGCATCTATATATATTTATATAATATCACATATATCAGCAGACATACATTACCAGTTCTTAGTGCACAAAAATTCTTTCATATAAATGCTGTCACATTCGGTCAATCTATCTATCTATCTATCTATCTATCTCTCTCTCTCTCTCTCTCGCTCTAAATATATATATATATATATATATATATATATATATATATATATATGTGTGTGTGTGTGTGTAGAGCGGCTAGCCAATCCCTATTGCAGACGCTTGCTCAGGCACATTTTGTCTTTGTCCAGCTGCAACTTTGTTCAACTTTGCAACTATGCTGAGCAGACCTTAGCTACAGTTTCCGGGGAGAGTGCGTTATCTCGCGTGATCGACCATTTGCACACAGCCAGCACGCACAAACTCTGGGGTACGATGACTTGTGACTTCGTGCTAGCACAGATATCGACGGCCCCCACGGGTATCGTCGACCCGTGGTATGGTTTTCAGGCACTTTCCAAAGGTGAGGCACACTGTGATCGACCTCGCTTCAGTCTCCTTCCTGACAAAACGACCATGGTGAGATTCGAACAATATTACACAAAACGCCACCATACAAAAGAAAACCACGCGAGGTCTACTTAACCACTGAAAATCAAACAATATAAAAATAAAAAGGAACTTTCTCTTCCTCAAGTGATTTCTGTAAAAGCTTAAATAAATATATGTAACAAGTTAAATTTGTAAATGGTTCCTATTATATATGTATATATATATATATATCTGTGTGTGTGTGTGTGTGTGTGTGTGTGTGTGTGTGTGTGTGTGTGTGTGTGTGTGTGTGTGTGTGTGCATCTATGCAGAAAAATAGGAAAGAACATGTTAGGTAAATAATCCGGAGTTCTTTAGTATTTTTGTTTTTATTTTCAAAAAAA
>OZ038493.1:12919091-12966591 GCA_964036315.1 Acanthosepion esculentum
CAGTTACCATAAATATTATAACATCGTCTGTTGGATTATTTTTAAATTAAGAGAAATTTTCGTAAGACGGGGTATGTTTAGTTTACAATAAATATACATAAAAAAACAGATGCCAACGCAAACAGATGGAACACAAGGGCAGGGTTTTAATGTGTGTATGAGCAGTGCAAAAAGCTGCTTATTCCTCTTCGCTATTGCCGAAAAGACAGGACGATGTACCCCACCGACTTTAATAAAACGAGGTGGTACTGGAATCTCCAGGCATCAAGTTGTTCGATGCCAAGAACAAGATGCATAAGTATTTGCCTACCAGCAAAAGCAAATCTTTGCAAATGTCCCATTTAATGTTGGACAATTACATACATTTTTTGCGCGTGTGTGTGTTCAAAAACGGCCCACATAGAATATCTTTTGCCGTAGGCGTTTGGGTGTAACTTTTGACGAATCTCGTTAATGTAAGGAGGAAGTGATCCTGAAAGGCATGCTCTGTCTTGTTTCAATGGAAGAAAAAACTGATCCCAAACCCGAAAAATTGAGACTCAAAGTGATGATCAACGAGTTAATTGGTTGACCTTTATTATTAAGTATTGATTTTGATTTTCACAAAAATGCGACCTTACGTTAAAATAAGCTAATAATAACACTTCGTCTGAATTTCTGGAATGAAGAGTTATATAATTATTATATCATTTTTTACACTACTTATATTAGCACTATAACGTGTTACGCACTTGTATTGATAAAATCAGTACAAAATGACTTTTATAAGCAGGCTATAATGAAAGCAATAAAACAATTATTTTGTTTGCTGATCATAAGTATCTGTCTATATTTCTGAGATGAGGTATTATGTACACTATTTACATTATTCGAACTATTGTCCTCATCTTTGTCGCCATATTTATTACCACGTTTCGGCCTTTCAGTTTCTGTCTATATTTCTGAGATGAGGTATTATGTACACTATTTACATTATTCGAACTATTGTCCTCATCTTTGTCGCCATATTTATTACAACGTTTCAGACCTTTAGTATCTGTCTATATTTCTGAGATGAGGTATTATGTACACTATTTACATTATTCGAACTATTGTCCTCATCTTTGTCGCCATATTTATTACCACGTTTCGGCCTTTCAGTTTCTGTCTATATTTCTGAGATGAGGTATTATGTACACTATTTACATTATTCGGACTATAGTCCTCATCTTTGTCGCCATATTTATTACAATGTTTCGGCCGTTGTACTCTCCGGCATTCTTCATATACCTCAAAGAATTCTTCCTCAAGAACACATGGCACAGTGGATAAAGGCGTTGGTTATATCCAGTGACATGACTCACAGAGTGTGAGTTCAATACCCGTTTAAGGCAGTGGAGAACTTTCAGAGGGAAATTAACAGGAGATAACAAATAACTGACATCTATTAAACATGGCACATGGAACTAGAACAGTCTACCCCAGTGAGCGAAATAAAGGGTTCAGTTCGACATTCCAACCACCCGAAGAAGGCCGGAGTGTACAGCAGCCGAAACGTTGTAATAAATATGGCGACAAAGATGAGGACAATAGTCTGAATAATGTAAATAGTGATCATAAGTAATTTTGAAATTGGCATCAACCAAATTTTCCTTTTCATTCTGTCTGATTCTTTTTCTCTATCACTTTCATCACTGAAAATCTAGAATTTCTCAACAGATTACCACTTACTCTCCTTTAAGTGGAAATCTGTTGAGGCCATCAATAAACTAGTACTCCATTAATAAAATGAATTTAAGTTGTTACTTCTTATTCCAATGAAATTATTCGGTATATTTGTAGCAATAACTTCATTTTCATTTATTCATTGATTCGTCCATCTTATAAAAAATATAATATAATCCATCCAATTGTTATCATAATTTTGTCAGAAAAGAGGCAGTGTTTAATTCAAACAAAAATTGATAGCATAATTGTGTCAGGAGACATGTTGCCCACATTTTTCATTTGATGCATGTTACTTCTCTTAATTTTTTTCTGAATTCCTTGGATGAGGAGTTATCATTATTTACACAATTTATATTCAGACTATTATCCTCATCTTTGTTGTTGCTATCATAATGTTCCTACCTTCCTCGATCTGAGTAACCGACAGGAAATTCTGAATTTAACACTTTATTTAATTTATGAGGGTGGACTGTTCTCATGTCTAGGGATATTGTCCAGTTCTTATTTTATTTAGTACGGTTCAGTTACTGGTTGTCCGTTTCCACTGAGTGCAAGTACACACTGCCAGACCCAGGAACTGAACTCATTATCACAATGTCACCAAATTAAAAGACCAATGCGTTTATCCACTGAGCCATTGTTAGTTCTCTCTTTTATTCCTTATCTTTTTGTAATTACAAATAAAAATAATGAGACGTAATGTTGAAATATTGAACGTTCTTCTTATCACAACGTTTCGGCCGATGTAGCCTCCGGCCTTCTTCAGGTGTATATCAATCTGGGTAACCTACAGGGAATTCCGAACTAAACACTTTATTCAATCTACAGCATTTCTTTATGAATTTGGTGATATAATGGTTGTAAGTTCAATCTCTGGGTCGGGCAGTATGTACATTCAGTGGATACGGGCGAGCAATAACTGAAGAGTAGTAAATAAAATAAGAACAAGACGGTATCTAGTGGATCGAGAACAGTCTATCCCCGTAGATTAAATAAAGGGATCTGTACGGAATCGATATACACATGAGGAAGGCTGCAGGGTACAACGGCCGAAACGTTGTAATAAAAACAACAAAGATGAGGACAACAGTCCAAATATAAATAGTGCAAATAAGAGTAATTTATCCGTACATAATAATACGCCATGAACGATTCCTCGATAAACAGCAAAAATGGAAGAAATTGTATGAATAAACATAAATTATGGCATTCAGTACGTTTTCATTCCCTGATCCTAATACTTAATAGGTTTGATTAAATACCTGTGAGTTGACTAGGGGTTAAATTATTAAATATGAGAAAATAGGGCTCGTCCTGGGTATGACGATAAACTGCATCCGCGTCCTGGGTAAGACGATAAACTACATCCAACAGCAAGGCCTCTGATCAGGAGGTTTTGAGGAGCGTGGCACTACCTCTTAATTGCTGGTGACCCGGGAGGTTAGCACCTGTTATGGTCCCAGCTATGGGCAAATAGTTAACACTCAGAGTACATCCGCGTCCTGGGTATGACGATAAACTACACCTGCGTCCTGGGTATGACAATAAACTATATCCGCGTCCTGGGTATGACGATAAACTACATCCGCGTCCTGGGTATGACAATAAACTATATCCTCGTCCTGGGTATGACGATAAACTACACCTGCGTCCTGGGTATGACGATAAACTACATCCGCGTCCTGGGTATGACGATAAACTACGTCCAACAGCAAGGCATCTGATAATACGTTTTTGAAAAAAATAATGTTGCCAGCTGTACGTTTTTGAAAAAATAATATTACCAGCTATAACTTTTTTTGAAAGAATAGTGTTGCCAGCTGTGCGTTTTTGAAAAAATGATATTATCAGCTATAAGTTTTTGAGGAATAATATATTAACAGAAATAGATTTTTGACAAAACAAAAATATTACCAGGAAAAAAAAGTTGTCGGCATTAAATGACCCATTGAGGCTGATATGCCGTAAAACAAACCAAACCAAACCAAAATAGGGCCCAATTTCTCACCTTCAAAGTAGTGTTTACGGTTTCACTCCAGCTATGACTAGGCGGGGAAAAACTACTTTCGATTTTTTAACCTCCAGATAATCCACAGGAATTTAATCAAACTTCTTTGGCTTTTTTAAAAGGCACTCCTCAAAACAGTAAACTAAACAAATGGGTGAACAATTTTTACGCACTGGTTTCGGAATAGACAGACGCAAAGAGACAACTACGCCTATACAACCATTCTTATATGTGTACCACTAATATCATGTACAAGCATACATATAGATCTATATAAATGTGGAGCTATTGATTTTTACGCAGATTTAAAACTGAATGACGAGGCGCTTCACAAAGCACGAATTATTGTAAATTATTAATGAGTTTGGATCTCACTGAGTGCCCCATACCTGTTACCTTGTGAAAAACTAAGTTAAGCTTAATATTTTGAAGGATAACTCGAAATGAATTAATGTTTAATGAGTTACTCTATTTGGCCATTAATACCGACTAGGTGCTCCAAGCTCCTGGCTTTGAGCCAAACTAAGCCAAGTTTATTATATAAATAGCACATGGGTGTGGATTAATATTTAGTCTGATTGACCAATACAATAAAGTAACGGGTTCGAGCCACAGTAGGAAGCTCATACATATGGTTATATGCCAAACATAGCTAATCTTAGTAAAATAACAGCCCTCCTTGGCCTTTTTGGCCCCGAAGCAGGAAATTAGCCAAAATCCAGTTCAAAGCGGCCTTCTTCATTACACTTAAATGGTCAGTGTGAATCCATGACGCTAGAAAGATCCCCAAAATAATGCGTTTAGGGATTCACCCACATGTATGCGTTCGGGTTTCTGAGTTTGTTTCTTTGTTTGTTTAGCGGTACATCAACATCTTATGGGTCATTTAATGCCAAATGTAATTTTCTTGGGATCATTAGTAATTTCTTTTACAAAAATGTATTGCTGGTATTTTTGCTATAAAAATGTTTTTTTTATACCTTCATAGTGTTTTTTTACCCCAGTTTGGGATTAACTATTTGCCCATAGTTGGGACCCTAACATGTACTATAGCCCCAGGTCAGGGTGAACGAGAGAACAAGAGCAATTAAGAGGTGGTTGCACGCTCCTCAAAACCTCCTAATCGGAGTCCTTGCTGACGGATTTAGTTTAACGTCATACCCAGGACACGTGATACTGCGTTGTGCCAAACATACCATCGTTGGTAAGAGTGGGGACGAAGATAAACGGCTTTATCAAAACCTTTAACGTAATTCGCGGCTGAGAACAGTTACGTATATGTGTCTTTTTTATTTTATCTCTATCTTTTGATTTCTAAACTGGATGAGATTTCCCTTTGAGAATTTCCGACTGCTGACCGATATTTGCGCAAAAACTTTAAGTTTCGACTTCAGATATAAAGCAAAATAAATACACAGGATTAATAAGAAAGAAAGAAAAAACTATAATATTAACGTCCCACAGGAATATTTACACATTCGAATCAGCGAAAACTTACTTCCCAATTGTGGTCTCGCTACATCCGTGACTTCAGCCGCGAAGACGAGATTCTAAATCTACCGATGAAAAATAAAATTGCAACATGCCAATAAACGATGCCAATGTTGATCTGTGTACAGTATGTACATATTAACAAATACGTAGAATCCTCCTCCTTGTACATAAATCTAATCGAAAGGGTTGAGAGTAAAAAAGACAAACAGTTATAAGGACAAATTTCTCTCGTTCACCACGCCCATATATTTTTTTATGCCTGGAAATGTGATCTGAGGAACCAGGAAACAAATACTTTCCTGGGGAAATAAAATATAATCAATGGACCCCTAAAGTTGTCTGTTTTAATCAAATTTATATATATATATATATATAAATTTATATATATATATATATATATGTATATATATATATATATATATATATATATATATATATATATATATATATATATATATATTATGAAATGGACAAAGTCCAACAATTATTTTAA
The DNA here is from genome assembly GCA_964036315.1 of Acanthosepion esculentum. Classification (NCBI taxonomy): domain Eukaryota; kingdom Metazoa; phylum Mollusca; class Cephalopoda; order Sepiida; family Sepiidae; genus Acanthosepion; species Acanthosepion esculentum. Next base: position 12,924,794 of record OZ038493.1, read on the forward strand.
GACATTTTTATGTTTATACATTCTTTTTATAGATACTAGTATTTAAGTAAATGCTCTGTTTTATAATAAACAGTATTAACCAACATTTACCGGCCTGAATGTCCGAGAAATCTTCATAGAAAGATTTCTTTTTACAAAATGTTTATTATAAAACAGAACATTTACTTAAATATTGGTATCTATAAAAAGAATGTACAAACATAAAAATGTCTTAATATTTATATATATATATATATATATATATATATATATATATATATATACGCACACACACACACACACACACACACACACACATATATATATATATATATATATATATACATACTATATATATATATATATATATATATATATATATATATATATATATATATATATATATATATGAAATTAATGGAAGTAAAAGTTTATCATTTAGCTAATTAATGTTACTTTTAGCCTCCAACTCCAGAGTTTCGTAGGTGGACCTATCCGTCCACTCTTCAGCATTTTACGGCTTATATTTTTTTCCTTTGATGCTTACAGGTTGCCCCATACTTTCGGTCTTGTACCACATCTAAGCCAGGCTTAGAAAAGTACCCTATAGACTGAAGAATACATGAAAAAATATGTTATGTAGTGATTCGGTCATTTAAGAACTTTGGCATCACCTTCCCGACAAATTGACTATGATGACATACTAACCTCTGTCTCAGGGTTGGAAAAGCATGCGTTCGAAGCTTATTATTATTATTATTATTATTATTATTATTATTATTATTATTATTATTTCCTTTGATTTCTGGTGTGTACTTCTTTCCGTGTCCCGGCCAGAGACCTAAGGCCAGAAATGGCATCAGGACATTTTCCAATTAGCAATTTAAAAAAAAAACTATATCGATAAATCCCTTCGTAAGGTCTGGATTCTACTCGTAGAGAACAATTTCTTGTGTTTCTTTAAGGCATAGGATATTTGGAATCCCTTCAATGAGTCTATTGGGAACTTTTCAAATCAATCCGAGGGCTCCAACTACAAGAGGAATTGTTGATCTTCTCATTTGTCACATATTTTAGATTTCATCTTCATTGTTATCATTATTATTATTATTATTCATCCATTCATTCTAACCAATTATAGAAGCAAATGAAATGACATCGACTTTGATAAAAGGCAATATTCATTAAATTTCTACTGAGGAACATAAGCACACGAACCAAAGGTGTTCCAGTGATATTTGAAAACAAGAACATCAAAACCCAAAGGATTTAGGGAAAACTTTATTCCTTGGTAATCATGTGTGTGTGGAGAATTCTTGTGTGTGTGTGTGGAGAATTCTTGTGTGTGTGTGTGCTCGCACGCGCGTGTTAGTGTGTGTGTGCTATTGTGCGAGTGTGTGCGTTATGTGTCGGCATTCTTAATAGCGACCTTGTAATTAATCAGAAACACTAACGTATTTATAAAAGTGTGTATAATAAAATGTAACCTCGGTGCACACATACACGTGATCGTGCGCATGCGTTCGTATTCTTAAAAACTAATAATAATAATAATAATAATAATAATAATAATAATATAAAAGAAAGAAAAGCAGAGATAGATGGTGGGGAGAAAAAGGAAGAGAAAAATGTTATCAATGAAATCCAATGTTTAACCCCACTGTTGAAATGAACAAGTGAGTCTTGAGAAAACGTGGGGTTTGTTTGCCATTTTTTTTTTTTTTTTTCATAATCAACTTGTTTTGTAGTGATGAGTTGCTTTTTTTTATTCTTTGCTTTTTTTCCGAAAATGTCGGCTCCAAACTGCATCGTGGTTGGTCGGTATAGGTATAAAAGATCTTTAAGTACAGATAAGCGAGTGCGAGATACTAGCAGTGAGTGGGGAAAGGCGGTGGGCGCGATGGAAGTACATAAGAACAATGCAGCGTGCAGACAGAGAGTGAGCAAGCTCCGCCTTCTCTTATTCATCTCCTATCTACCTACTCCATCTCTTTAATATCTTCTCTCTTCTTCTCTTAACTCCTACTTCCTCTCTTAACTCCTTCTACCTGTTTATATGTCTGTCTATCTATCTCTCTTCCTCTTTTTTTTTCATTCCATTTATATTCTTTATCCAATTTTCTGCACGCAACCGCGCCCAGGCAGCCCGGTTCACCAAGTTCATGACGTTTGACTCTAATCAGAGGGCCATGCACTGATGTATATCTGTTGTCGCGGTGGTGTCTAAGGGAGAAACCATTACAGTATAAGCGACAACAGATATTCATCTACCCTCTTTCACCCCTACATGGCTTGACCAAAGAAAAACGGAAGAAAAACAAACAGTCATTGTGCACTCATTCAACTCGGATATAAGTAAATATGATAAGTTGAGAAAAAGTGGAGAGAAAATCGGTTCAAATTTACTAGGATCTGACTCGAAACAGTCGGCAGATCTGACGAATGGCAAGTGTTTCTATCATGGGAATAAAATCCGCGCCATGCCGTTTTATTATTGTAACAAGTCCTGCATCAAATCCACTTGAATGCGCTAAGCTATCTGGTGCAAAGGTTTCATCGAAAGGGTTAGAATTAAAAATGTCTTTCACTGAGAAACAATAAACTGAAATATATTTTTTACATTAATGTTCACCTTGTCCAAGACCCAAGAGCAACTCGATGTAGAGCGTTACAGAAAAAAGAGTGAGGATGTCTGGTTAACCCTAAATTTGAACAGGTTAAGATTGTATTGATCGGAAAAGCATCCTCTTGGGAGTCGGCTCCACAAAGTAGCAGTTCCTGGGAAGAAGCTGTGTTCAAGTGGAATTTACATCTCACCAATTCGAAGGGAATGAGGATGATGCGCTACAGTGTGAGTGATATGGCGGCTCTTAGACGTGAAGGTTAGAACTGGTGGAACTAAGGGATGTGATTCGTCTGCGATAAAGCAGCGAGGGGCTTGAAACGTTTAGTCTGTGGAAAAGGCGTTGTAAGGTAGAAAGCAGTTCATCAACGACAAGGATGCGGCGACACATTTGGGGTCTATCGGGACTGGACAGCTGCTGACCATATATAGAGGCATGACTCCATTTTCGGTACCTGGCTCTTGTAAAGGTAGAGCATAGCAAGAGCAGCGGTACAAAGAACCGGCCTTTTTTCAAGAATTATGAATATATACGTATCAGCAACTACATACCAGAAGATATGATAAAAAATGACTTCTGATTACGGTCTCACCTGAAATCCGAAATCTAAGTTTGTAAACACGTCCTGGGTAAGTCGATAAACTACATCCAACAGCAAGGCCTCTGATCGGCAGGTTTTGAGGAGCGTGGAACGGGCTCTTAGTTGCTGGTGTTCCCAGGTCCACCCTGAGCCGGGGTGGTAGCACCTGTGAGAGTCAAAACTATAGACAAATAGTTAACCCGAAACTGGGGTCAAAACACTGTGAATGTACAAAAATAGGTTTTGATACCAGCAATACATTTTTAAATTTCAGCAATAAAAATCTTGTAGGCATTAAATAACCCATTGAGGTTGATATGCTGTAAAACAAACCAATCTAAATCAAAGAATACACATTCTATTCATACGAATCTATCCTAAAAATGTTGTCGGCATTAAGCAACCCGCTGAGGTTTATATGACGTAAAACAAAATAAACCAATCGAATCTAAACCAAAGAATACATATTCTATTCATACGAATCTATCCTAAAAATCTTGTAGGCATTAAATAACCCATTGAGGTCGATATGCCGTAAAACAAAAGAAAGCAAACCAATCTAAACCAAAGAATGCATATTCTATTCATACGAATCTATCCTAAAAATCTTGTCAGTATTAAATAACCCATTGAGGTTGATATACCGTGAAACAAAATAAACCAAACCAATCTAAACCAAAGAATACATATTCTATTCATACGAATCTATCCTAAAAATGTTGCCGCCATTAAATAACCCATTGAGGTGGATATGCCGTAAAAGAAAATAAACCAAATTGTTAAGGCTAATAATTGAAATTTGTTTTATATTGTGGCATGATTTATATTACGACATGATTTGTGCAACACAAAACTTTTTGAAACCAATGACATAAGAAATAAATGAAAATATAATTGATCTGAATAATTCGACACGACTGACTGACCCGGAAGCCAATTGACTGCAAGTTCCGGTTATTTATATCAGTTCCAAATTTCAAGAAGGTTATCGTGTGCAACAAACACCCGAAGCAGGCACAACAACCGAAACACTCTGAGTATAACAAGCAAGATAAGTGCATTTTTCAGTGCGCCCACTGAGTGTGACAACCAAATGACTATTGCTGGTCTGAATAGCGAAACTGGAGTGTAATTCACTCATGTAAAATATCACAAGAGTTCAAAATCTGAAGGACGATTTTTTAAAAATAGAGTTCACCCCAAGCAAGGCAGTAAAGCCACTAAGACACAAGGGGTTATTCGGTGTAGAAGAATTAGAAAGCAGAAACATTACTAAGGAGCGAGACAAAAGAAGTGATCATGAGGACAGCAGATAGCAATTGACGAGAAAAGAAACTGTTAGCATAGCATTAGCCAACTAACTGTAATTGGTAAGACCTCATTGACAGTCGAGTACTGCGCTTAAATTCATAAACTCCACCATAGCAAAGAGTTCGTCCGGACAATTACCATGACAGTATTTATAGAAAAGGCACTGGGACGCAACCTTACGGCGATGGGAAAGTGACTGAAGCCGAGACGCTAGGTACTGCTGATTCTTCTTTGAATTTCATCAAGGATTTCTAGATATATAGCAGGAGCACCGGACCATATGTGGCAGCAATATTCTAAGCATAGACGAATTGTAAATATGACCAGCGTACAGTGCCTTTATCGTAGACGCAATGTCGCAGACATTTTGCTTCTCTATAGCTGTTTCCATTGCAGACGATCTCCATTCTTTAACACCACCAGCACCGACCATTGCAGCAAAAACTCGCCTTGCTACGTCCATAGATTTGAATGACCCGTATTTCCAGTAAGAATTCGTAAGAAGAATGTTTTACTCAGAATGCTTTTTCCCCAAAACAGGAAAAGCTGATTTTTTTCTTTGGAGAAATGATTTTTCGAAAATCAAAAATTTGTAATCTTGCTATAATATTATCATTGATGACAGTGTGATCAAAACATGTCGCTGTGTTAATATTTATTATACACTAACTTACAAGCAACCCTATCAGGATGCATTTAAGCTAGTTTCTACGAAGGACTCTTGATTGGGCCTTCATTACAATCGGTAGTGAGGAGTAGATGCGACACGCAACAATAAACTACAGAAGTTAAAATTGATCGCTGCATTTAAATATTGCATCAATATTTAAGCTTACCTTTTAAATGTTCAATGATAATTCTTCTGACGCCACTTAATTTAGAGACAGTTTGATGTACGTAGGTCCTTACTTTCCGTACAAACAATTATTTTTATTTCATGGGGGACTTTCGTTGGATTTTGCAATTAATTTCTATTATTCCCAAATTTATTTCCAAATTATAAAAACTGTTTTCGTCGGAAAAAATCATGTAAAATATCACCGAAAACAATCGCAGTAAATTAAAATTTGGGAATCCAAAATTTCAGCATTGCGGGTCCGGATCCGACCTGGAATGTTTTTAATTTGCTCACGGAGTCGGCCTGATTCCAAAAGTAAAGTTGAAAAAGTGTGACACAGTGACACACTGATATTCGCATTTACTTATATAGCTTTGTTATAAATGTTTCTTGTTTCTGAAGCAAAAGATATTTACACGTCTGACCTTCCTTAGCGAAAGCTGTCAATGGTCTAAAATGACGAAAACGTCACATTCAATGAAAGTTTGCGAAACTCAAGAAACATTGTACTTAATCATTGTTTCATGTATGTGGTTATGTATGAGAGAGTATGTGAGTGAACAAGTGAGAACGAAACGAAACGGAATAAACATTTTTTTTTATAAAGGTTATTTTCTTCAGGATGTCATTCGGAAAGCCAAAACGGACAGCAGTTTCCTCATGACTGCAGGTTACTCTCTTCCTTATCGACACTGAATGATTTTCAGCACCCCTTCTTGTAATACGCCAAGTAGTATTTTATCTGTAATATCTACAACTATTTGTGTCTCAAGGTTATCGCCCTCGAGATCGTGACACCAGGTGGCAGTGTCTTTGTTATAACAATGGTGAAAAGTAATCGAAAATGTTTACAACCTCAAGAGGCTCCACGCACGCGTGTGTGCGTGTGCGTGTGCATGTGTGTGTGTAAGAGAGAAATAGAGATGTGAAAGAGATACCTGAGAGGGTGCTTCCCCGATCACTACAATCTTAATACCCTCAAGTCTAGGGTTGAATGTTATCTTTCTTATATACTCTCATAATCTATACTTCTTACCGCGTCCTATTCGGCTCCTAATCCGTCCTAGGTATGACGATAAACTGCATCCGCGTCCAGGGTAAGACGATAAACTACGTCCAACAGCAAAGCCTCTGATCAAGAGGTTTTGAGGAGCGTTGAACCACTTCTTAATTGCTAGTGTCCCCAGGTCCACCCTGACCCGGGATGGTAGCACATGTTAGGGCCCCAAATATGGGAAAATAGTTAATCCACAAACTTTTGTCAAAACACTATGAAAGTGTAAAAATAGTTTTAATACTAGTAATATATTTTGTAAAAAATTATTACCAGCAATAAATTTTTTAAGAAAAAATTATTACCAGCAATACATTATTACGAGCAATACATTTTTGAAGGAAAAAATATTACCAGCAATACATTTTTGAAGAAAAACATATTACCAGCAATAGATGTTTTTGAAAAAAATATTACCAACAATAAAAATATTGTCGGCATTAAATAACCCATTGAGGTTGATATGCCGTAAAACAAACCAAACCAATCAGCTCCTAAAAAAACGCATTCTACTATCCTCTACCATGTGGCTCTTGAGCCTTTTATTAGGCAAAAAAATTAGTAATAAAAAAGAAATAGTACAACAATAATAATTGGTAAATATATAGTTGACAAAAGACGCCATCATTATTCAAGGCATGGGCAGACTTGTTTAAGACAACAATACTGAGAAGGCAAGTAGTTCATTATAATCAAAAGAACAAGCCATTTATTGCTTTTATCGAAAATCCTTACTTTTTATCATTTGGGATCAACAATCTTTGATCCTTTCTTTCAACCGTTAGTCATTCGTACGCTCTAATTCTTACCTTTCTCACCTTTGTTGCTACAACAAACGTAATGCCTCTATTGCTATTACCTATTTCATCTTTCTCTCCCTCTCTTACACACACAATCTTTGCTCATTCATTCCACCGCGACTAATCGTTAAGATGACCCCGTGCAGCCTAGACATTTTGCCAACGTTTAAGGCACTCAGCTACGTTTCAGCATTCGCTTTGTTGAAAGCTCGTAACGAAAACAGGCGCTTCAAATTCTTTGCGGTTGTAGAAATACGTGCAGTTGATTTCCAAAGATTTAAAGGGGTTTTTTTTTTGTTATTTTTGTTTTTGTGGGGAAGTGTTTTTTGCGGCTTTTTTGTTTTTTGTTTTTTTGTTTATTTTTGCGGCTTTTTTGTTTTTTGTTTTTGGTTTTTTTTTTTCGTTTGTTTTTTTTTTATTTGTTTTTTGTTAATCATTTAATACTAAGTAAGACGGGAATGCCACTAGTATGCAGGGCGTTATAGAGAGTGAAAGTGAGAAAAAAAGACTGGGTATGTGAGGGTGATTGAGAAAAGGACAAAAGATGAAGAAGATGCAAAAAGATAGAAGATGGCAATTGTCGTTGCATTTGAATTATTGAAGATTGTAGTTATCAGGGAAGCAAGTAAATGGAAGGAAGTTTCACAGGAAGTGCAAGTAAAGAAACTGTTGGAGTAGAAGTGGCGGTTACATTTAACTATTTCAACGGTAAAAGGGTGAGACATAGTTGCCATTCGAGTAGCACGCTTAAATTCCCCTAGTAGGGTCACAGGGAAAAAGCTTGTCAGAGCAGTTGACTGTTTCTTATCTACAAATACTGTCATGGTAACTGTTCAGATGAACTCTTGCCTATAGTACCGAGACTTTATGAATTTAAGCGCAGTACTAGATTGACAATAAGGTCTCATCTATTTACAGTTGAAATAGCTAGATAAGTAAGCTCTATGCTAATAGTTTCGTTTCTCGCACTTCTCGCTTGTGGAACTCCCTTCCGGCTCCATGCTTTCCAGCCAATTTTGATTTTCAAAAATTTAAATCAATGTCGATCGTTATCTACTGTCTTCTTGCTTACTCTTCTATTGTTCTCGCTCCTTAATAATATTTCTCTATTGTTTTCATATTATTCTACGCACTGCAAACTCTTGTGCCTTAGTAGCTTTAATGCCTTGTTTGGGGGTGATATGATTTTTAAAAAGACTTACATAGAGAGTGAGAGAAATTAGACTTTATTATTACTTTTGTAGATTAAGCAAAGAATTACAAAAATTTATAACAAGGTACATTCATTTCATTCTTATTAATTTCATTGCTATGTTATTAAATTAATTATAATAAACAACTTTACAATACAGAAATTAATACGAATTTTATCAACATGAAATTATAATTTTGTAAATTCATTTTTAATTAGAACTAAATAGATTAGTTTGGAATGGCCACTTTTTATAAAAATAACAGTTCGAAATCAATGTCTGTGATTATAATAAACTGCATATATATATATATATATATATATATATATATATATAGAGAGAGAGAGAGAGAGAGAGAGAGAGAGAGAGATTGATAATATTAGTAGTTAATGTATATATATATATATATATATATATATATATATATATATATATATATATATATATAGTCAAACCTAGAGAACCATACAAACCTACCAAGGTTTTACCTAAGCGGATCATCAGGGAATTCATCAGACCTAAATATTCAAAAAGAAATCGGAAAATATAACTCCGGATATAAAATTATAACCATGGAATATTAGTGTTTGAGCCTTTTATATTATATTCTTACTCAGTCCTGGACATTGAGTTCTTCCTGGATTCTATCCTCTTGGGAATTTATTTATATAAATATATCTATATATTTATATAATTTATATATGTATTGAGCATTATATATATATATATATATATATATGTATATATATATATATATATATATATATATATATATATTATTATTATTATTATTTTATATGCGCAGTACTTATTGGAAAGCGTTCAATATCAGTGATAGAGCTAACATTTTCAGTTGTATGGATATGAGTTTATGACCCTGGGTTTTACGCTTTTGCAATCATCAGACAACCTGGTTTATTTTTTTTAATTGGATCTATTTATAAATCTATAAATACATCCAATTTTTAAAAAATAAACCCGTGAGTATCGAATTTCCTACTCGGTTGTAATTGGCTCACCAAGAAAATCGTGCTAACAAATACACGACGTCGAAGTGTCGAGGTCTTTCTATAGGTTGCGATGGGTAAATTGTCGTCATTTTCTATTTTTAACCTCGCGCATGCGCTTTGTTTTTAATTTTGTCGACTGCACAATATAGTAGGTTAGTTGGGTACCGTCTGTGAGAAAAAGAGCACTATGACGCATTTCACTCCGCCAGAAATTGAACACGGCATGCTGTACTGCTTGGCATTCGTGCCGGAACTTCAATACGAACATTTCAGGGTGTTTGGGTGTCAATGCAGAGGATTCGGAAAGAGTTGGATGAGTTTAATGGTGATTACGAAGGTACATCAGTTCGGATAACTCACCCTGATCGTTCTGATCAGAAAAAAAACTCCCGAATTTGTTGGTGAGGTCCTCAGCCTCAAACCCGGAGTCCTGCATCAAGGATTTTTAGGACGTAGTGCTGTCCTGGGCCCAGTGGTTAACAGCTGGATGACCCAATGTCTGTAAATATGACTGTGCACCATGCCACATAAGCAAGAGAACCAAGTGATGTCTTTCAGACAATTTTTGCAATCACATCTTCCCTTCCATGTTTGTTTTATGCTATCCTGTGCCCGCCACGATGATGAAAAAGGCATTACCTCGCACCATCGCCAGTGAGACACGCTACAAGAGCCACTCCGTTTCGCGGGGCTCGTTTCTTAATCGAAACGCCATGACGCCAACCATCTGAAGGAACGCAATCGAACGAGGGCCAATAACCCCAGAATTCCATAGACGGAGCGAAGAAGCAATAAGGAAGACTCAAAGATAAATGGTAACAGAAAGAACACCTCTACTCAGAACCAAGAAAAGATAGCTGAAATTCCTTGGACACCTAATGAGGAAGGAGGGCATGGACAACTTAACCCTCACGGGGCCTATTGAGGGCAGGAGAGATAGAGGAATGCAGCGACCCAATTCCCTATCGTGCTTGTGTGAATGGATAGCGCAAAGGAAGGAGGCGAGAACATTAACGAATGAAGAAAACTGCCACAAGGTATAGGATGTTATGGAGAGCAGTGATCGCATATATTCTGAAGGGACGCGGAACTTAGAAGAAAAAGAAGATTACTGCTATTCTTTTTCCTGCACATATATCTAAGTTATAGATTTTCGCTTAACCTAGAAAAACGTACCTTATGACTTTTCTTGTCTGAATTTTTTCCTATGCTTTTTTTTCAAGTCACCCAAAAGAAACCCTCATACTAACATTTAATTTTGACAACTAATTTCACTTTAAGTTAAGTGATTTAACAAATTAACCCGATTATAAGAGATTCCTTGCTAAAACATTTTAAACAGATGTTTCGGGGTTTTGTAGGTATAAGTTTAACCGTAATTTTCTCGGAATACTGGAATTTCTAATAGTGTAAAAACAAATAATAAATAAATTTAAAATACGCATAGACACACCAATAACATACACACACACCTCTCTATATCTAGCTCTCTCTCCATCTATCTATCTATCTATCTATCTATATATATATATATATATATATATATATATATATATATATATATATATATATATACATATGTATGTATGTATGTATGTATATGTATATGTATTTATTAAAATGTTATAATCTATAAGTTGGTGTAGCAGCAGCTGTTAAATTTGTTCAGTTTGTTTGTGAAGGAAATGGTAGCAAGCAATTGTATTAAAAAAAGTTTGTTTGTCTAGCTAACGAGGAACTGATAGCAGGAAGTGGAGAACTAGAAGCTGTGAAATCTAAATGCATGTCTTTGTTGTCTGCGCGGGAAGCTCTTCTAAATTTGAACTTATCTGACCAAATAAATGAACTAAGTGACTTATTCTCTCCCCCTCCTCCACCAGATTGACAAAGAGAGAACTGTAAAATGGCAAATGGAGGATTTTGAGCACTTGAAATACAATCGGGTTTGACATTGTCTGCTCAAGAGGAGATAACTGTTTGTTTTTTTTTATTTAGGTATGCATCGCTATTTGTCAGTTACTTTGTCCGTGATTACCACACACACGCACGCACACTTTCACTGTAATTTATATTGATTTTCTTAGCGTAGCTTAGATGTGGCACAAGGCCGAAAGCATAGGGCACCCAGTGATGATCGAACTTACTATTCAGTCGTAACAGTTTTAGCGAGAAAAACTTGCTAACCATTAAACTACGCCGAGATGCCTCATTCACTGTAAATTATATTTAAAATTCTTAGCAACTGGACTTAGCGAAAACGATGTTCTTCTCAATTCTGCACTCTGGTCTTTTCCTTAAGTAGTGGCATCTGAATTTAGCAAATATTTCACTCAGTCCTCCGTTTTATTTACTAAATAATTCAAGAAATACAAGGCAGAAGAACCACTCAAGGTAGAGGGTTACTGACTGTGGTTGCTGCATGGACCTAAATGGACGAAGTAGATGCAGATTATGAGGCTGACCCTAAACTTGAAAAGTTTAAGATTGTAATGATCGAGGGTGTATTATCTTTGGAAGTTTGTTCGCGATTCTAGAGTCTACAAACTGAATACAAATGGAATGACGGTGGACCGACCCTGTATACATAGCATGGCGGGTCTTGGCTGTAAAGGTATGAACTGATGAAACTAAGGAACGTTGTCCCGATTAACTTTTTCCTTGAAAATGGCGACAGATTAGCAGGAGGCTTGCAACGTTTCGACTGTGCGATTTGTTCATGAAGAGGTACTGACTTCACCTCTGTTAGTGGAAGTTATTTTTTTTTCAGTTAACTTAGGTACCTCCACTGATTCGCTAAAAACTTAGCGTACCATAATGAAAAAATGCCTTAAACTTAATAAAAACCGTTTTGTTGTTAAACCTCAACAAGAGGAAAGACTAAAGTATTTTTTATTATTAAATTGTATATTTTTTTTATTCATTTTAGACCGTTCGAAATTTGGGTTAAAAAATTTTTTTATTTTCTTTTTGTGTTAGGCAAAGATTGGGACAAAGATTAGTATAAGAATTTTTTCGTCTTTATTGCGGTGAAAAACACATTGATTTGGAAATTCTTGCAAAATTCAAATAATTGTCGGATTTTAAAGAAACTTCCAAGACTTATTCACAAATAAATTATTTAAGAATTTTTTTTTCTAGAAAATCTTGATAAAATCTTTTTTAAATTTGTTACCACGCAGCTGTTTTTATTTTATGAAATTCCGAAAAATCAAATTCTATAGAGTTTATATTGGTTAAATGCAGAACTCTTTGGAGAACTTAAATCATCAAGTTTTACTTTATAAAACAGAATACCCAGTTTCTGAATCATTTTCCAGTTTTTCCAGCAATCGATTCCTCCCGATTTTGTAATTCTTTTTCTTTAAATTTTAATATCTAAACGCAATTAACAGGATACCGACAAGCAGGAGGAATAATGGTTAACGAGCTAGTCTACTTGACTGTTAATACTCTCTCGGTGCACTATACGTGAGGCCTTGTACCAAACCTAGCTAATCTTAGTAAATGGTAACACAGAGAAGGAAAGTCGGAATCAGTTAATGGTTAACGAGCTACTAAACTTGACTATTACTACTAAATCGATCCTAACTCGGTGACCCTTACATGCGGCCTTGTGCCAAACCTAACTAATCTTAGTAAAAGGCAACACAGTGAAAGGAAGGAAGCATTGGGGTCAGGTAATTGTTAACGAGTTAGTCTACTTGATTATTACTGCTGAGTCGATCCTAACTGAGCACCTCATACATCCGGCCTTGTGCCAAACCTAGTTAATCTTAGTAAATGTCGACACAGAGAAGAAAATGAAAGCTTCGGTGTCAGGTAATGGTTAGTGAGATAGTTTTATTGACCTTTACTACTGAGTGACGAGTTCGATCCACACTGGGTACTCTATACTTGTGACCTTGTTCGAAATTAAACTAATCTTCGTAAATTACAACTAAATAAACAAAACATTTTTTTAGCTGGGAAAACTGTGCACTGACTGACCCAGTCGCCAGGTACAATTGACATTCAGATGCCATCAACGCTGACATTTTCCCGACAGTGGCCAACCTGACATACTAATTGAGCTAATCCACTTTCCAATGCCATTGGTTGGTTGCTGTTATTCGCACGGGTAGGCGGGATGTAGACGACGAGGAGGTTCTTATTTTTTAGCCTCGCCTAACGATCATCTGATTGTGAATCCCACTTTGCATTGTTATGCAAAAGATCTGATTACTCCAGTTAACAACTGAATATAAATTTCCATTCGTTTGAACAACTACAGCTGTTACCAATTTCGGCAGCTCAATACAGTCGCTTGATAATGATCCTAAGGCAAATCGAGATGCCTGCCCTGAAAGATATCATCTCTAATCTAAGACATTAGGTTTACACACAAAAAAAGAAACAATATTACACTTGTAAGCTCAACTATATTTGCATCATATCAATGTCGATGGAGCAGCCACTCGTATCCAAGCATGTCCGTCTACTCAGGCGGATAGCTAATCCCTGTTGCAGACGACTGCTCAGGCAGATTTTGTTGTTTGTTCAAAACCCACAGAACCCACCTGTGGTTTATAATGCAACTATACTGAGAAGGCCTTAGTTAAAGTTTCAAGGAGAGTGCGCGTTATCTAGCGTGATCAACAGTCTGAACAAGACCAGCACGTTCAAATCCTCGGCCACGACGACTTGTGACTTTGTTCCAGCACAAACGTCGACAGCTCCCTAAGGAATCCCTTTTACTCACATTGTTTGGATCAAAAGGTGCCGCACGCTAAGATCGCCTCCTCCAAGCCGATAACATCAAGAAGTCACCTTACTGACAAATCGACCAGGGTGAGATTCGAACCCGTGTATCATGGTCAGAAAGTGAATGTTCTAACCACTCGGCCCATAAAGAAATATGGAACGCTTCACGAATTTGTGTATCATCCTTGCGCAGGCACCATGTTAATCTTATCTGTATCGTTCAAATGTTAGTAGGAATTACTGCCGAAGCATTATATAGTAATTTTCCAAGCGTATATTAAATGTGGCACAAGGCCGAAAGTATGGGACGCCCAGTGAGAATCGAATTCACTATTCCGTCGTAATTCTCCTAGCGAGAAAATCTTGCTAAACATTAGACAATGTCGGGGTGCCCATGCCGAAGCATTATATAAAGCTCAATAAAAAGTTTGATATAAACATGCTTCAGTTTTATCCGAGATTCGAAAATAATTACTCTGTTCCCGTTTCTATAAGAAATTAATGTTTCCTTCTCACTGCTTGTGACGTTATGAATGGTATAACATTATATTAACTCTGTCGACTCCTTTGTTCCACAGCCTCATAACCTTAGGTGTTGCTGCTGTGCTGAACGCAATAAGAAATTGTTCCGCCTATCGTCCACTTCACACGCCTTACTCATTTTTTTTTTGAACAGGAGTAGTAGTTTATCTCTTGTTTCGTGTTTAGAATTGGATTTCTGGTTCCTTCTCCTAAAGTATTCTCATTCTCTTTCACTCCAAGTAATATTAGTCACATTATTGTTATGCATGGGGCCAAATGAATAAAAATAAGGTTTGTTTTATGTAGTAAGGTCATTCGTTCACGTCATACTAGTTCTGTCATTCTTCTATGATGTTTTCCAACCGAAGATGGAGTCTAGTCTGTGTGTATGTCAACCCTGAAGACTACCCCATAGATTAGGGGTTTAAAGCGTTACTATAATAGGTGTTACTGCTATGGTTTCAATAACAAGTTGGTTTCTTATATGGATTAGATTTGCTAGTTCCCGCATACAACCGGTTTTGAAATCAGCCTCACCTTGCTAGGTGTTTCTGCTATGATTCTATAAAATGTAATTTTTGTAGGGTGAAGTTACTAGCCCTATATCCAACCCGTTTTGAATTTATAGCTTTCCTTCTCTTAGGCTGGCTGCAATCCATCACTACATAGCCCAGTTTGTGTGCATATTAACCATGTAGACTTCTCTGTGGAGGATGTGGTCACAGCCTAACCTTGATAGGTGTTTCTGCGATGGTTCTATATAATGTAATTTTTCTAGAGTGGAGTTGCTAACCCTATGCCCAACCGGTTTTGAATTCAGAGTTTTCCTTCTCTTAGGCTGGTTGCAATCCATAACAAGAAAGCCCAGTTTGTGCGTATGCTTGCCCTGTAGTCTTCTCTGTGGCGGATGTGGCCACAGCTTCCTCCTTGCTAGGTCTGGCTGCTATGTTTTCCGAAAAAAGTAGATTCTGATAGGGTGGAGTTGCTAGCCCCATGCTCAACCAGTTTTGAATTGAATGTTGTCCCTTTCTTAGGTAGTTAGAGAGCACAGGCTGTCCTGCTATTACCCCGAGCAGCGGGTGGAAAGATGAGATTCATACCTTTCCAATGGTATTTGGTCGATGGTGAACGTAATGACAGGAATGTGTAGCTGGCACGGCTTTAGGGGTCGATAACCACTATACGCACATTCACTTGGCAATATGCCATATTGTTTTTCACAAGTCTCCTTTCTGACTTTTAGTTCAAGGAAAGTTTTATGCATATTTGTAAGTAATAAATAAATATTACTTCAAGATTCCTTGTCTACGAAATTTAATATAGTCTGTGAAATGTTTAATGCATTTTGAAGGGAGAAAATTTCAGGACGTGGGTGATCATGGCCTTTCATAACAGCCTCTCCTTTGCAGCTCTTATTAAGGTTTGTCATTTTGATATCTTCCCTAATATCTGTTCTGCCAACGATTACAAGGGTTCATTAGCTAGATTATCTGCTACTTTGCTCTATCCCCGATGACTTCATTATGTAATGTGATTGCCAAATTTTTCTTTCCTCATTATGCGCGCTAGAAGTCTCAATTATTCTCTTTACTCTGTTCTAATACTCTCCTTATCACCCAATATGGGTTGAACAACGGGACAAACAGGGCTCTTTAACCTTCGTTGATAAGTAGTCTAGGTAAATGAACACCCTGAATTCAGAACCGTGAAGAGTTCAATGTAGAAAAGCACTCTATCTTTCCAAGCTAACAATGTGCAGTTTAAGCTGCGGAGAACAATGACCATCTACCTCCTGAAGACACGTGGCTGTCACGGACGGATGAATGGACCTATGGCTGAGCCTTGACCATAAATGATTATTTGTCCTCTATCTAATGTTTTTTTCTTTAATTTTTTGTAACTTTCGCATTTGCTGTGAAACAAAGTTGTCAGTAAACTGACAGGGATCATACTTCATTTCGAAAGAACTGTTATGCCAGCTCCAAAGTCTAATGGTCCGACTCCGTGCAACAGTGGAACAAGGCTCAAAATAAATAATTAAATCTCATTTCAAATTCTTGAAAGGTTTAATACCGTTAACTCCGTTTTAAATAAAACTTCTTTTCATGCTAACAAAATGTCAATAATATTGTGTGAAGAATGCGTTCTGAAAAGGTTGCCAACAGTTCGGCCGATTATAGTGTGCATAGATTTTTTTAAATGCCATGTGCCTTCAGGATATAAGCTGGCGTAGATCTCTACAGCTTCTCTTTTCATTAACTGTTGTCACATAAATACTGGTGCTCCTGCTATATATTTAGCGATTCTTGATAAAATCGAAAGAAGAATCTGCAATGCGATCAGCAAAGAAACTAAATTCAAGCTAAAGCCGATGTAAACAATATATATATATATATATATATATATATATATATATATATATATATATATATATATAAAAGTGTACATTGAAGTCAACACTTAGAGGCGACAGGCTGATTGCGTCTTGCATGAAACAGCCTGTCGCCTCTAAGTATTGACTTCAATGTTCACTTTTATATTTACCATCGCCCCATCTCTGGTATTGAGCACTTTATCCCATAAATATAGCACACCTTAAAAGTATATTTCTTCATGTGTGAATGACAATAATATTGGCTCCTGAAAATTAATTTCGGTTGAGCTCTGTGGGAATGAAGCGTGGGTTTGTAAACAGTGACTATTAAAGTTAATATAGCATGACTCTTCGGCAGAATTGAGTCACTGTCAGTCACTGTGTGTTTATCTAAATCTAAAAATAAACACGCTAAAATTCACCTTCATCCCTGCCGTGCGCCGACGGCTTAGTGGTAGAATTTCAGTATAACTGATAACTGACATCCATTAAACATGGCAAGTGGAACTAGAACAGTCTAACCCAGTGAGCGAAATAAAGGGTTCAGTTCGACATTAACAACCACTTGAAGAAGGCCGGAGCGTACAACGGCCGAAGCGTTGTAATAGATGTGGCGACAAGGATGTGGACAATAATCCGAATAATGTAAATGTTGTATTAAGGGTTTTCTTCTAGATTGGTTGTTTACTCAAGGCCGAAGAAGCCAGTCTACTCTATTATTTAAATATATCTAGGAGGAGGAGGAGAATTGGATCCATGCCGTTCTCAAATGGTATAGTAAAGAACTGAGCATAAGAACGTGTGTTTCCCGCTTGATTTGATCGTAGTCGCACAGAAGCTGAATTAGCAATAACAGAACAGTGGTAAAAAAATAGAAGAAACAACGAGATATCCCTAGACATTGAGAGCGGAACGAGAACAATCTACCCCCGTAAATTAAATAAAGTGCTCTGTTTGAAATTATCTGAAGGCTACACAGATCGACAGACAACTGGACATCCAACCAACGCTTTTATCCACTGGGCCATGTGTCCTTGAGGATAAAAGCGTTGGTCGGATTCAGTGACTTGACCCAAAATTTTTGTGAGTTCAATACTTGGCTATTGCAGTGGTGATCAAAATCTTGGAGAGCTGAGTTAAAGGGATATAACTGAGACACCCGGAAGAGGCATGGCACGTAGAACTAGAACAATCTACTCCCCCGGTGAACGAAATAAAGGGTTCAGTTCGAAGCTATTGAAGGTGAATATGGCAATAAAGATGAGGAGAACAGTCCAAACTATGTAAATAGTGTAAATAGTTACAATACCTTGTCTCAGAAATAGAGACAGCTTTTGAAGGTGAATATGGCAATAAAGATGAGGAGAACAGTCCAAACAATGTAAATAGTGTAAATAGTTACAATACCTCATCTCAGAAATAGAGACAGCTTTTCAAGGTGAATATGACAATAAAGATGAGGACAACAATCCAAACAATGTAAATAGTGTAAATAGTTAAAATACCTCATCTCAGAAATAGAGACATATTTTGAAGGTGAATATGACAATAAAGATGAGGACAACAATCCAAACAATGTAAATAGTGTAAATAGTTACAATACCTCATCTCAGAAATAGAGACAGCTTTTGAAGGTGAATATGGCAATAAAGATGAGGACAACAGTCCAAACAATGTAAATAGTGTAAATAGTTACAATCCCTCATCTCAGAAATAGAGACAGCTTTTGAAGGTGAATATGACAATAAAGATGAGGACAACAATCCAAACAATGTAAATAGTGTAAATAGTTACAATACCTCATCTCAGAAATAGAGACAGCTTTTGAAGGTGAATATGGCAATAAAGATGAGGACAACAATCCAAACAATGTAAATAGTGTAAATAGTTACAATACCTCATCTCAGAAATAGAGACAACTTTTGAAGGTGAATATGACAATAAAGATGAGTACAACAATCCAAACATTGTAAATAGTGTAAATAGTTACAATCCCTCATCTCAGAAATAGAGACAGCTTTTGAAGGAGAATATGACAATAAAGACGAAGACAACAGTCCAAACAATGTAAATAGTGTAAATAGTTACAATCCCTCATCTCAGAAATAGAGACAGCTTTTGAAGGTGAATATGGCAATAAAGATGAGGACAACAGTCCAAACAATGTAAATAGTGTAAATAGTTACAATACCTCATCTCAGAAATAGAGACAGCTTTTGAAGGTGAATATGGCAATAAAGATGAGGACAACAATCCAAACAATGTAAATAGTGTAAATAGTTACATTACCTCATCTCAGAAATAGAAACAGCTTTTGAAGGTGAATATGGCAATAAAGATGAAGACAACAGCCCAAACAATGTAAATAGTGTAAATAGTTACAATACCTCATCTCAGAAATAGAGACAGCTTTTCAAGGTGAATATGGCAATAAAGATGAGGACAACAGTCCAAACAATGTAAATAGTTACAATCCCTCATCTCAGAAATAGAGACAGCTTTTCAAGGTGAATATAGCAATAAAGATGAGGCCAACAGTCCGAACAATGGAAATAGTGTAAATAGTTACAATCCCTCATCTCAGAAATAGAGACAGCTTTTGAAGGTGAATATGACAATAAAGATGAGGACAACAGTCCAAACAATGTAAATAATGTAAATAGTTACAATACCTCATCTCAGAAATAGAGGCAGCTTTTGAAGGTGAATATGGCAATAAAGATGAGGACAACAGTCCAAACAATGTAAATAGTCTAAATAGTTACAATACCTCATCTCAGAAATAGAGACAGATATAGGAGGGATTCATTTTAAGTAACTTCATCCAGAAAGATTGCTTTTTATTATATTATGACAGTTGTGCAATCAGTGAGCTTTAAAAATTTCAAAATAACCTCAGCCGGAACTTGAACTCGGGTTGCCGATTTTATTTTAGACGCTGATTGTCATTACACTACCCACATGCTTATATGCATCATGTATTCAATCTAACAGCACCAGATTTAGTACTTTGATCATAGAAAAATATGAAATCGAGAATTGAAATTTAGAGTCATAAATTTCCTCGGCCTTTTGGATACCGCTGTACCGGTCTGAAGCCTCTATTTATTTCTTCACCCAAGATTTACGTACAGAAACTTCTATACTAAAGACAAACAATATATGTCAGCTTTTCTATATACAACATTATTTATTTATCTGTCACTGGCTTTAGCAGTTCAATTTATGCAGAGAAATATCCTGCTTAGCACTACCCCCATTTAGTGCTAACCGGTTGATCTCTACCCCGTTTGCTATAGCGCTCCTTTCCAAACATTTTGGCGTTATAAATTAAGTCATGTTAAATTACAGAAATAAATAATGATTAAAGACAGCATCATGAACGAGGCGCGAAATATATGTACACCGTAAAAATCACGCCCCTATGCAATAATTACTCACGGAGCGCTGGCCCGGATGCGCGTTTTTAAGAAATTTAGATGCCGAGTTCGAATTCCAACCGCGGTCGTTGCGTTCACTTTCACACAAGTACCCTGAGACTGGTAGGATTTCATATCTTCTAACACCACTTCCAGCTATAAGTTTGTTATGGTCCAGGTTAGGACCAAGGAAGAACAACACGAACACAAGAGTAGAAATAACGAAGATATATTACACGGAATAATAATACAAGATGTGGAAGGAGTTAGTATGACTGTCAGTCTGGTTTGGAGTGAACTACTATCGGCTCGACTCGATTCGTCCCTCTCTCTTGAGAGGCGTAGTATACATAGTGTTAGGAAGACTTCATTCTGTAGTTATAGGTAAGGACCCATAACAAAGTTAATAGCAGGGCAAACTGGGATCTATAGCTTTGATTGGTAACACAAGTCTAAAGAAAAAAAAACAACTGTGCGTGTGACAAGCAATTTCACCCCGTAAAAAAAACTACTTACCAGAAAAACTACAACAGCAACGCCTAACGTGGTGAGGTTGTGGCCCCATATTCCACGGGAAAGTTTGCAAAGTTAACTGGTCTTTTTGGCTTTGTTCAGCAGCCTGTCTCTGAGGACAAATCTAAATCTGTGGGGTTAGCAATTCGACCCCGTAAAAAAACTTACATACTACAGAAACCTCACCTGCAATGCCTTGCATGTAGAAATTGTGACTACATGCAGTATATAGGGTTAACATACATACAGACTGGACCCACTGGCTTTGGTTGGCAACCTGTCTAGGAGAAAAACAACTATAAATCCAAATCCAAATCCAGTACCTTCTAACTCCTAAAGGAGGGTCCCCTCTCCGATTGAACATGTATTGTCACGTGTATCCTACTTATTACGCTTGTCTAATTGCTTGTTGGTGAGGCTATTTAACCTATAGTTGGAGTGGATGTCCGTTGAATCCGAGAAGTTAATCCTCTCTTTAACAGCTCTTGTTTTTGTGCTGCTGGGGTTCCATTTACTCTCATCACCAGACCAGCAACTCCACCATATAAAAAACATGGTGAGGCTGGTACTCTATAATTCACGCAGATATCTAGCAGACTGATATGCAACGATAACTGATATTCAACCAGCTCTGGAAAATCGATATCACATGAAATTCTTCTTCATTATGCGATGTTATCCCTTAGGACGGAGGTGATCATGGCTCTCCACTTGTTTCTCCTATTTCCCGTTCGCCATCGATTTACTCAAGCTCAGTATGTTATACATTGTTTTCCTCTGTCCCTTTTGCCCTTTACCTGTCCCGTGAGTATCAGATTTTCCAAGTCCTCCTTCCTCATTATATACCCCAGAAACCCCAGCTGTCTCTTCCTGATGTTAAGTATAAGTTTCTTTTTTGCTTCCATTTTCTCTAAAACCTCGTCGTAACTCACATGTTCGGTCAATGGTATCCTCAGCATCCTTCTGCAGAATCATATTGCTGTTGCTTCAAGTCTCTTCTTCATCTCTGAGGAAATTGTCCAGCATTCACTGCCATATAGGAGAACAGATATTACGTAACATTTTTCCTAAACACTCTTCCGCCATTCATTTACTTAAGATTATCAAGTATGTTATGCGCTGTTTTCCTCTGTCTCTCTTGCCCTCAATCTGTTTTGTGAGTATCGGATTTTCCAAGCCTTCCTTTCTCATTAATGCTTAAATGATCAGTGGCCATCTCTTCACATCTGTACTTGTATATGTGCAAGGTATAGTCCAAGAAAAGATTAAATGGACTGGGGCTATCATTTTTTTTCTTGTCATACTCCTGGTGAGGTTTGAAATGTTTTTGTATTATGGTCGTCACTAGACATGCCTTAAATTTTGAACATATAACGTTCGACTCAGCCAATCAAAATCGACATCCCTATTTTGTCTGCCAGCTGACCCCAACATCAGCCTTAGAAGGTTTGAGCCAAATACACTGCCACTAAAAAATTAATAGTCTGAAACTATTATTTAACAGTGGATCAGAAGAAGGGTCATTAAATGGGTCATATGCTGCTATGAGGTCAACATAGCAAGTATATAATTTTCTGTTGGAGAAGTAAGCAATTTCCTTTTTTTTAATCAATTCACCCCAAGCAAAGCCACTAGTATGCAAGGGGTTACTGAGAGTAAAAGAAACAGAAGACAACAAAAAAACTATTGGATTAAAGCACACAGAAGATGACGATTGACATTGTAAAAGTTAGACTCTTAGCATGATTTCGACCAGCAATTCAAACAATGAAATTATGAGACCTATCTACCAATCTAGTACTGCATTTATCTAGACATTTAGTTGAGTCTGATCTTAGAAAGTGGTTTCTGGTGGTGTTGTATAACCCTTTCACGCTAGGGGTAGTCTTGGGGTGACGGTCTTGAAGCGATCATGGTAAATTTCCTTTTTGTTTCCATTTTCTCTAAAACGTCGTTGCTACTCACATATTCAGTCCATGGCATTCTCATCATCCTTCTGCAGAAGCATATTTCTGCGGCTTCAAGACTCTTCTTCATCTATGAAGAGATTGTCTAGCATTCACTGCCATATAGCAGGATATATATTACGTAACATTTTAGTACAATTTGCCTTGTTCCTAGCAGATTTTTTTTATTTCTTAGTATTCTGATTAGCTTTATGTAATGCTTCCTTCGGTATCCCAATACGCCTTCAGATTTCAGTACCACACTTTCCTTCCTTCGTTAAAACACTTCCTAGATATTTAAATTTCCGCACTTGTCTGATTATGGTATCTCTTCCTTTTGCTAACAGCCATGCACTCTGTCTTCTTGCAGCTGTTGTTTAATCCTTACTTCTTGCTTTCCTTCATTATGTTCTGTTGAGTTTTCGTAGCTTTCTTTCTGTGTCTGCTACCAACACTGTGTCATCAGAATATCTAATATTGTTAAGATTGTGGTCGTCAATAATGAATCCTGGTAGGACTTCTAGTTCTCTCAGTATCACCTCGCTATATAGGTTGAATAAGTCCGGTGAGAAGACACATCCTTGTCTTACACACCTTTCTATTTTTTTTATATCTGCAGAACTCATTTTCTATCCGGATTCGCTGTCAGTATAGGTCCATGATTATTCTAATATCCTTCCAAAATATATCAAGGTTACACAGCCCTATTCCATTCTATCTTGTTGAGGCTCAACAACGATATCGTATATTTAAAAATTCGCTGACATAATATATTCAGTGATTTTTTTAAAAATATACGCTCTTAAATAGGTGCTGGATGGAGTCGTCAGTGATGTAAATTGACTTGGTTCATCAGGTAGTTTCGAGTCTTTCAACATCATACACCCTATCGCCAAGGCGACCCAATCAGGGGAGATCACTCCCTGATTCCTCCTCCGCAATCAAACGCTAGCAGAGACTGTTTGCCTTTAAAATAAATTGGACGAAAATAGATCACGTTTTCCGTGCACCTGATTGGATGTTTGTGACAATCAATCCACTGCGCGAACTGACTTTTAAATGATTTTCTTTTTTTCAATTATTCCATTCATCTTTCATTCTTCTTCTTTAGTTATCATTCCTTGTCTCCTTTCATTTCTTTTTCATTTTCTTTTACTATCTTCCATTCATTTTATCTACATTTTTCTTTCCCTTTAATGATCCTCCATTAAATTCTCTTACGTCCTTCACGTTCTTCAACCCATCATTTTCCCCTTTCTTTCTTCATCTTTATTTCTCACTACGTTTCTTCTTTCTTTTTCTCTTGTTTCACCCTCCACCCATTATTCCACCACCTCTTTGCTCTTCAGTTTAGCCTACTTTCCCGAAACGTCTGTCTAAAAT
The DNA here is from genome assembly GCA_964036315.1 of Acanthosepion esculentum. Classification (NCBI taxonomy): domain Eukaryota; kingdom Metazoa; phylum Mollusca; class Cephalopoda; order Sepiida; family Sepiidae; genus Acanthosepion; species Acanthosepion esculentum. The sequence continues at coordinate 12,949,080 of OZ038493.1, forward strand.
CAATGATTTACTTTTCCTTTTGATAAACAACTCTCGTTTCTCTCTCGTCATTATTCACGTTCTTGTTAAATCAAAATACATACATACATATACATATTTATATTGCATTTTTGTACTTGTCAGAAAATTATTAATAAAAGAGAAATTATAGTCTTAAACCAAACGGTTTTAAATAGTAATTGTTACTATAAAAGATAATTTTACATTGCAGAAAAGAGATTTACCAGTTTCACTTCTTATATTATTTTATTAAGTTAATTGTCATTTTAATAGTTTCATGGTTTTTGTAGAGAGATATTTTTCAAAGATATATCGATTAAAAACGATTTATTGATTCTATTTTTGTTTTGTTTTTGGCTTTATTGTTCGTCAGAATTAACAATTATATTTCTAGCTTGAAGAACTATCGCTGCACTTAATACTGCTCATTAAAGGGAAGAATTCATTGAATAAAACTACTTTGTCATAGTTTGAACATTTAAATGTTCTGAAATTAGTTACGTCTTGGTGCATTATATGCTAATGGTAATATTAACAGAATTCTTATAAGGAAGCATTCGGCATTCGGTGAACGAGCAGATTACTCTTTATTATAAGAGATCAACGTTTGATGAGGAACCCTATCAGTCAGATTTAGTAACCTATAAGGAATTTTGAACCGAACGCTTTCAACCTATGGGACCAGATTCTCTTCATTACGATTTCTTTGCCATTAGGGCAAATATTTTAAACCCGTTTTATTTTATTTTTTTTATTTTATTTTTTTTTAATCTCACGACATATTTGAACCTGTAGTCAGGTATACATTTATTATAACAATGATATACACGTATAATAATTTAAAAAGCGGTTGTAATTTCGATATGTACATTTATTGTTCTTTGGACTTCTTTCGAATATAATTTAATTAATAACTTTTATAAATTTTCGCGGTACACGTACGATATAGAAGGAAACATTCATATTTCGTTGACCGAGCAGATTACTATTTATTGTAAGAGATCAACTTTAGATGAGGAACCCTATCCTCAGTCAGACTTGGTAACCAACATGGATTTTTGAACCGAACGCTTTCAACTGATGAGACCAGATTCTCTTCATTACGATTTATTTGCCATTAGGGCAAAGTTTTTAATCTTTGTTTATCTCCTGACAGACTTGAACCAATAGTTCAACTTTTGAGGCAAACTTAAATAATAATCAAAATAAAACAGTAAAAAGAAAGTGTATATATTTTATGAATTATTTATTAACACAAATATAACAATTTATTATAATTTGTAAGAAAAAAATAATAATTAAAATTTTAAAAAATTATATTTATTTATTTTTGTGTTTGTTATAATTTAACATTTAATAGAATATAAGAGCTTGACGTTTTTTTGAGAACATCTTTTTTGCAAGGTGGAATTTTGAGCAGGCATATTCTTAAATCTTTTTGCAAGAATTCTAGCCATTGTTTCTTATATTGTTTATTGCAAAAAGCTTTCTTCGCAAACTTATTGTTTTTTTTTAATTCTTTCTAAAATGATTTAATTAATGACTTTTTAAAACGTTCTCGGCATACCTACGATCCTCTCACGGCACACCGGTGTGGCCGCAGCACATAGGTTGAAAATCACCGCTTTAGGGGTTACGCCCTGTTTGTGAATTCTTTTTGGTCTATCCCGCTTTGGGACATTCCTTTTCATCTTTGTAGAAATTCTACAATGTTCCAGCACTACACAACCCAGTGACTGAACTCACGACTGTCAGATATAATTTAAACAACGGTTTTATTCAGTAATCCAATTGTGCTATTTGGGATTTTGAAACCTAATGTCTCTACGGGGGGGGGGGGGGGGTTAGCGTCCATTCCTTCATAATCAGTGGCTTTAAGATAGTGTTCATCTCTATGCAACTGAGGTGGGTGCCAGTGCACTTATTCTTATAATCGTTTTATTCCTCACTGTTGGTCTACTACATCCGGTAGCAAGTCCTCTGGTCAGGAGATTGGACCTTTTGCGGAACATAGAACCACCTCTTAATTGCTGCTGTTCCCAGGTCATTCCTGACCCGGAGTGGTAGCACCAGTTATGAACCCACCTATGGGCAAATAGTGAATCCGCAAACAAAAATCAATAGTACATGTTTATAATAAAATGACCAACAATACATATTTATAATAAAATGACCAACAATAGATTTTTATAGCAAAATAACAGTCAACGCAATACTAAAAAATATCAACTACATTTTATAGCAAAATTACCAACAATATATTTCAGGATCAACAAACTCTGTATCTAAAAAAATAACTTTACCCTGAAGGGTATAAATGATGTACAATTGTATTTAAATTATGTAGATTTCGGCATAAAATAACCTATAGAGGTGTTGATATACCGCTAAACAAAATTAACCATCCAACGATACATGTTTATGGTAAACTTACCAACAATACAAATTTAAAGCAAAATGACCAACAATACATTTTATATGTAGTTGAAGTCATAAAATTGTGTTCAAAATATTTAGATTTCGGCATAAAATAACCCATAGAGGTGTTGATATACCCCTAAACAAAATTAACCAACAATCTGAGTCTATTACCGTGTCAACGTTTCACAAAGGTTTATGAACTCTCTCTTCTTTCTATGCATGATCAGTCATGAAGTTCTAAAATTCATCATCTTCATCATCTGTCCTATGACGGGGTGTGGTTGTAGGGTCACTGATCAGCTGGACACTTGAGTAGTTCCTACCACATATCTGGGTAGAAAGAGAGGAATTCATTTATCGTGTGTCTAGCGGTGTCCGTCACACCGCATCGAAAATAACCCCCAGCCCTGACTGTCGACATTCTTCCAGTGAGGCCTGCTATTATCTGTCTGTATACATACATAGCTATTGATCCCAGTGTGCCTCAGTGTGCTAAGTGGTCATTGACCCCACAAGAAGACTAATCAGCCCGTTGACAGGTCTTGCTTTTAATACTGCTAAAAGTCCAGCCAAAAGAAAACCTGGTGGGTAATCATAATCTCGGCCCGTTGACTATATTCTAAAAAGCTCTCCGACCACCGATGCAATATCCAAACAATGTCTTCATCTATAGCTATGGATCCCAGTCTACCTCATCGTGCTAGCTGGTTATTGACCCCACAAGAAGGTTCATCGGCCCTTTGACAGGTCTTGCTTTTAATACTGCTGAAAGTCCTGCCAAAAGAGAATCTGATGGGTAATGATACTCTCGGGCCGTTGACTACATTCTAGAAAGCTCTCTGACCAGCAATGCACACTAGCTGCTTCTATAGCTATGGATCCCAGTCTACCTCATTGTACTAGATGACCGTTAACCGCACCAGAAGTTTAACCCTCCCTTGGGCAGGTTTTGTTTTAACCATACTAAAATCATATGCACTAGAAAAGCTTGGTCGGGGAACCGGTTTATTCACATATGACATGAACAAACGGTAGTAAGTAGCGGGTTGCATTGTGCCTGTACTATTTTTGGAGTGACCTGACATAAGAGATTTTTGTTTGTTTATTACAAAATCCAGATGCGAATATGCAATGTAAATGGCTCTGATCTGGCATCTTGTTTGCAGTCGCTTTCTCGCGGACGTGCCGTCGCTTCCCTCTTTCTCTTCTACAAATAATTTCACGAGTTACTTTTGCTGGTTCCCAAACTGCATGAATTTAAACGTGGTACTAGGTTGGCATCTCAGTCCCACCTTTTCAGTGTCGAAATGGTTAAATATAGCCATTTCTTCTAATCCAAAAGCTTCATGTCTTGAACTTCCCGTCCGTGGAACTCCCTTCCTCTTACTTGCTTCCCTGATAGCTATAATCTTCAAATATTGAAATGTAATGTCAATCGACATCTCCGGATGCCTTGATCTATTCGCCGGCCTTCTCTTCATCCTTTCCTCTATCACGTCTCTTTATTTTTTCTCCCACTTTCTGTAACCCCTTGCGTGCTAGTGGCACTCAAGCCTTGCTTGGGATAAAAAAAATACTTAATAATTCGAGTCATGTTCTTAAATATCCTCGTCCGATTGAGAATTTCAAGCCATGAATGGCACCAAACCCGTTCAGAAATATTCAACCTGTCAGATGTTTACAACCACTTTCTAAGATCAATGGCTAAGAATGGTTTCGATCGAGTGAATCCTGAGAGTCCTTGGCAAAGATCATCTCTATTTTTAACATTGTAGACTGGTGCTACAGAATTACAAAGTGTACCAAATAACAGAAACTACATCACTTGTGGACTACCAACAGCGGCAACAACTAAAATGATTAGCATATATAATTTAAAGAGAAAATAATAACATACTCAAAATGTTAGCGTTCCACAACACTGCAAATAAAAGGATAGGAAGGAAACCTCCCATCAATACTGAAAAGAGAGAAAAGCTGTTTTCCTGAAAAATTGGTTTAAGAGAATGATTTTATAAACTTCAACCGACAATCGTACTGGCTGCTCAGTCAATGAATGCCAAATGTTTCCTTATAAGGAAATGGATAATAATAGATTTAGAATCACACTACGGTTAGCGCCTGGTTTACTCCCTATGATTTTGTGAAAAAAGTTTTCTGCTTTACGTAATCAATAAATATTGAAATATTATACTTGGGAAGTATTTTATCAGAAGATAGAAATTTTCTTTCAGGCCCCTATCACGCCACTAGTCGCCATTGTTTTAATCTATTACGTAATCTAGTTTTATCGTTATGAGCTCTAGGCCTCAGGCAAAATGCCAATTATAGGCTTCAATACATGTAAACATTTTCTGATGTTCCAGAAAATTACCGACCCCCTGTGTCTCCTTCTCTCCATTTGGAACCCCGGACATGAGTACAATGTACCCTCTACAGTACTCTATCAGAGATCTTGTTTAAGAATTGGTCAACGTGACAAAATTGCATTACTGAAAACGCCGCGCATGTGCGTTTGTGTAAACACTGAGCTGTCCAGTTTTTATATTAACAATTCCTTTAATATAATTCGTTTTTCTTTCTTTCTTTTCTGTTCCTTTTTAATTACATGAACAATGTTAGATATAGCCTAGATTTTGGGGGAAATGACATTGATATTTATTAAAAACTGCAGCCAAACTGATGACATGACGAAATTTTTTAATTATTTCATTCTTTGTATATATATATATATATATATATATATATATATATATATATATATATATATATATATATATATATATAATCGTCTGTATTCCTACGTGTCTTCTTTATTGCTAGCCCGCTTCTTTTTTTTTTGCTTATTCGTTTTATCACTTTATCCATTACGGAATTGTCATGAAGTGATCATTTAGTACATTCTTATAAATGGATTTCACTTGCTCCACTGATTATTCAAACCTTTCCTACCGACCCAGAAAAAAAAGTGGTCTAAAAGCCTTATATACCGCAGCTAAGAATCCTTTCAACTGTGACAAGTGTGCTTTCAGCTTAATACATTTTGAAGCACTTACGAATAAAATCCACGGCATAGATAAGTAAGATGCAGAACTGGCGTCTCAAGTTTTCATAGTATAAAACAGTGGCTTTAATTCACATCGATCGGCAGCCATATTTATTAATGGAAAACTTTGTACACTTAAGTTTATACTTAGTGCAAAATTATTGAATTGAAAAACAAGAGACGTTGTTTGTCAGTCAATTCAAAACATTTCATCGCGTTTAACTAAAGCATTGTTTATTTACCACAAATAGGGGAAATTATATTATTAGTTCGTTAGAGCTTTAAATATTGACATTTTAATAAATGAAAAAAAATAAGAGAGAGGTACAGTCAAGATAAAAAAAAAGTTATTACTAACCGCAAAATGGTGGATCAGAAAATATGACAAGAAATAAATATAATAGTTTAACAATTAAATTTTTCGAACTATTCATTTTGGATTAATTCGTTTTCAACGCTGTCTTAACCCTTTGAAGCTTATTTAAAGCCATATAATATTTTTAGATTGTGAGAATTAAAAAAAATTTTTTTGAGATAATAATGGTTTACTGATACAAGTCTTACTAATTAGCCCATACCTGGTGGGAATAAGAGGTGGATTTATACCTTTCCCTGTGGGTATTTGCGTGTAAGTGAATATAACGAACCCAACTGGAATTGGAACTCAGTTTGCCGATTAAAAATTCTGAGACATTATCCATTACACCATCCGCACATCCAAGCTTACAACCCCTGGTATTCTTACCCATCTCAGTACTGACCGGGCTAGACGTTGCTTCACTGATCGTATCGGAACTGGTGTTTCAAACTGATGTGGTCGTAAGCATAATTCATTTTTAGCATCATTTAAATAATAATGTTATTTATACTTAAGCGATTTCCTTGGCATTTTAAAATAGCGTTCGCATTACATTTAATACTGCTTTAATGATTAGCGTTGCGGAAAAGGTCTAATTGCGAGCAGTACTTGTTCGAATCAATCGTTTGCTTTACTGGAAGAAGCTCTTAGTAGTGGATTCCTTGCTAATCCTAATACTGTATACAGTATCAACTTCTTTATAGGAAAACAGGTCTTTGATATGGTTAATGATTAATTTCCTTTACCCGACGCTCACTTGCGCTATAATTTAACTCACTTAATAATAATAATAATCAACTAGATTAGCTTGTCAATCATTACCCCATGCAGAGATATCCCGGTGTTTTCTCCCATTTTTTAACGCACATCCACCAAGTATCTACATTTCATCGTTCGTTAGAATAATTTTCAGAAAAAAGAACATTTAAACACAGACTAGTCAGTGTTTTTTCTTCGCTAATCAAGATATGCGCCCTGCAGGATACACGCAATTATCAAGATTAGACGATCGTGTATCTCTCGATGCATGACTGACGAGGCAGATTTTTTCCCGCAGTAGGTTGCCATTTCTTTCTAGGATAAACCAGTTGCCATCCAAGGCTGTAAAACCCGGCCTGTCCTGCTATTTACTCATAGCTTGAGGGGGGAGAAGATAATGGGATATTAGCACGTAAGTGAATGTAATGGATTCGACTGGAATTCGAACTCGGCTCTCCGATTCCTTAATCCGAGCCGCTATCCAACGTGAAAGCCATACCTCAAAGGTACAAATATACATTGTTTTTTTTGCTTTTTTTTTGTTATAAGAATCATTTAATTGCTGCCCGAGGCCGCGCCCTCCCATTGCACCAGAGGGAGGGGATCGGTGCTCGCACCGAGGCCAGCGCAACCGACGGTTGCGGGAGCTGTGCGCAATTTTTGTCTCTTGCCCGTGTGTACGTGCTCGGGTTCCCACTTTAAAAAAAAACCTTGTGTTACATCTCGTTCTGGTGGGGGAACGAGTAAATACCGTATAAATACCGTATAAACACCGTATAAGAATCATTAAATTTTAGCTGAACGTTGCCATGCTAAGTAAATTGTAAAATTTTACCTTTATTTCATGCTTAAAATACATATGCAATGAGAGAAATCTCTGTTATTTATGTTTAAAATATGCTTAATTTTTTTACTAGTCTGGCTTTGTCATAGCTGTAAGCTTCATGCTAATAGTACGTGTACAGATCAGTCAGGATTTTTTACTGTGATACATTTATATGGAAGTCACATATGAAAGCGTCAAGTACAGTGCTTCTCAAACTATCTAATTTGGCGGACTGGCATTTTTTTCGCAATGTGTCACGTACCTGTAATATTTCATGGTAATATTAATTTATACCGGAAACGATATATATATATATATATATATATATATATATATATATATATAATAAAAGTTAATTTATTTCATATAGCAAAAAATATTTTAAGTCTCAGTAAAAGTTGTACCGATCGTACCAATTGCGTTGAAATTCATGCTTAAATTAGCTTTTTTGTTTAGTAATCTGGGCCTTGTGTTGTCTCATGCTTAAAATAAAATAAATAAAGTTTATGATCCAATCAGATTTTTTCTTCCTAAGTTAAATTTATCTTGAAACCACACAGTAAAGTGAATAACATAACTAATTTGATGTAAATGATTTTCCAAACTTAATTCGAATATCTTGATTGTGTACGCGTCATTCCTGCATAAAAGAAAACGTTAATATTTCTCAAGTAATGCTGGTATTTGTCAATTTCACATGTTCTTCCTGATTGTGAAACACCGTTCAGCAAGAAATCTCTATTTTTTATGTATTTGCCCATTCACAGTGTCTTCTCCGTAATCTATGCAGTTCTTTATTCTTCTTTGTGAAAATAAATGCCATATGATAACAAAAATCTATCTTTTGAACGAAGTTAATTAAAACTAAACACCAAATGAAATAAATGCCATATGATAACAAAAACCTATCTTTTGAACGAAGTTAATTAAAACTAAACACCAAATGAAATAAATGCCATATGATAACAAAAATCTATCTTTTGAACGAAGTTAATTAAAACTAAACACCAAATGAAATAAATGCCATATGATAACAAAAACCTATCTTTTGAACGAAGTTAATTAAAACTAAACACCAAATGAAATAAATGCCATATGATAACAAAAATCTATCTTTTGAACGAAGTTAATTAAAACTAAACACCAAATGAAATAAATGCCATATGATAACAAAAATCTATCTTTTGAACGAAGTTAATTAAAACTAAACACCAAATGAAATAAATGCCATATGATAACAAAAATCTATCTTTTGAACGAAGTTAATTAAAACTAAACACCAAATGAAATAAATGCCATATGATAACAAAAACCTATCTTTTGAACGAAGTTAATTAAAACTAAACACCAAATGAAATAAATGCCATATGATAACAAAAACCTATCTTTTGAACGAAGTTAATTAAAACTAAACACCAAATGAAATAAATGCCATATGATAACAAAAATCTATCTTTTGAACGAAGTTAATTAAAACTAAACACCAAATGAAATAAATGCCATATGATAACAAAAATCTATCTTTTGAACGAAGTTAATTAAAACTAAACACCAAATGAAATAAATGCCATATGATAACAAAAATCTATCTTTTGAACGAAGTTAATTAAAACTAAACACCAAATGAAATAAATGCCATATGATAACAAAAATCTATCTTTTGAACGAAGTTAATTAAAACTAAACACCAAATGAAATAAATGCCATATGATAACAAAAACCTATCTTTTGAACGAAGTTAATTAAAACTAAACACCAAATGAAATAAATGCCATATGATAACAAAAACCTATCTTTTGAACGAAGTTAATTAAAACTAAACACCAAATGAAATAAATGCCATATGATAACAAAAATCTATCTTTTGAACGAAGTTAATTAAAACTAAACACCAAATGAAATAAATGCCATATGATAACAAAAATCTATCTTTTGAACGAAGTTAATTAAAACTAAACACCAAATGAAATAAATGCCATATGATAACAAAAATCTATCTTTTGTACGAAGTTAATTAAAACTAAACACCAAATGAAATAAATGCCATATGATAACAAAAATCTATCTTTTGAACGAAGTTAATTAAAACTAAACACCAAATGAAATAAATGCCATATGATAACAAAAACCTATCTTTTTAACGAAGTTAATTAAAACTAAAAACCAAATGAAATAAATGCCATATGATAACAAAAATCTAACTTTTGAACGAAGTTAATCAAAACTAAACATCAGATGAAGTAAATGCCAGATGATAATAAAAAAACTATCCTTTTTAACGTAGTTACATGAAACTACTGAAACTATTTACAATTGTACTAATGTCCGCATCTTTGTTATTATCACAAAGTTTCGGCCGTTGTTCGCTATGGCCTTCTCCAGTTGTCTTTCGATCTGGGTAGCCTTCAAGTAATTCCGAAAGGAACGAAATGAACACTTTATTTAATTTATGGTGTAGATTGTCCCAATTCGGCTCTCATTATCTAGGGATATCTCGCCGTTTTTTTTTTCTTTTTTCTTTCTATTTTTCTTTTACAACTGCCCAATTATTGCTAGTTCAGTTTCCACCGAATCCGAGTCTGTCCTCCTACGGTCAAATCACGCTGAGAAAACCGGTTCACGTTCGTAAACCAAAATTGGTTTGGCCGATCTTGTTTAGCGGCTCATGAGTTATTTAATGCCAATATCTAAACATTTTGTACGCAATTGTTGTTCTATTTTTACTTTTGAAGATTATAATAGTTTAATGATACAAGGCTTACTAATTAACCCATAGCAGGGGGTGAAGAGGTGGATTTATATCTTTCCCAAGGGTATTTGCGCGTAAGTGAATACAACGAACCCAACTGGAATTGGAACTTGGCTTGATTAAAAATTCTGAGTCATTATTCATTGCACCACCGGCAAATCCAAGCTTACAGTACCTAGTATTCCCAAGCGGTCACCTATCTAGGTACTAACCAGACTCGATATTGCTTAACTTCGTTGATCGTTCGGAAACTGGTGCTTCAACGTGATGTCGCCGAAAGCCACCAAAGTTAAGCAGCGGTGATGGGGGATCGCTTCGGAACACCGGATACTGTACTATATGCTACACCTCCTACAATCGGTAATATGTTTCGGCTGTAAATAACCCCAAAAGAGTTGATAAACCGTAAAATATAATATCTGTCTATATTTCTGAGATGAGGTATTTATTATTATTATTTACATTATTCGGACTATAGTCCTCATCTTTGTCGCCATATTTATTACAACGTTTCGGCCGTTGTACGCTCCGGCCTTCTTCAGGTGGTTGGAATGTCGAACAGAACCCTTTATTCCGCTCGCTGGGGTAGACTGTTCTAGTTCCACGTGCCATGTTTAATGGATGTCATTTAACATTTATCTACTGTTAATTTCCCTCTGAAAGTTCTCCACTGCCTTAGCCGCGTATTGAACTCACACTCTTTGGGTCCTGTCACTGGACCTAACTAACGCCTTTATCCAATGTGCCATGTGTCCTTGATAACTGATAACTGACATCCATTAAACATGGAACGTGGAACTAGAACGTCAAAGATGAGGACACTAGTCCGAATAATGTAAATAGTGTACGTAAAAACAAATCAATCAATTAAAAACAGTGTCTATACTAACCAGATCAGGGATGGGAATCACGAACCGACGCTTTAATTCTATCTGACATAAAAAAAAATCAAATTTCTTTCGTTTTTTTCAATCGTTTTTATCTCTGATATTGACTTGCTTAAGACTTGCGTTTATATTTTCTCTTAAAATAATACAATTCTGTTTTGAAATCAACTGAGTATAACTGAAAACATTGAACTGGCACAAGTGTACGTGTTTGTGCCAATGTAAAGAAGTGTCAGCTATTGACGGCCAGTACTTAAAAACATCACATTTGATTTGTTTACCTTTTCTTAGCAAGTCTAGACACGATTGTTTTTCGCCAATATATCAGTATAAGTCAATGCCAATTTTATTGTTCTTTATCATATTTCTTACTCTGAGCCTTCCTGGATATGACGATAAACTACATCTGCGTCCTGGGTAAGACGATAAACTACATCCAACAGCAAGGTCTCTGACCAAGTGGTTTTGAAGAGCTTGGAACTACCTCTTGATTGCTGGTGTTCAGCAATATATCTTTGTAATAATTTTTTTAAAGTATTACCAGCAATACATTTTTTGAAGAAAAAATATTAGCAGCAATACATTTTTGGAAAAAAATATTACCAGCAATGAAAACCTTGTCGGCATTAAATAACCTTTCTTTTCTTTTTTTAAACGTTTCACCCCAAGCAAGGCGGGAAGCCACTAGCACGCAAGGGGTTACAGAGGACTGAAGTGAGACCAAATAGGAGTGATAGAGGAAAGGATGAAGAGAAGGATATGGGATAGATCAAGGCATCTGGAGACGTCGATTGACATTACACTTGAATAGTTGGAGTTTATAGCTATCAGGGAAACAGGAAAAGGGGGAGTTCCACAGGCGAGAGGTGCGAGACATGAAGCTATTGAGAGACGGCTACGTTTAATAGTTTCGACAATCAAAGGGTGTGAGCGAGATGCCAGCCTAGTAGAACGGTTAAATTCATGAAGTCTGGGAACCAGCGAAAACAGCTCATCGGAGCAGTTACCATGAAAGTATTTGTAAAAAAGACAGAGGTAGGCGACGGCACGTCTGTGAGAGAGCGACTGCAGACGAGATGCCAGATCAGGGCCAATTACAATGCATATCCGTCTCTGGATCTTATCAAGAACCTTGAGACAAACAGAAGGGACACCGGACCATATATGGCAGCAATACTCCATGCAAGGGCGAATGGTTGATTTGTAGATTTGAAGGATCGACTCCGGCGAGAAAAATTTCCTGGCGCGGCACAGGGTGCCAACTTTCCTTGCGGTGGACGAAGCTATTGACTCAATGTATTCGTTCCATCTCAGGTCAGCAGTCAATGTGAGGCCGAGTAGTCGCAAAGAAAAACTCTCGAGAAGTTGAGCGTCAGACATTCTAATGGGGGGCAGGGATGGTTCTCTGTGATGAGTAATAGAGAACAGTTTTGTTTTTGAGGCGTTATGCCGTAAAACTAACCAAACCATCTTATTGTCAGTACCAACAAGATTATGATTCTACTTCCTGAAGTTTATGTCGTCGTATCTCTGAGATCTATATATATAATCATTGGGAAGAGGTTGTCTGTTTGCTACATAGTCAAACATGTGTTGTTCAGAACGTCCTTTCGTTGGAATGTTCATTCCTGATTTTTCTAGAGATATGCAGCTGTATTCTATCATCTAAACGTTGGGTTGTTCTATCTATGAAGTCGGCAATGCAACTACATTTAAAATGATAAGTAACATTGTGGAAGGGGTAGAACATCCTTTCGGATAGATGTCAAAACAGATTTAGTAGAAAACACAACACGTACACTAGAAGAGAAATAACAATGGTCTACTGCAGAGATAATTAGTTTGGAGAATTTCTCACTTACTCTTCCCAACCAAGGCAAACGAAAATAAATTGGGCATTTATTAACCATTCTGGGTTTAGTTTTTGAAAAATCAGATATTTTCTTACTGATAACTGACCCAATCACATCTAAAGGATACTGATCTTTTTTATTTCTTCATCTAATTTTGATTCTGAACAAATCATAAGGGCCCTATGGGTTAGGGTCCCAATTATTTTAAGACATTTATAAAAAGACTGTATAAACATAAAAATGTCTTAAAATAATTTTCGGACTTTGTCCATTTCATGTGTGACGTCATTTGTTTACATTTGGATACGAAATTAGCAGATATGAATGTGAGAGATTCATGGAAGATTGTAGTTTAAAGACAGTAAAATCGACCTTGTTAACCGAACTCTCCTCTATGGCCCAATCGGTTAAGGCACGTCACGCTATATGACGGTTCCGTATAGGATACAGGTTCGATTCCTGTCGGAGGGCGAATATTTTCTATGAAAATTTCTTGTACATTCATACTGGTTAAATGTTACTTAAATATTTGTATCTATAAAAAGAATGTATAAACATAAAAAATGTCTTAAAATAATTGTCGAACTTTGTCTATCTCATAATAAATATATATATATATATACACACACACATATATATAATCTTTTCCAAAAAAAGAAGGCATTAATACCACTAAGAAGCAAGAGTGTGAGAGAATATGAGAGAAAAAATAACGCTATTAAAGAGAGAGAACAGTAAAAGAAAAATTATAGAATTGGTATAGATGGTATAAAATTCTAATAAACAAAAACACTATTCGTAAAAGAGTATTCCATACAGAGTAGAGCAAATGGTATTTATTTAAAAATTATAATATAAGCATGTTATAACAACACTATAATATTTGAATAAATACTATATATATATATATATATATATATATATATATATATATATATATATATATATATATATATATATATATATATATATATATATATTACATGAATCATTCATACAAAAACCAGATAGGGACGTTAATGATATAAATGGCGAGAATACATCTTCGCAAACAAATTTATTAAGATACATTAACCCCGAACCTGTTATGATCCCTGTTTTTAATAAATTCCAGTTACATAAGGTCTTTTTGTACGAGTACTTTCGCTTGTTCATACTGTTTTGTATGAATGATTCATGTAATATAAATTGAACTGCACCACATACTTTATATATATATATATATATATATATATATATTATTCCTAAAACCACAAGCCCTGTGTATGATGATTAAATATATTCGGAGACATGTGTCTGATTGGGAGATTGGAGTTTTGAGGAGTATGAACCCGTCTCTTAATTGCTGTTGTTTCCAGGTCCACTGTGACCCGACGAGGTAGCACCTGCTATGGTCCCAGCTATCGGCAAATAGTGAACCTCCCAAAAAACAAAACACTATAAAAGTATAAAAATACATATTTATAGTAATAATACTAATAATACATTTTATAGTAGAATTACCGATACTTTTATAGAAAAATGGCCAACAATACATTTTTATCTGTAATGGAAGGCATTGCATTTAGTTGAAGCCATAAAATTGTGTTTAAAATATTTAGATTTTGGCATTAAGTAACTCATGGAGGTGTTGATATGCCGCTAAACAAAATCAACTAACCAACCTAAAGACACGGATATGTTAAATATGTGTAACATCGACTGGTTGAAGGCCATCGAAACATGGGTCAGTTTTGGGTGTTCTACTTGAAAGCTCATGACAACGTTAATCTCTTTTTGAAGTTTTCTTGAAGGCCTTACTGAACGTGGATCTCTTTTGAGTATTCTGTTTATGGAAGGCCTTTCAGAACATTGAACGTTTTTGTGTGTTCTGTCCGTGGAGGGCTTTCCGGATTTAGGATTTGAGGAATCGGAGAGCCAAGTTCGAATTCCAGTCGAATCCATTACATTCACTTACGTGCTAATACCCTTGGGAAAGGTATGAATCCTTTTCTTCTCCCCTCCATCTATGGGTTCTATAGCCTTGGTTGGTAACTGGTCTACCGCAGAAAGAAATGGCACCCTACTACGGGAAAAATCTGTCTCGTCAGTCATGTATCGAAAAATACATGATCGCCTACGCATGTATTACGCATGGCACATAACTGACTGAACTGACATGTTGAAAGACTTTTTATGTTTTTTTTGTTGTTGTTGTTTGATGAAGGTCTTTCAGAATGTGCGTCACCTTTAAGGAATTTTATAAATTTATCAGTTTTGGAGGTCCTGCTTTTGGAAATCCTTCTAGAACGTAAATTACATTTAGGTTTTACTGATTGTGAAAAGTCTTCCACAACGCGAATCTCCTTTCAGTGTTCTTGACGTTTCAGAACCAATTTCGTCTGCAACGTATTCCTGACCAGTTTTGAATCGTTGGTACCAAAACTTTTATCTTGGTTCCGTTCATTAAACAACGTCATCCTCCAAAAATCTTCTTACCTGTTCGAATAGCAGCCAAGGTTGAAGTCGGTGAATACACATTGATTTACCAGCTAGGTTATTGTGAATGCGACGTTAATTCCCAGCACCCAGACTCACTCAATGGCGTCACTCTACTGATTGAATAGCCTCAATGGAGAATGTATTTCCGAGCATGCGCAGCAAGGCCTAGTTTTAGGTTTGGTTTATTTTACAGCATATTAATCTCAGTTGGTTATTTAATGCTGAGAAGATTATTTAGCTGGTAATATTTTTTTACCAAAAATGTATTGCTTCTAATATTTTTCCTTAAAAAAATTACTGATGGTAATATGTCTTTTTTTTCAAAAATGCATTGCTGATAAATTTTTTTTCAACAATGTATTGCTGGTAATAATGTATTGCTGTTAATATTTATTTTTTCTTCAAACATTCATTGCTGGTAACAAAACCTATTTTTACACTTTCCTAGTGTTTTGACCCCAGTTTGGGGGTTCATTATTTGTCCATAGCTGGGACTCTAACAGGTGCTACCACCTCGGGTTAGGATGAACCTGGGAACACCAGCAATTAAGTGGTGGTTCCACGCTCCTCAAAACCTCCTGATCGGAGGCCTTGCTGTGGATGTAGTTTATCGTCCTACCCAGGATGTGGATGTAGTTTATCGTCTTAACAAGGACGGCAAGGCCTTTTCTGATCAGTTCACGACGTATTCAATGTAGCTGAATTCTTTTGAACAGACCTTGAATAAACTTCTCTCTCTCTCTCTCTCTCTCTCTCTCTCTCTCTCTCTCGCTCCTATCTTTCTCACTCGCTGTTATCTTTCGTTATCAACAGCAGTTAGGTATGATAAGCAGTTAGGGTCGTACATTCGTCATTGCTATTCGTTCTTCCCAAACGAAAATGGCTTATGACTCAATCTAATAAAACCGGGAAGAAAACTGGGAAATCTGTTCATTATCTCTCCAAAGAAATCGTGGCGAGTCACAGATAATAAAGAAAAAGGGATTTGTGAAGAGCCATGACCGCTTATGCCTTGAAAGGATATGGCATCAAAAACAATTGTGATAACAGTGTTAAAATGGAACAAATGTAATTCTTCCTTTACTCAGCTAAATCAAAATTACATATCCTGAAAAATACGTGTGCGTCTTCCAAGACGAAAGTAAGACAACGCCCAGGCTCAAGTAATCTTGGACGGTCACCTAATTGGCTTGACAAATAGGGACGTGGATTTGTATGTTGAGTCATTACACTATAATGTTAGCTATCTAATTCAGCCTTTTATACGATGTAACCTCAGTACTTAACCGTTATAAGTATTTCAAAGCATATAAAGCTTCCTGGAGCTGAGCCACAATATTAAACATGCTCTGTTTACTAGCAGGGACGGGAGCCTTTCTGCTCTTGACTAGTATGTCATTGCCATACAAACAAAATCAGATGAGTGATTAATGTAAACAATTCGTGGCGCCAGTATATGAGGGACGAATGGTGAATGTGTTGTTGTATGAGAATGATTTTTTTTCTTAGAAATTTCTTTCCAATATTAGGGTGCGTCTTCCAAGCTGCAGCGTATTGTAAGCCGGAAAATACGGTATACATATATATATATATATATATATATATATATATATATATATATATACAGGGTGTCCATAAAGTTCGTGTGCACAGGTTTTTTACGAATATTTTTCTCCCATTACTTTGCTTTATGGTGATTTTCTACGCGTAGGTTAGATGTGGCACAAGGTCGAAAGTATGGGGCACCCAGTGAGTATCGAACTCACTATTCATTCGTAATTTATCTAGCCAAACAAGCTAGCTAACGATTACATCAGGTCGAAATGCACAAATGATAACATAGATGATGTGGCACAAGGCCGAATGTATGGGGCACCCAGTGAGGATCGAACTCGTTATTGATCTAGCGAGACAAGCTTGCTAACCATTACGCCACGGTGAAGTGCCTCTATTTATTCGTTTTATGAATTGCTTTTAGCCGACCTATTTTTAGACCCTTTCTTTGCTTCAAGCGAGAAACGCGCATATCTTTTGATTACGACCATCGACTGGGGAGATCTATTTTCTTTTAACTCCTTTCTTCACTCTTACTTTGCAGAATAGCAAAGATGCGATCAATGAAAGGCGGCACC
>OZ038493.1:12974091-12976591 GCA_964036315.1 Acanthosepion esculentum
CTAGATGTAAACTCTTTTTATCCAGAAACTATTGTAATGATTTTTCCCGTGATTTTTTTCCCGTTTCAGGAAAATCAAACTTGGAAAAAATCGTTTTGTTGTTTTTACATTTGTAGTGCGAAAAATGGCGACAGTTTCATGAACTGAAATTTCATGATAATCTTTATTGGGGCATCAATTTAAGCCAAAAATTTGAAATCGTTTGTAAAATGCCACTTCACCCCAGAATTTATAATTATAATTAAATTTAAAATTAAATAAAACTAAATTTATTTTATATTTATATTTAATATTATGTATATATATATATATATATATATATATATATATATATATATATATATATATATATATATATATATATATATAATTTCTCATGTGATCTTATAATTTTTTCTTTTCGAATGATAAATTATATAAAAACTGTCCAGTTGTTCTTTCTTTCCGAGCGCTTTCGGCTTACATTTACCCATTTTCATGGTTGAAATATATACACTACATCTTTTTGACCATAGCTCAATTAGGTCTCATTTAAATACACATGCAGACCTACTAGACCCTATTCGTAGCATACTTGTCGATAACACATATATAATAGTATCGTCTACATGTAAAAAGGCTAAAAATAATGGAAGCCTTATTAATAAAAAAAAAAACATTCAATAATATCAGCTTTGAATATGGACACAATGTTTAGACCGTGTTTTGAAAATGAAAACATTATATAAATACATACATGCAACAATCTGTTTCTTGTTAATAGTTAATATATTTCAACGTTGAAAATGGTTAAATGCATATCCGAAAGCACCCAGAAGAAAGAATAATTGGAACAATATATATATATATATATATATATATACTTGAATAAGTTCTTGCTGATTTTTCATGAAAAGTAATGTTTCATCTACAAAATTTAGTAAGAAAAATGTCATTGAAAGTATTGTCCAGAGCTAGCCACTACTTTTCCCCTCTTTCTGGCAGCATTTGAATTCCACGTCGACCCATTTTTTGGCATCTGCATAAGAATGAATGTGTTTCTCAGCCAGGCCATGTGCCATCGATCGGAACAAGTGATAATCGGACGGGGCAATAGCTGATGAATACGGCGGGTCGGGTAGGACTTCCCATTTAAGCGTTTCTAAGTAGGTAATTAAGTTTTCACCCCTTTTGCAACATGTGGCCAAGCATTGTCATGTTGCAAAATCACATTGTCGTGTCTCTGCCCGTATACCAGCCGTTTTTTCTTCAATGCTCGACTCAAACACATCAATTGTAGTCGATAGCAATCTCCCGTGATGCTTTCGGTCGTTTTGAGCAGCTCATAAACTACACTCAGCTGATCCTACTAAATGCAGAGCAGAAGCTTCGAACTATGGATATTCGGCTTTGCCGCCGATGTTGATGCATAGCTGGGCTTACCCCACGATCCACGCTTAGGTTATCTTTTCAGCGCCGGTCACGATACGATACAAAAAAAAACTTTTCTTTTCTGCTGTTGAAGCAGCTGTTCGACGTCTCTCGGCTTCAACTCGTACGGCACCCAATGTCCTTGCTTTTGAATCATTTCTAATGCTTTCAAACGTTTCGAAACTATTGTCTACATCTTTGTCGCCATATTTATTACAACGTTTCGGCCGTTGTACGCTCCGGCCTTCTTCAGGTGGTTGGAATGTCGAACTGAACCCTTTATTTCGCTCATTGGTTAGACTGTTCTAGTTCCACGTGCCATGTTTAATGGATGTCAGATATCAACCACCTGAAGAAGGCCGGAGCGTACAACGACCGAAACGTTGTAATAAATATGGCGACAAAGATGAGGACAATAGTCCGAATAATGTAAATAATGTACATAATACCTCATCTCAGAAATATAGACAGATATTGTTTCGAAACTGTTGTGTGACCAACTCCGAATGATTCTGCAAGTTCAGCTTGCGCCTGGCATGAGTCTTCATGAAGTAATGACTCCAATTCTTCGTCTTGAAACCTTTTCGGAGCGCCAGAGATTTCTCTATCTTCAACATCAAAATCATTATTTTTGAAGCGTCTAAACCATTCTCTGCATGTTGAGGCCGACAGAGCATGGTCGCCGTAAGTCTCAACAAGAATTCGGTGCGTTCAGCTGCAGATTTCCGCCCAAATACACTTTCTTTGGCACGAAATCCGGCATGTTTAACGTTGTGAAAAACAAAGTTGTTTACACTTCGGCGAAATGACATACACTGAATATCAAACTTGCTCATAGGACTTCCTTATAGATGCGTTACCATCTGAAACTACACGCACGAAGTTCTGTGAACTGTTGAAAAACAGCAAGGTCCTAATATATATATATATATATATATATATATATATATATATATATATATATATATATATATATATAGTTATCCACAGGCAGACTGTTTCGCTGTATCAAAGCTCATGAGTGTGGCTAGACGTCCGGTTGCCTCTAGCTAGGATCGAAACACGGTTGAATTGGCGTTAGTCCAAAAAT
>OZ038493.1:12984091-13001591 GCA_964036315.1 Acanthosepion esculentum
TGGGGCCTAATTTGAGATAAACAAATTCTCATCTCGTCATCAACACAAAGTTTTTTCGGTTTTTGATATTTGTCAGAACCGAAAATCCAGAACTGAAAACGTGCAAGCAGCCCTACGACAAAGAAGTTTCCAGCGAGAGTGTTAAAGGGAGATAATCGCGGATTCGAAGTCAGAACATTATCATTGATAACTCTCTCCCCCAATTTGCAGAGCCTAGTTACTACATTGTTACTACTTGGTATAATGCAAAAATATCCCGATCATAAAATCGGTCAATAATTATTTATAACTATTTATACAGGGATTCACGCATGCAATTACAAGTAATCCATAATAATGATTTAAATTTTGAAATCATATGTATTTTTGGCATATAGATTTTTTGAAACGGATTTTAAATCTTTGATTGTCTTTCAATCATTCCGCCTCACCTGCTATCCTTTTCACTGAATCATTTGGAAACCACTCATCTAAAAGAAACTTGTGTAAGGACATTTGTCTAAGGAATATTCGTCTGCGTACATAGGTCTATGGAATATCCGTCTAAGGACCTTTGGTCTATAATATTTTTTAATAAATTAACACTTGATTCATGTACAAAATACTCAATTATATTAATATACACTATATTACAGAATAATATTTAATACAATTATAGGAACGGATAGTAATGGATAGCGGTTCGGGTTGAGGAATTGGAGAGGTGAGTTCGAATTCCAGTCGAATCCATTACATTCATTTACGTGTTAATACCCTTGGGAAAGGTACGAATCCTCTTCTTCTCGTGCCAGCATTGGGTAAATAGCAGGACAGACCGGATTCTCCTTGAGTGGCAACTGGTATAAAAGAAGGATAACTCTGAATTCAAGTACTGAATTGTAGTAGGCTAACAACATACTTACTTTAAAAAAAAAAAACTGGTTTGTTATAGAAACCACAACAATATCTTGCAGCCCTATGTTACTCAAGGCATAATATATATATATATATATATATATATATATATATATATATATATATATATATATGTGTATATTATACATATACGCACACACACACACACACACACACACACACACACACACATATATATATATATATATATATATATATATATATATTAATCATATCACCCCAAGCAAGGCCGGAGGCCACTATCACGCAAGGGGTTAAAGAAGGGTTGGAGAAAGAGCAGATAAGAGTGGCAAGGGAGGGGATGTGGAGAAAGAGAAAGACAGTAGGTCGATCAAGGCAAGGGGGCCACAAAAGATCCGGAGCGAGAGCAGATAGGAATGAAAAATGAAAGGATGTGGAGAAGGGAAGTGTATAGATCAAGGCAACTGGAGATGTCGATTGACGCTACACTTAAACCGTTGGAGATTGTATTTGTCAGGGAAACAGTTGCCTATCCATCTCTGGATCTTATCAAGAACCCCGAGGCAAACAGCAGGGGCTACAGACCATATATGGTAGCAATACTCCATGCAAGGGCGAATCGTCGATTTATAGACTTGAAGGATCGATTCCGGGGAGAAAAATTTCCTGGCTCGGCACAGAGAACCAACTTTCTTTGCGGTGGCTGATGCAACTGACTCGATGTATTTGTTCCATCTCAGGTCAGCAGACAGCGTGAGACCGAGCAGCCGCAGGGAGGAGCTCTCGAGAAGTTGGTCATCAGACATTCTAATGGGATGCAGGGATGGATCCTTGTGGTGGTTGATAGAGAGCAGTTTTGTTTTAGAGGCGTTAAAGTTAACCATCCATTTCTCACCCCAGATCACAACCGATTGGAGGTCCTTTTCAATTTGAGCTGCCAGGCTAGCTTTGACCGCCTCGCTAGATTTGTGTTTGAGGCAGGAGTAAATAGTGGTGTCGTCAGCGTAGATGCCGACTTGGGAGTCTGTGGCGTCAGGAAGGTCGTTTATAAATATGAGGAACAGAGTAGGGCCTAGGATGGAGCCTTGAGGAACACCTGCGTTAGCGGGATAGGATCTGGAGATGAATCCACTAAGAACAACCTTCAAATCCCGGTTTGACAGGAATGACTGTATTAGGTCAAACAATCGACCTGTGATACCATAACCCTGGGGCATGCGGAGAAGGCCGGCATGCCAGACTCTATCGAATGCTTTGGAGATGTCAAGGGCCACGGCACGAGCTTCACCGTTGTTATGGATAGCTTGGTAGACAAATTCAGTGATGGCCGTAAGCACATCGGCAGTGGATCGGGCAAAGCGGAAACCATACTGCTTGTCTGGGAGCAGATCGTGGGATATCAGGTGATTAATCACTTCGGCGTTGATAACGGCCTCGAAGACTTTGCCGAAGAGGGGTAGGAGACTGATAGGACGGTAATTGGAAGGGTCGGAGGGGTCACCAGAGTTCTTAAAGACAGGGACATTGGTTGAGGACTTCCAGCAGTCAGGAAAACAAGACTCCTTGAGGCAGCGGTTGTACAATTTAGAGAGGGCAGTCGCCAGTTCAGGTGCGCATTTCTTTAGGACAATGGCTGCTATTCCGTCACCACCAGTAGCCTTGTGGTGATCTAGGTTAGAAATAATGCACAATACCGACGACGGGGTTATATGCAACCCGTCCAGGAGGGCCTCAGTTCTGGGAGGTAAATAGGGCAAGGGCACCCCGGAAGAATCTAGCGTAGAATTGGAAGAAAACTTCCGAGCGAAGCATTCGGCCTTGTCAGCAGAGGTGGTCAGGATCTCAGATATATATATTGAACATTAAAAAATATTAAAAAATTAAAATATTCAGACACACTGGGTTATATATTAATATTCCTTCATTTTTTTTATTATTTCATTTAGATTCCTCGACTAGTTTCGGCCAACATGGCCATCATCAGGAGAAAAATAATTTTCTGCTTGCTGGTAGCAGTGAACTACAGAAATGAATGTCTTGATGGAGAAAATGAACTTTTGTCTGTAGTTTTCATTTGTGTTTTTTATTTTTTTTTATTTTTAATACAGTTCTTGTGTTGGTCAAACAGTCTCTTTTAAGTTGTTATTTGAGATAAGAGCTGGATGGATCCATGCTGCTCTGAATTCCCTTGGTCATTTTGACAGATTTATTGGTTCCTGGATGTGTCTCTGTTAAGTGTGTGCGTGTTATTTGGTTCTTAGGGAGTGAGTGAGTATGATGTGTGTAAGCGTGTATATTACTATGGGTGTGTGTTATCATTTGGCTCATTAAGGAGTGAGTGAGTATGATGTGTGTAAGTGCGTATATTCGTGTGTGTGTGTGTGTGTGTGTGTATAAGTGTGAGGTCTCAACACCTCCGTAAGCATGCCTGTCTTGTGTGGGTGAGAAATGTGGGCAGTTTTTGATTTGTAGGGTTATATATTAATAATATCTATATTGTTAAATTTATGGTTAAGCCCGGCTGGATATATATATATATACATATATATATGTATGTATGTATAGCTGGCCACTCGTATTCGAGGATACCCGTCTACTAGGGCGGCTAGCCAATCCCTATTGCAGACGCTTGCTCAGGCGCATTTGTGTTTGTTCAACAGCCACAGAGTCCACCTGTAGTTTATACTGCAACTATGCTGAGCAGACCTTAGTGACAGTTTCTGGGAAAGAGTGTGTTATCTAACGTGATCAACAAGGCCAGCACGCTCAAGCCCTCGGCCACAATGACTTGTGACTTCGTGATAGCACAGCTATCGACAGGTGGTTGGAATTTCGAACTGAACCCTTTATTTCGCTCACTGGGGTAGACTGTTCTAGTTCCACGTGCCATGTCTAATGGATGTCAGTTATCAGTTATCTCCTGTTAATTCCCCTCTCCAAGTTCTCCACTGCCTTAACCAGGTATTGAACTCATACTCTTTGGGTCCTATCACTGGATCTAACGATTTTTCATTTTTAAAAGCAGACATTGAAGTCAACACCAAGAAGCGACATTCTGTTTCAAGCTTATACGCAATCGTCATCATGAAACATACTGTCGCCGCTGAGTGTTGAATCAATGTCCACTTTTATATTTACATATGCCCTATTGAGCACTTTAATCCATAAATATAGCATACCTTAAAACTATATTTTATCATTCATATATATATATATATATATATATATATATATATATATATATATATATATATATTACAATGAATTATTCATAAAAAATGTACATGATTAAAGTTAATGATATAAAATGGCGATATCCCTTCGCTAACAAAATTTTAAAGGTGCATTAACCTACCAATCACTCGATGAAAGTTATGATCCTTTTTTTTAAAATTATAAGCTGTATAAGATCTTTCTTTAATACGCAAGTACTTTCGACTGTACATTCAGTCATCTTCAGGCATAGAAATTATTTTGTTTTCTGCACCACATATTTTATATATATATATATATATATATATATATATATATATATATATATAACTTCTGTTTGGAGCACTTTCTTTTTAAAAAATAAAAGCAAAAATACTAAGGAACTCCTGATTATTTACCTAACGTGTTCTTTCCTATTTTTCTGCATACCTGTATATATATATATATATATATATATATATATATATATATATATATATATATATATATATATATATATATATATATATATAAACTTTATGTTTTTAATGGATACCCATATTTGAGTAGACGCTCTGCTTATTTATTAAACAGCATACTTATTTATTTTTGTCTACCGGCCTAAATATTCAAGAATTCTGATGAGAGAAGAATATACGCTCTCTGGCAGGACTTGAAACTGCTTTCCTTAGACGAAACCCTCATTAAATCTGACATGCTTTGACCTCTCGACTAGAGAGGGTCTATCAATAGGATAGTGCTTTTAAACACAGATTTTTTTCTGGCTATTGGAATAGACATATCTGATCAGTATTCGTATCCTAACGTAAACAAAGCAATTTGTAAAGAATGGGATGGATTTTTTTTTTATTGATAAAACGTTATTTTTAATGGATACTCGTATTTGAGTAGACGCTCCTTTTAGTTATTAAACAGAATATTTATTTATTTTCGTCTACCAGCCTGAATATTCGAGAAAATCTTATTTGAGAAAAATATGCGCTCTTCAGCAGGATTCGAACCTGCGTATATTAGTTCTAATGACGGTTTAACCGAGGGGAACACAGGTTCGAATACTATCGGATAGCACATATTTTTCTCTGATAAAATTTCTCGAATGTTCAAGCCGGTGTGTTAGTTTAGTTTTCCGTCGCTTTTTGTTTTTTCATTTTTAGGGGTCACCGGAACTTAATCTATCTTAAAATCTAAATAAGTTGTTAAAATCCATTAAGGAATGGCGGTTACATAATTAACTGTGACGACCTGAATACATGCACTTGAATCAAACGAACTTTTACTTTAACTCTCCACTTCTAGCGTCTCCACCTAAACTCTGAAATTCTATTTACTATTTTGTTTAATTATTTTTTTTTAATAGAATGTAGATAGGTTCGAATATCACCTGGTTCACACACCTACCTAGTTCTTTTGAACTGGAGCAGATGTCCATCCCTTGTTTCCTGTTTAAGATTGAGTTTCCGGTTCCTTCTAAAGTCTTCTTCAAATCTATATTTCTAATGTCTCCGGCTAAATTCTAAAATTTTATTCACTATTTATTTGTTATTTTTTCCCTCATTAGGAGTAAATAGGATTGTCTATCATCCGGTTGACACTCCTTCCCGTTTTTTTTTAACAGGAGTAGAGGTTTATCCTTTGTTTTCTGTTTAGGTTTCCATTTTCTTCTAAGAAATTTTTTTCATTCTCTTTCACTCTCAGTATCTCATAGGATCTTAGTGGCATTATCGCCTTGCTTGAGCTTAATTGATTAAAACAATATGCAGGTGAAAAATATTTTGTAATAATAATAATATTAATAAATTTAGACATGTCCACCATGTAATGGAAGAGCACTATGATTGGATATCAAGAGAGATTATTTTCTATTTTTATTTTTTATTATTATAAGATTGCAGGATGAGGCATCCAAGGCGACTTGGGAGTTACGTCTAGCGACTTGGAAACACTTAATTCAATTGGAGTACCCATATCTGATTTTCCTCCTAGAATAGAGACTCTACTGAGTAATATGCGCATAAACCTGAACAGGTCTCAGACATTATTTCTATTAATTAGACTCCCATAAGGCAAGCGGAGGTGACGGGATCCCAGTCGTCGTCCTAAAGAAATGTGCTCCCGCGCCGGCTCCAGTTCTCTCCAAACTCTACAACTATTGCCACACTGCTTCCTGCTTGTTGGAAGTCCTCCTCTGTAGTTCCTGTTTTAAGAACTCTGGAGAACCTTCTGATCCCTCTAACTATCGCCCTATTAGTTTCTTACCGCTTTTCGACAAAGTATCCGAGACTTTAATCAGTGCTGACGTGGTTAAGCACCTTACCTGTAACCCCCTGCGTATTAGTGGCATTCTCGCCTCTCAATCGAAAACCGTCTGAGCGGTCTGGGTAACCGGACCTGAATGTATTTCAACTTCAATGTTATGCGCTGCATGTAGAAAAACCTACCTTCATGTCGCGCAGGTAGGGCTGTAATGGATGTGTTTGGTGTACTTTTAACATACATGATAGGCATATTGGGTTTCGTATATTTGGACTCCAGTGTCATATTTTTTTGGTGTGATGCTCTATCACTCACTGATAGTAATAATAATGCTTTCTCATCGGGGTCAGCTCAAGGTGCTGGCAACTCGGGAAGTCACATTCAAAGCCGAGATCGCCACCATACCACCATTTGGGATCTTCCAAACAAAAAAGAAAAATAGTGAAAATAATAAATAAAATGAAATAAAAAAATATTAAATTTTTTGAGTGCAGTAAAATTTCGGAGAATTTCATTATTAATTCTTTCTGTTATGGTTTTGTGATCAAACGCCATTACAGAAAAATGAATGGGTGGGGCAGGCATAAGGGTCATTTGTAGCCACTGGAGTGAGAAGCTTTAGTAAACTAAAGCTTATAGAAACATACTTGCAGTCGTCCATAACTCAAGACACATTAAATTCTTTGGCTATTTTGTTGATAGAACATGATCTTGTAAAGAAGATAGCTGTAAAATGTCCCGAGAAAAGATTTGCAGAAGACTAGAAAAATGTTTTAGGTAGGATAATGAATGTTTTATTTGGCTTGTATTAAGGTGTATATTTTGCTCCCACACAGTTATATCTTTCTTTCATTCTAACCTGAGGAAGCCAAAGAGAGCGGATGCTCTCCAGTGAGATGCATTGTTAATAAATTTTCATATTTGTCTCCTCATCTTCACACACACAAACACACACACAAACACACACACACACACACACACACACACACACACACACACACACACATATATATATATATATATATATATATATATATATATATATATATATATATATATATATATATATATATAGGGCAGGATCAAGGTACTGACATCTTGATTAAACACTTGGGATGCCATCATGCTGCCATGTCATGTTTTTGGGATCTTCCAAACAAAAAGGAAAAAAGTGAAAATAATAAATTAAATGAAATAAAATAAAACAAAATATTAAATTTTTTGAGTGTAGTAAAATTTTAGAGAATTTCATTATTAATTCTTTCTGTTATGGTTTTATGATCAAACGCCATTACAGAAAAATGAATGACACAGGCATAATGATTGTTTTCATCTATAAGACTTTGCATATCTTTTAAGTTTATTTGCCACAATTAATGATGTTTTAGTGACCTCTGAATTATATGAAATATTTGCTAACGCAATCTAATTGTATTAATTTTCATATTAGCCAATGTTTATGTTATATGGCTGAGCAATCAGCTTGACTTGTGTCTCTTCAGGCCATGGGCGATCATGGCTCTGTATATCCTGTAAGTAAATGCTGTTTTCCCTAAACTAACATAATAAATCTGTTGAAAGGAAATATTCAGGAAATATGAATGAGGAACCTTTTATAATAAGGCATTAAGCAAAGAAGGAAAGCAGCTGATAATCTTCTTCTTCTATGTGCTGCATCCGTTCAGTAGATGGGTAATCATGGCTCTCCCTTTGTCACTCCCAATCTCTGTTCTGTCATCCATTTACACAAGGGGTAGTAATATGCTCAACTGAAAACATTTTACAAAGTTCATTAAATTTTTAAAGCAGTGAATATTTTGCATATTAACCAGTGTTTATGTAGTATGGCTGAGCGGCCAGCTTAACCCGTCATCATGACAACACATTTGTATCGGGCATAAACCACATCCGTTGTTGTTCTGTTTCTTGAGTGTGTGAACTGTCTGTGTGGATCATGCAAAGAAGAAAGTGCCATGAAAAGAGGCTAGATCTAAAAGCTAGAAAAATGTTTTAGGCAGGATAATGAATGTTTTCTTTTGCTTGTATTTTGTATATTGTAATAAACTCATTATTCTGCATTTTCAGTTTTTCTCCTCGTGAAAATCTAAAAACAAAAATGAACTTGTAAGGAGGCCGAAGTTCAGCTTACCCGGGGTGCCAGCAACTCTATGGCCGGCATTGCTTTTCATAGATATGGCACTGTCAGCAAATAAAATACATTTGTTAAAGAATATGAGAAAATGATTAAATATAAGAATCTTGAGATAGAAATTGAAAAAAGGTGACACTGTTACACCTATAATTATTGAGGTTGTGCAAACGATTAAAAAAAAAGAAATACACATCAGATCAATAACAAAATTCCTGATAAGCCATGTTTGCATGAGATTAAATATAAAATGCACTGTGTAGAACTGCTTATCAGTTTAGAAGAGTATTATCAAGAAAATATAAACGCCATACATGTTAAGTATCACTTAACATCAGAATTTGTGCATATATTTACTACCTAGATCTTGGGTAAAACCCGGGTAACGAAGTGTACTGAACATAAAGCTAATAATAATAATAATAATAATAAAACCCGGCATGACAGAGTGGGCCAATATCTGCACTGGAACATTTGCAACTTCTACGGGAAGGAAACTGGTACAAACACCACCCAGACACGGTTACGGAGATAGGACCTGTTACAATTCTATGAGACTACACAATACACACTGACAGAACAATCAAAGCCAACCGCCCAGACATTGTTATTAAAGACCACAAACAAAATAAATGCCTCCTTATTGATATGGCAGTCCCTGCAGACTGCAATGTATCTTTGAAGATATTCGAAAAACTGTCAAAATACAAGGACCTTGAAATAGAAATCTCAAAAATGTGGCACATGGGAACATCAACAATCCCTGTTGTAGTTGGAGCCTTAGGATTGGTTTGAAAAGATTCCAGTAGACTAATTGAAGGGATCCCTGGAGGTGCATGCCTCAAAGAGATAGAAAAAATTATTCTGACAAGTACAGCTCACACTTTATGAAGGGCTTATCTATGTAATTTTTTTTTTTTTTTTTGCAGTGGAAAGTGTCATGATACCATTTCTAACCTTAGGTCCCTGGGCGGGACCCGGAAAGAAATGTGTAAACGCCAGATATCAAAGAAAATAAAACCAATAATAATAATAATAGTCAAAGTCCACAAAAATAAAACGTGCTTTCTTATTGAGACAGCAGAACCCGAAGACTGTAATGTGTCTTTGAAGATCATCAAAATCTTAAAAACGTGGCACATGAAGACATCAATAATTCCAGTTACTGGCAGCCGATTTCTTAAAGAATTAAAATAGTTGTTCTCCTAAATACAGCTTAAAATTTACGAAGGGCTTTATCCATGTAAAATGTGTGTGTACTTAAGTTGTTTTATTTATTTATTTACAAAAATGTTCAGTGAAGATGTCAGGATGTCTGAACTTAGGTCTCTGGTTGGGATCCGGGTGGAAATGTGTATACGACAGAAATCGAACTGGCACATGAGGACATCAACAATTCGACTTGTAGTTGAAGCCTACCGATTTAATGGAAAATAATCCAATAGATTCATTGAAGGGACTCCTAGTCGCCCATGCCTTAATGAAATACCAAAAATTGTACTCATAAGTACAGCCTACACCTTTACCTACGTCAAATATGTGTGATCTTTGGTGTTATTTTTTTTCCTCAAAAATGCTCAGTGGGAAATGTCACGATGACATTTCTGACATTAGGTCTCTGGTTGAGACCCGTAAAAAAATAAGTATTTTTTTTTTAAGCTTATCACCCCAAGCAAGGTTGGAAGCCACTAGCACGCAAGGGGTTACAGAAGGTTTGGAGGAAGAGCAGATAGGAGTGGTAAAAGAGAGGATGTGGAGAAAGATAGTGGATCGATCAAGGCAAGGGGGTTACAGAAGATTTGGAGCGAGAGCAGATAGGAATGAAAGGTGAAAGGATGTGGAGAAGGGAAGTGGATAGATCAAGGCAGCTGGAGATGTCGATTGACGTTACAATTAAATAGTTGGAGCTTGTATTTGTCAGGGAAACAGGAATAAGGAAGGGAGTTCCACAGGCGAGATGTGCGAGACATGAAGATATTGGAGTAGAAGAGATGTCTACATCTAACAGTTTCAACGGTGAAGGGGTGGGAACGGGATGCCAGCCTCGTGGGACGTTTAAATTCATGAGGCCTAGGAAGCAGCGAAAGCAGCTCCTCGGAGCAATTACCGTGAAAGTATTTGAAAACACAGGAAATAAAATCAAAATAATAATAAATATAGTTGAGAGTGAAGAAATAACAGGACTCATAGTCATTTGTTATGATCCACTTCTGATTGTTAAATTACGGTATAAGATCTGCTTGAGATAATGGATAAATATTATTATTACTATTATTATTATTAATAATGTGATTCCTGATATGGTTGTGATACCTTGAGATAAGAACATCGTGATGCCGGATTAGGAGAAAATACAGAGATACAAAGACGTGGGAGGGTAAATCAAATAAAAATACCAAGCAGTAGTTAAGCAATATCAAGTTGTCACTTTTCTAGTTGGCACACTATTTCCGAGAACCCTTCTGCTACGCAAGATACCTTAGGAATACCTGACATCGTTTGAGAGTACGCAGGTGGCAGCACTGCTTGGAACAGCTCATGTGCTGAAAGAAGAAGAAGAAGAAGAAGAAGAAGAAGAAGAAGAAGAAGAAGAAGAAGAAGAAGAAGAAGAAGAAGAAGAAGAAGAAGAAAAAGAAGAAGAAGAAGGAGGAGGAGGAGAAGAAGAAGAAGAAGAAGGGGAGGAGGAGCAGCAGTAGAATAAGAATAAGAAGAAGAAGAAGAAGAAGAAGAAGAAGAAGAAGAAGAAGAAGAAGAAGAAGTGGTGTAATGATTAGCAAACTTGTCTCGCTCGATCCATTATCACTGAGTAGTGAGTTCTATCCTCATTGGGAACTCCATGCTTTCGGCATTGTGCCACATCTAAGCTACGTCCAGTAAGTCGCTATTAAAACTTTGCAAATTAATTTTTGTTACACTTCATGTTGAACTTTCTTTATATATCCGCTAAAAAAATAAACCGTTAGGAGTACCAACTTATTTTGACCCATCCCGCCACACACGACTAAGGAAATTCTAACAACTCCAGTTATTAGATCCCACAGCTGCCTTATTTGGCACGTGAGAGTAATAATAAGTTTTATAATTTGGGAATATAAAAATATTAAGACAAAAACAGAAATAGATTCTAAGGTTTTAAAAAGTAGTCCATTACCGTTTTGTGAAAGAGAATAAAAAGAATTGCCTTAAAAAAAAAAGTAATTTCAAGAAACAGTTATAGTTCAAATCACATTTATTTGAAGAATATAAAGAATAATTCGAAGAAAGTAAAAGAAAGAATCTGGTGTCGGTCCAAGTTGAGGAAATCCAGAAAAAAAACAACGCACCGAAGAAGGATCTGACAGGAGGCGAGAAGAAAACGCGGTACACAATTGGAGAAACAAACGACAGTATGATCGCAGACAACGTAGGCGCGCGCATGCGTGTGTGCGCAAGGCACTCACGCGCGCATGCGTGTGTCTGTGTGTGGTTGTCGGCAGAGGTGGTTAAGAACTTATTCAACCGGCAACAGAGTTTTTCTGTGTACGTCTTTATCGATTGACGCGACCAGCGAAGCAAACAGCGAATACTGGGGAGAAATCTGAAGAAATTCGGTCACCTCTTGTTTCTTCCCGCCAATCACCATCATTGCTGCTTGTTGTTTATGTTTAGCCGTCGTTTCTAAAGCACCGGTTAACACGCAAGGAAAACGTTCACACGTCAAAATGCGAATGGAAAAACGAATTACTCAAACGCAGATGATTACAAGATTACATTCATTGTGTATTCTGTATGTAATTTAAAATGCTCACTAATTTTGAAACTAATTTCCATTTCGTTAATTTTAATCTCTCAAAAATGAGTAAAATTGGATCTTTTCTGTTAATTAACCTCAAAGAATATAAAGTTACTTATCGAAAATATTAATTCGCCCCGAAAAATTATAAATGTTAAATCAAAGTTTGTTTGTTTTTATTACATTTTTGGAACTGTTTTGAAATTAGAAATTTTAAATCACAATTTTGTTTAGCTTTTCTCGCAACGACTCCAACCATCAGAATGAAAAATTGCCAAAAATCAGGGAGTTATTCAGATTTCGTAAGTGCGGGTGATATTCGAGGTACTTACAAGGAAATTGTTACAATAATATATATATATATATATATATATATATATATATATGGGGGGGTGTTATGGGCTTGTTTGTCGGGATAAGCGCGAACGTAGACCTCACTGTTAGAAATAGCGAACCCGGGTAGCCCTCATTTGGGCCGATCGCAAAGGTCAATCGAACCAGTGTAGAAGGGCCTCACTCTGGGAAAATTTGGTGTTAATTTTAGTAAATATAAATTACCAGAAAATATCCTAAAAATTAGACATGGATTAAATTTAGTAGAATCAGATATTTACATCTTTTCATGAATATATATAAACATCTCAAATTATACGGAAGGATTATATATATATATATATATATATATATATATATATATATATATATATATATATATATATATATCCATGTAAGATGAGAACGATTAGAGTTCAATTCCGACATTCGTAACATTCAATTTAAAATAGGGCTCAATGCAAAATAGAGCAATATTCTTTATTTTAGGATATTACATAAATAAAAAAGCGCTACACAAATGCTACAACCCTGATGAGATGTATTAATACGCATCGAAACATGACTGCATTTGTGTAGCGTTTTTTTACATGTTTCAGATGAAATAATCTAAAATAACGTATATATATATATATATATATATATATATATGAATTTTCATTTTAAAGACTACTGAGAAAGTACTGCAATTAAACTTTTATTTACTTTTTCTTGTCTTCGTCTAAGGTTGTTCTTTTCTGAACATAAAGTGTTTCAAAATTGTCCAAATATTCTGCATCTTCATAGCTCAATTAGGACTGATTTAAACACATACGAAAAATTACCAAACGCCATCACCAGCATACTCGTAGAAAATTCAAGTATAAAAAATCCACATATAAAAAAGGCTAAAAATAATAGAAGCACTAACAATAAAAAAGAATAAAACAACTCTCAAAGATATCAAATATGAACACGGCCACAATGTGCTGTCCGTGTTCTTTGGAAAATAAAACATTCCTATAACTCTAGTTATATACATACAAAAATCCATAAATTCAGTTAAAAATAACAAATAAAAATTATCCTTGGTATTGGCTAAAAGAATAGCCGAAAGCGCTCGGATTTGCACAACATTTGGAGAATTTTTCCACACTTTACACCCAGAAAAGAAAAGATTTATATGTACATAAGAAAAATTAAATAAAAACTTAATCGCAGTACCTTTAATGAAACTTGTATAAAAGAGTGATTGCTACTCAAATACACAATGTTTCTCTCCCCACCCTCTGTATATATATATATATATATATATATATATATATATATATATAAAAGTGAACATAGAAGTCAACACTTAGAGGCGATAGTCTGTTTCATGCTAGATGCAATCGTCAGGCCACCTATATATATATATATAATTATGTTTAAGATATATATATATATATATATATATATATATATATATATATATATATTAGATGAAAAAATACCCCACACTTATTAAAAACAAAGGTTTATTATCAAAATGTTTATGCTATTACTAAGAGGAAAAACCAAAGCAGTTTTTGATTTTAACCCTTTTTAGAACTTTCGAAATATTTTTGTTTAATTTTTTCTACTGCGTTAGTGGGTGACCATAAATCAATATAGGATATTTTGCGATGAAAACAGATGGCCTTTTTTTGTTGAAAAGCACAAGGATTTGGAAATTCTTTCTAAAATCAAATAATTGTCGGATTTTATTGTAACTTTCGAGACTTATTCACAAATGAATGAAATTATTTTAGAAATACTTCCTTTTTTAGAAAATCTTGGTAAAAATATTTATTTATTTTTTTACATCTGTTACTTCCTCCTTTGTTATTTAATTTTTTAAATTTTCGAAAATTTCATTTATTTAGAATTTGATGGTTATATTAATTATGAGCAGAATTTTTTGGGGAATTTAAATCATCATTTTTTTTTAAACAGCTCCTATAGTTGCCAATAATCTGCTCTGAAATGTAAAATAAAAAATGGCAATAAAACTAAGATTTTTTTTTAATTAGGAAAGCTTTTATAAGTAAGATATATTATGTACACTATTGTCTTAAGAAAATGAAAATTTCGTAAATAATGAATTTTTATAAGAATATTTTTTATTTATTTAAAATTTTAATTCTAATAATTTATAAAGTTTTAAATCATTTAAACTTATGTATTAATTTGTACCAGCTACATGATATTGAGTAAAATATTAAGTAAAAACTATATTCATCACTCATAAATGGAAAGGATTACTACAATTCATCGAACTTTTAAAACAAATTTTGAATTTTTTTGTGTATAAATACAAGTTACAAAATCAATATATATATATATATATATATATATATATATATATATATATATATATATATATATATATATATATATATATATATATATGGAAGTTTCATTAAAAACGACAGACAGGTACTACGGTTAAGTTTTTTATTTAATTTTTCTTGTGTACGAACAAGAGCTTTCTTTGCTGGACAAGCGCTCGGAAAAATAAAACATTTGGACAGTTCTTACACACCCTTTGTCCAGCAAAGAAAGCTCTTGTTCGTACACAAGAAAAATTAAATAAAAAACTTAACCATAGTACCTTGTCTGTCGTTTTTAATGACACTTGCATAAAAGAAGGATTACTGCCTAAATATACAACTATCAAATATATATATATATATATATATATATATATATATATATATATATATATACATTACTCAATTTCGTTTATCAATCATTAAATTATATCACTTTGCATCATCCATAGTTTACCTTGATTTTCACAGTGAGCCTTAAGAATATTTTGATCGTTCTTATTAACAATGTCTTATATATATGTAGAGTCACATGATTCTACATATACATATGACATTGTTAAAAAAAATTATTTCAATATAATTTTCAAATAAAAACTAATTATAAAATATGAGAAAATTCAAAAGAGAATACATCATCGCGTCTTTTGAAATTAAAATATTAAAAACCTTTGCCACGCACGTGATAATACTTGCTAAAAATTTCGATGAATTGACATTCAACACAACATGTTTAAAATATATATATATATATATATATATATATATATATATATATATATATATACATATATATATATATATATATATATATATATATATATTTAATGTTTCCAATATGCAACATACATTGCTGCATTTCAAAACGAATTTAAATTGATTGGAATTATTTTTTTTCTTAATATCAGTTTTTTAAAATATTGAAATTTCACAAAATTGCATTAAACTTTTCCGTTTATGATTAGTAAATACAGTTTTAAATTTAAATATGACATGACCGCTACAAATTAATACAAAATTTTAAAAGATTTAAAAGTTTTTAAATTACTCTAATTAAAATTCTAGAAAAATGAAAACAATTTTTGTAAAATGTGGAATTTTTTCGTAAGACATTAGTGAACATAATATTCATAAAAGCAATTAAAAAACTTTGTAACTGTTTTATTTTTATAGCTTTTTTTATTTAAATATTGAATGCAGGTTTTCTCTAAGTGTGGGTCCTGTTTGACCAAAAACATTGGATGTTTTAAATTCTCCGAGGACTTGTCCTTATAACTAAAATAAATATTAAGCACCACAAAACAAAATAAAAATTCTCGAAATATCATAAGATTAAATAAGTGTGTCTGTGGCAGTGGGTAACAGATATGAAAAAAAAAATTTTCTAGGATTTTTTAAAAAAAGAAACGTTTCAAAAATAATTTAATTCATTTGTGAATAAATCTTGAAAAAAAATCTTTTCACCGCAAAAAGTCGCTCATATTTCTCGTACAAATTTATGCACTCACCCCCAGACGCCAGAGAAACGTTTTTAACCAAAACTTAAAAGGTTCTAAAAAGGGTTAAAAACCAATTTTTCATATTACATATCATTTGCTCACAATAATGACACAAAGATTTGACGATAAAACTGTTGTTATTAATTTGAGGCATTTTTCATCATGTATACTCATTTTAGTGAATCATTGGAGGTACCTATTACATATATGTGTGTGTGTGTGTGTTCGTGTGTCTGTGTGAGAGAATTGGGATCAAACATAGATAAAATATGGATTGGAGTCCAACAGATTCATAGGATATATATATATATATATATATATATATATATATATATATATATATATATATATATATGAAGAAATATAGTCTTAAAGTGTGCTATATTTATGGGATAAAGTGCTCAATATCAGAGATAGAGTGTATGTAAATATAAAAGTGAACATAGAAGTCAACACTTAGAGGCGACAGTCTGTTTCATGCTAGTGTAATCGTCAGGCAACTAGTTGCCTGACGATTGAACTAGCATGAAACAGACTGTCACCTCTAAGTGTTGACCTCTATGTTCACTTTTATATATATATATATATATATATATATATGTGTGTGTGTGTGTGTGTGTGTGTGTGTGTGTGTGTGTGTGTGTGTGTGTGAAAAGAAAGAACAGTAAGTGTTCTTGTTATTTTTTTTTATTTTTACAAAACAGTGCTCAATGTAAATTTACAGAGCTTAAATATTATAAATTAACTGATTTAAAATATGGTATTTTCACTACACAGCTATAACCATGTTTAAAAAATGGAAGCTAAAAACTTTAAATTTAATTATATAATTAAATTAAACGTATTAGTTCCGTTTCATCTTCAAGCGAATATCGGAATAACTTATTTTTCTTTTAAGTTATACCAATATTCGCATGAAGATGGAACGGAACTAATGCTTTTAATTTAATTATATAATTAAATTTAAATATTTTAGCTTCCATTTTTGAAACATGGTTATTACTGAAAAGAACATTTTAAATCAGTTAATTTATAATATATATATATATATATATATATATATATATATATATAT
>OZ038493.1:13006591-13009091 GCA_964036315.1 Acanthosepion esculentum
TCTATCTCTATCTCTCTTTCTCTCTCTCTCTCTCTCTCTCTCTCTCTATATATATATATATATATATATATATATATATATATATATATATATATATATATATATGTAAGCAAATGTGTGGATGTAGATCCGACGGTATGATGAAAATGTGGAAAAGGCAAAGCAAAATCCGAATATGTGAGTTTACTGTTTTTTATTTTGTTTTTGTTATTCTGTCGACGTCAGACGTTTCGGTCAAATAGACCTTCTTCAGGACATGGTTAATGGAGATATATTTATATTAGATTTAAGTTAGATGAAGAGACCATATATACAGGACTGGTCAGAAACAGAAAAACTGAAATTCTAAAGTCAGAGTAATCTTTCTTGGAGTCGGATACGCTGGCGTCGCGTGGGCGGCACTACGAAAACCTGCGCACAGGGAAAAGATTATATCCTAAGTGGAAGGTGGGGGGACTTATTTAAAACTATAGCTTATCGGTACGTTTAACCAGTCCTGTATATATCGTCTCTTCATCTAACTTAAATCTAATATAAATATGTCTCCATTAACCATGTCCTGAAGAAGGTCTATTTGACCGAAACGTCTGACGTCGACAGAATAACAAAAACAAAATAAAAAACAGTAAACTCACATATTCGGATTTTGCTTTGTCTTTTCCACATTTTCATCATATATATATATATGTGTGTGTGTGTGGCCTGCAAAAGTAGGCATATATTAAGTATTAGTATACTAGTATTACCAATATTATAATAGTGGAACTAGTATTCATTTAATACAAGAATTCATTTAATTCATTAAAATCATTTTTATTATTTTTTCCTAATTTTTAGTGTAATATATTTCTTACCGCTTTTATTTTTTAATAACCAATAAGAATAACTGTTTTACAAGTAACGTGGATTTCGTAAATGACGGAGATAAAGAGTTGGAACATTTGAGAGGATGACATTTTTATCATTGATATGTCCATTATGGATATATTGTTGTTGATAAGTTTCTATAGTTTCGCTTCACGCTTGATCTTCAGAATGCTTTAAACAGTATCTGGAGAAATATTTACTTTGTTACTTTAATAATAATACAACAATACGACAAATGCAACATAAAATATAATTTAAATACTAATATAACATAAATTAATAATTAAATATTATAATTTAATTTAATTAATAATATAACATAATATAATATCTTCAATTCACACCATATATAAAAAAAGGAAAAAATAATTCTAATTGAAAAAAAATCTAATTGGAAGAAAAATTTACTATTGGAAAAATTATAAGATTTACGAACGAACACGTAAGCAAAAGTAAAAATTCATGAATGTGCGCGTGTATAAAACGTAAAATTCATGAATGTCCGCGTGTATAAAACGTAAAATTCATGAATATGCGCGTGTATAAAACGTAAAATTCATGAATATTCGCGTGTATAAAACGTAAAATTCATGAATGTCCGCGTGTATAAAACGTAAAATTCATGAATATGCGCGTGTATAAAACGTAAAATTCATGAATATGCGCGTGTAAAAAACGTAAAATTCATGAATGTGCGCGTGTATAAAACGTAAAATTCATGAATGTCCACGTGTATAAAACGTAAAATTCATGAATGTGCGCGTGTATAAAACGTAAAATTCATAAATGTGCGCGTGTATAAAACGTAAAATTCATGAATATGCGCGTGTATAAAACGTAAAATTCATGAATATACGCGTGTGCACAACGGACTAAAAAAATTGGAAATGAATTCATTCAAATAACAGACCCCTTGAAAAATGGATACTTCCAAGAAACTTCGAAGTCGGAGAAATAACAAGAAATTGATATGAACAATTACATTTAAATAATTTTTCTGTATATATAAAATAATATGAAATGGAAGTCTGATAATTATTTTATTTTAATAAATTTTCTGTTTATACGTTATTTTTATAGATCCAAATATTTAAGTAAATGCTCTGTGTAGGATAAAGGTTCGATATACACACACACATATATATATATATATATATATATATATATATATATATATATATATATATATTTATATATATATATATATATATATATAAATATATATATATATATAAATATATATATATATATATATATATTTATATATATATATATATTTATATATATATATATATATTTATATATATATATATATTTATATATATATATATATTTATATATATATATATATAAATATATATATATAAATATATATATATATAAATATATATATATAAATATATATATATATATATATATATATATGTATATATATATATATATATATGTATATATATTACACAATAAAATCCAATATTACCTCATATAGATCTATTTCAACCGACAAGAATTACGTCATTCTTATTCAACTCCGGTGTATACACCGTGTTCGTGTCGGAATTATAAATTTAACGTTGATTGCAATCGAAAAATTGATACAGAATTTATCCATTTCGATCTTACAGTCAGACGA
>OZ038493.1:13019091-13221591 GCA_964036315.1 Acanthosepion esculentum
CCTAGCATCTGGACTTTGTATCCGATTCCTCATATCCGGAGGACATTCTTAGTTCGATGTCAGGGATTCTTATGTATAACACCGAATATCCGGACTTTGTATCCAATTCCTCATATACGGGGGGCTTTCTCAGTTCAGTTGTCATGGATTCTACTGTATAACGCCTAATATCTGGATTTGTAACCAATTCCTCATATCCGGATGGCTTTCTTAGTTCGGTTGTCAGGGATTCTACTGTATAATCCCAAATATCCGGACTTTGTAACCAATTCCTTATATCAGGAAGTCTTTCTCAGTACGGTTGTCAGGGATTCTACTGTATAAACCCAAATATCCGGACTTTGTAACCACCTCCTCATATCCAGAGGGCTTTCTTAGTTCGGTTGTCAGTGATTCTAGTGTATAACGCCTAATATCCAAACATTGTATCCAATTCCTCATATAGGAAGTCCTTCTGAGTTCGGTTGTCAGGGATTCTTTTGTATAACCACTAATAACCAAACATGGTAACTAATTCCTCATATACGGAAGGCTTTGTTAGATCGCTTGTCAGGGATTCTACTGTATATCCCCTAATATCCGGACTTTGTAACCAATTCCTCATATTCACAGGGCTTTCTTAGTTTGATTTTCAGCGATTCTACCTTGTAACGAATTCCTCATATCAGGAATGCTTTCTTAGTTCGGTTTTCAGGAATTCTACTGTATAACCCCTAATATCCGGACTTTGTAACCAATTCCTCATATCCGGGAGGCGTTCTTGGTTCTGTTGTCAGGGATTCTACTGTATAACCCCTAATATCCGGACTTTGTAACCAATTCTTCATATCCAGAGGACTTTCTTAGTCCGGTTTTCAGAGATTATACTGTATAATCCCTAATATCCGGACTTTGTAACCTATTCCTCTATCTGTAGGGCTTTCTTCGTTCTGCTGACAGGGATTCTACTTTATAACCCCAAATATCCGGAATTTGTAACCAATTCCTCAGATCCGGAAGCTTTCTTCATGCGGTTGTCAGGGATTCTACTGTATTAATAGAGAATCAACTATGTTTTTAAATTAAACAGAAGTTTGCTGTATAATATTTTTGAAAAGGACAGTTCTATGAGAATCCAAAAACAGTCGAGTCCAGACGCTATCAAGAGGAGATGCCATCGGTAAACCAATTTTTTGTCCATCAAAATTGGTAACGAAGTTGAAGAAATATTGAATGTGATTAAATGTCGCATTTCTATGATCTGATGGGTAAGAAAAAAGTACATTTATTTTTGTTTTTGTTAAGTACGATTTTAGTCAATTTAGGCGTTTCTTTACGGTGAGATTTGTATATAATACCTTTATATCTAAACAGTTCATATATTTGTTGTTGTTTTTTTTACATCTATGTTGTTATTTTTTAATCTATTTAAAAGATCACTAGATTTTTTTTATATGCAAGAAGCTCATTGTACCATGAAGTGGAGTCAATTTTTTACCTAGAGTGCCAGCTAGTTTATATTTCAACCTTCGTAAATATCTTCATGAAGTCGAAACTATTTACATTATTCGGACTATTGTCCTCGTCTTTGTCGACATATTTATTACATTTTATTATAAACCTAATGTCTTCAGCAATCATTTTTTACCAGTGCTCATATTGCAATTTTTGTTGTTATTATCCCTTTTCTCTGGCACTCCTTATTACTGGAATGATAATACCCAAAAATACATACACAGATGTCCTCAAGGACACATGGCACAGTGGATAAAGGCGTTAGTTACATCCAGTGTCAGGACTCAAAGAGTGTAAGTTCAATACCTGCTTAAGGCGGTGGAGAACTTTCAGAGGGGAATTAACAGGAGATAACTGAAAACTGATATCCATTAAACATGGTACGTGGAACTAGATCAGTCTACCAGAAAGGGTTCAGTTCGACATTCCACCCACCTGAAGAAGGCCGAACCGTACAACGGCTGAAAGGTTGTAATAAATATGGCGACAAATATGAGGACAATAGTCCGAATAATGTAAATAGTGTGCATAATACCTCATCTCAGAAATATAGACAGATACTGAAAAGCCGAAACGTTGTAATAAATATGGCGACAAAGATGAGGACAATAGTCCGAATAATGTAAATAGTGTGCATAATACCTCATCTCAGAAATATAGACAGATACTGAAAGGCCGAAACGTTGTAATAAATATGGCAACAAAGATGAGGAGAATAGTCCGAATAATGTAAATAATGTACATAATACCTCATCTCAGAAATATAGACAGATGTTCATGAATTCGACAGTATTTCGCTAAAAAAGTTTGCAATGGTTTCCTAACACGGTAGAATTCAAAATAAAAATATTCTAACGATACTGAGAATCTGCGGAGGTTGGAAAAAATTAAGGGGTGACGATAACAACAAAAAAATTAGGGCAATCATCAGCATGTAAATAATGATAACTCTTTATTCCATTAATTCCGACGGAATTTCTCTACTGTACGAATTGAAACTTTGAGCAAAAACAACAGAGACGATCCGCAAAATATGTACAACTTTTTGGTGAAGGTGAAGTTAGTGACCGTACTGCCCGAAAGTGATTCATACATCTCTTAACTTGAACCATAACTACGGCGTTTTCAAAAGGGAGATGAAGTCGACGCATCCAACAATATGACTATTGGTGAATTATCTCCCTTGCTTAAAAAGGCTAATTAAACTTTATACCTTTCTTGCTAATGTACTATCGTGTTAACTCTTCCTAATTTTAGAAACTGCTCCTAGGGTACGCTCTCCGGCACTATAAATACAGCGATAATTATTCGCAGCCTCTTCTTACTTTTTACGTCAACATGTAAAGTTCTCGCAGAAGAACGCGACTATAAAGCGTTCCCTTTTTGAGAAACGCCATAAGCACTACATACACACACACGTATATAAGCACATTCACTCACTACACATACTGTGGAACAAAAATATTTCCATATTCATTTGTTACACACATTGTCTTTTGTCACTTGTAACCCTTTGTTGTTGATACATTATCATTTTTTTGCATATATATATATATATATATATATATATATATATATATATATATATATATATATATATCGGTTCTTGTTGTTGCTTTACATTTCTTTACATGGAGTCTGCCATGTTTGTTGTGGGCATTTCAGGAGACATGCGAATTTTTTTCTCAACGCATACACAGGCCCACAACAAAGGTACTGGACTATTTGGTGTTTTTGATCTTATATTAGCGAATGGCAAACTGAGGACATGTGTTGAATCAAACCTGTTTCAAAAGGATCAGTATTAAGTTACTCTCCAAGCGATGGAACTATATATTCACAACTAAATGAATAAAGCAAAACACACTCAAATTGAGTGAA
This sequence comes from Acanthosepion esculentum, assembly GCA_964036315.1. Classification (NCBI taxonomy): domain Eukaryota; kingdom Metazoa; phylum Mollusca; class Cephalopoda; order Sepiida; family Sepiidae; genus Acanthosepion; species Acanthosepion esculentum. The sequence goes on from OZ038493.1 coordinate 13,022,467, forward strand.
GAGAGAATGGATAGAAGACTTTCTCATATTTAACATACTGTTATAGAGCCGCCAGTATTCATGAGAGATAAACACGAAATGGCGAGCCACTCGCGATTCCATCGTCGAAGACCAACTACTTACGGAACCGATAGTACTGCTAGGTCATCCTTGATCGTGCTAGCCGACGTCTTCAACTGCCCACCGACACGTCTTCGCCAGCCAGGAAGAGAAGGAGGGAGAAGTACATCGCGGATGAGCTCTCCCTCCGGGCGTCGAGCTGCGTGCCCGAACCATCGGAGACGATGCTAGAGCAAAACAGGTGGAAGAGGACGGAGACCCAGGCGACGACGCAGAGTGGTTGTGGGCACACGATCGATCCCGCGGCATCGTAGAATGCAGCGAAGCCAATAGTTGTCGAACACTCCAAGCCTTCGTAGGTCAACCGCTCTAAGTGGCCACGTTTCGCAGCCATAGAGAAGGATAGTCCGAACAATAGCCCGATAGATGCGCCCCTTCGTAGCCGCGGAAATCTCTCGTCGCCCCCATAGTGACCGCTTGAGACGCACGAATGCGGACCTTGCAGCTCATATACGGCGTTCGACCTCAGCAGCAGCCTGCCCAGATGGTATAATGGTTGAACCGAGAGACGAAAGACTGCACGTCCTCCAGATTAACCCAGTCCAGCACCAGTGGCTGCCAGTTGATTGGATCAACCAGGGATGGCATAACTTTCGTCCTCGAGACATTGATGGTCTTACCCACATCCTGTGCTGCAGCTTGCACACGGTTGAGCGCTGCTTGCACATCGTCACAGTTCGATCCGACCAAGACAATGTCGTCCGCGTAGGCCACATCAGACACCCTGACATTCCGACCGACCGCAACTCCAGCGTAGCCCCGAAGGGCCTTGCCGTGGATGCGGTCGATTGAATAGGTATAACCTCTAATACGTTTATCTCTCATGAATACTGGCGGCTCTGTAACAGTATCTTAAATATGAGAAAGTCTTCTATCCAGTTCTCTTCACTCAATTTGAGGCGTTATCATCTTCTGCTGATAAATTAGAATGTTTTACTCGTAAATTCTCTTTAAATTCAACTCTTAATTGCCTGACTTTCCACATACAAATGCGTCTCTGTTGTCTGATATGCATATAACTCTGTCCATGGTTCCTCCTATCATCCCTAAGCTGGATCCCAACAAGGCATGTGGACTAAAATCCCTGCAAATGTGCTCCTCAACTGGTTTCTCTCTAATCTCTATATTAATTGCCTTGGGGCTTCTTGATTTCCGGATGGTTAGAAATTCTCCCCCGTAGTTCCTATCAGGTGAACCATCTCATCCTTCTATCGGCCTGTTAACCATCTACATATTTTTGGCAAAGTACTAGACCCTCTAATCAACTCCGAATTGGTGAAGCATGTCACATCGCATGGTCTTATTTCAGACAAATTGGCTTTTGCTTTTCTTAGTCAAATACTGATGTGTTAACAGTTATTGCTGAGAGTCGGTCAAGCTTTAGATAAGAATGGTGGATCTCGGGATGTTGCTTTGGGTACCGCGAAGACGTTTGACAGAGTTTGGTATGCTGGTCTTCTTCAAAGGTTGAAAGTTTATGACAGTCTGGACGAATATTTTATCTGATTCAGTCTTTCTTACCAAATCGCGAAATGATAGTTATCTTGAATGGCCATTCCTCTAGATCTTTTTGCATTAATGCGGGTGCTTCATAGGACTCTATCCCTTGACCTACTTTGTTCCTAATTTTCATAAACGACATTCTCAATATCATCAGTTCTTAACGCATTTATGATGATGACGCAATTATTTACTCCTGTTTTATCGGTTCGATAGGATCAAATTGTTAGCTTATCTAAAAATATTACCTACAATTTGTTGTTAACTGGAGCAAGAAATGGCTTGTTAATGTTAACTCTTCTAAAACGAAACTTCTCTCTTTGAAACGTTTTAGAGAACTTTTTTGCCGTCCATCATTATGGCCGATGCTACCTATAAGAGTCACTCATTGTGCCTTCTCGGGATAACATTTTCCACTGAAATGAAATGGAGTGATTATATTGAATCAATTGCTAGGTGTGCTGCTAGGAAAGATGGTTCACTGTGCTGTGCCAGATAATTTTACTCACCAGAATCTACCTTACATATTTATAAGTCTAAATCGTTATCTTCTGTCTTCTTAATTCTTGTTCTTTTTATTACCCTCTCTACTTAATAGAGTTTTTTCTCATATTCTCTAACATTTTTCCTCACCAAAATCTATCTTACATATTTAGAATATAATTGTATATTATAATATACTATCTTTTAACTGCTCTCTTTCAATCATCTCAGGGAACCATTTCTGCCTTCCATCAACATGGCTGATGCTAACCTCCAGGTGATTGACTCATTGTATCTTCTCGAGCTAACATTTTCTGTTAATATAAAGTAGAAAGATTATATTGAATCAATTGCTAGGCCTGCTGCTAGGAAAGATGGTTCACTGTGTTGTGCTAGATAATTTTACTCACCAGAACCCATCTTGCACACCCGTCCTGGGTATGACGATAAGCTACATCCGCGTCCTGAGTAAGACGATAAACTTAATTGCTGGCATTCCCAGATCCACCCTGACCCGGGGTGGTAGCACCTGTTAGGGTCCCAGCTATGGGCAAATAGTTGACACCCAAACTTGTGAAAAAATAGGTTTTAATACCAGAAATACTTTGTAATAAAAAAAATATTACCAGCAATATTTTTGAAGGAAAAATTATTATTAGCAATACTTTAAAAAACTACCAGCAATACAAACAGTTATACATTCTTTGAAAAAAATATGACCAGCTATAGATTTCTTCAAGGAAAAATATTCCCAGAAATAGATTTTTGAAGAAAAACATGTTACCAGCAATAAAAATAACCAAATCATCTTGCGCACTTATAAATCTACCATTCGTCCGTGAATTAATAAATGATATCTCCAAGTCAAACTAGAGCTGATATAATCCAAATTGAAGGCTTGACTTGATCACTGACACGTGTCTGTTGATTCCATCGAGGGAACTACCTGCACTGGTCATTGACTTCAGATTAGCAAGACCCCACCCAAGCGATGTAGTGTCATTACCGCATTGTTGGCAATACAGAATGTTATTTCTTTTCTGCCACATTCCTCTTTTTTTATTTTTTTGTTTCAGTTACAAAACGTTGAAGTCAAAGGCTTCCCGTCTTTCTATGTTGAACCTTTCGACTAATACACCAACTACAGGCGAAAGGGTAGCGCTCTCTAATTCTGGCTGGTAGCTAGTCTAGGAGAAGAAAACACTCAATTATACACTATGGAGAAGAATCTTTCCGAAGAAGTCATGGCAATTCACAGATAATAAAGAAATATCTGTGGCCAACCATGACTGCTTACATCTCGATGAGGCATGGCATTAAAAATGTCTTTTGATTCTTCACAGATAAACATGGAAAGAATAAAAATGTCTTAGTTGCCCATCGTTGTAATTTTGGCTAATTCTCGTCGCCAAAATGTAACCTAGGGAAAGTTACTGAATAGAATAATCCAACAAAGGTTGGTAATGAACGATAATACTTAGGACAAGAACAGCACATATAAGATCCGGCAGCAGCACGTAGAAGAAATAGTCAATTGCTACAAGTGAGTCAAGTGAATTCCACAATGAATCTCTAACGCGGTCAGATGTGGCACAAAGCCGAATTTGATGTGGAGTGTGCAAGCCCGTAGGCTCGGCCAAAAATTCCCAGTAGACCCCGTATAAAACTATTATATATTAATGCAATTATTGGCGAAATCCCTTCGCTAGTAGACATAATGATAAGCATTATACTACTAATAATCCACTGAATGATGAGATCCTTGTGTATAAAATGGATATGGTGTATTTTTTAATTCAGCTAGTACTTTCAAATGCTTCACGCATTCATCTTCAGGCTGTTTTTTCCCTTTAGAATCAAAACTGGAAGACGAAATGAATGTGTTTTTCCGACCGAAAGATGTTTTTAAGAATGAGCTATTTATTAACGTTTGTGTAGTGTTGGAGCGTGTAAATCGCAACGCTAAAGTTCAAATATTTCAAGTGAGAAAAAATACAGCCTGAAGATGAATGCGTGAAGCATTTGAAAGTACTAGCTGAATTAAAAAATACACCATATCCATTTTATACATAAGGATCTCATCATTCAGTGGATTATTAGTAGTATAATGCTTATAATTATGTCTACTAGCGAAGGGATTTCGCCAATAATTGCATTAATATTGCTAATTGATTCAAGGTATGATTAACTCTTTGTAATATAAAATATATGCTTCCTATTTCATTATATATATATATATATATATATATATATATATATATATATATATATATATATATATATATATATATGGTAAAAATATAATTTCAGTGTATGTCATATTAATTAGAATTAATTAAAGATGCTTGATGTCAGTAATAGAACTCATGCAGATAAAGTGTGGACATTGAGTTCAATACTCAGCGACAACAGTTTGTTTCGTGGCCTGACGTTTGCGTTTAAGCATGAAACAGACTGTCGTCGCTGATGGGTGTTGAGGGTGATTGATCTGTAATTTGTGCTTTAAGTAGAAGATTTAATTTCTTTTCTTTTTTTTTTGGGCGGGGCTCCGGCAATCTAACATTTTTCCGTTTTTTAGGATTTAAAGTATATTCTAATTGTACACAGTTATAATCGTTCCGAGCGCTTTCGACAACTTCTCTAGCCATTATCAAGGATGTATTTTGTGGGTGGCGAAATTCTGTGTGTGACTCCTACATAGTAATTTTACAGTTCGAACGGTTTGTATATATCCATGTGCCTAAACGAACGGAATTTGGTACAAAGCAGAGTTTAATGTACGAGTCCCGCGTTAAAATGAGACCAAAAACCCATAATAGTTTAGTACCTTCGTCTCCTTTTTGGAAACGCCGCAAGACTAGAGATTAATTCTAGGCCTCTTCCAAAGAAAATGTACTGTACGGTGGAGGTATAAATCAAATTTTCTGTTAAATGATTTTTTTTTCTTACTTGAGATTGTGTTATAAAAGCGTGCAGGTATATGGATTTAAGCTAAGGGAAATAACTAAATAAATATGACGTTGAAAATTTCTAGTTAATTCCCTTTGTAAAACGTTTTGCCCCTGCTAAAAAAATTGAAACACCAAAAATTAGAGACAACAGTACACTTAAGGTTTTCGTCTACCCCTCTTTAATAGAAATGGACTCAACTGGATGATTTATGCGTGATGGAAGAGGTAATGTAGCTGTGGAGTGTAGCTGCGCCAATCATGGGACGGGGAAAGGACAGCGAGATCATTGTTGGGATTAGAAAGATGGACACTTTATCTCCGAAGTAATGACTACTACTCTAGATTTTTCCCGGGCAACCCGGACATATGTCAACGGCATTTGAAGACTGTGTGCGCCCACCAGTAATACAAGATCACGAGTTTTGGTGACTGACAAGGGAACATTAAATAGAAATCCCACTCTAATTCAACATTGGGTTCGCTAAACACCTCACTTAACTCATTGTATTTTGTTTTTCATCGAGTTCACTCCGAGCAGGGGCGTAAAGACACAAGGGGTGCGGAAGAATTAGAAAACAGAAACATTATTAAGGAGGGAGAACAAAAAAAGAGTAACCAGAAAAACAGGAAATAGTGATCGACATTGCGTTTAATTTTTTGAAGATTAAAGTTAGCAGTAAAGCATGGAACCGGAAGAGAATTTCACAAGCCGGAAGTGAGAGAAAAGAAACTGTTAGTATAACATTTACGGTTACATCTAACCAACTCAAATTGATGAGATCTCGACTTGATAATGATTCGGGAGCACGCTCCACTCGGACAGAATCCCTGACAAAAAAGCCTCGCTAATCCGCAGACTGATGTTATTCATATCTGTAGAATAGGACGCGATGGATCTCTTCTGTCAAGAGTGAGATAAACACGATGATGATGATACCTTAATTATATCGATAATGCTATTAATTGTGCCGTGTGTGTCTAATATAAGTGCTGGCACGATACAACTGCTTTCTTCAATTCACCCACACTTATCGGCTCGATGCTTATTTGATATAACACGTTTATTATTCTTCAAATAATTTTCCCCAACGCATTATTCTTTTGTTCCAGTTTATTAAAATTATACTCCCATTTTATGAATTAAAAAAATTCCCACCGCCATAACTATTCCAGACGGCACGTTTATTGGTTACAAAAGAGTGAATTTCCATTTCCGAAATGAAAGAGAGGATTAGGAAGCTTCAAATGGGCCGAAGCTGTACAATCCTCTCTTTACCTGACTTTACAGCGTTTTTTTTTTTAAGAGGACATTTTTTTCTTCTTTTTTTTATGTAAAAAAAGCGTTTATTCGGCTTTGTAAGGGATGCTTTATTGCCATCTTATAACTCGTCCCCTTTCTCCCAGAGTCGCTATTTCTATTGAAAATGTTCTGACTACACATTTTCTCTAGTTTCACCATTTCAGGCAATTTTTTTAAAGCGTTTCACCCCAAGCAAGGCGGGAAGCCACTAGCACGCAAGGGGTTACAGAGAATTGGATTGAGACCAAAGAAGAGTCATAGAGGAAAGGATGAAGAGAAGGATAGGGGATAGATCAAGGCATCTGGAAATGTCGATTGACATTACATTTGAATAGTTGGAGATTATAGCTATCAGGGAAACAGGAAAATGGGAGGGTGTTCCACAGGCGAGTGGTGCGAGACATGAAGCTATTGAAGTAGAAGAGACGGCTACATTTAACAGTTTCGACAGTGAATGGGTGAGAGCGAGATGCCAGCCTAGTAGAACGCTTAAATTCATGAAGTCTGGGAATCAGCGAAAGCAGCCCATCGGAGCAGTTACCATGAAAGTATTTGTAAAAAAGACAGAGGGAGGCGACGGCACGTCTGTGAGAGAGCGACTGCAGACGAGATGCCAGATCAGGGACAATTACATTGCATATCCGTCTCTGGATTTTATCAAGAACCTTGAGACAAACAGAAGGGGCTCCAGACCATATATGGCAGCAATACTCCATCCAAGGGCGAATGGTTGATTTGTAGATTTGAATATGACAGCAATACTTACCGTTAATATCCGCTATGCCGTGTATATAGGGGCGTACCGTCACCATTTACTTCGTATTCCACTGGCAAGAAAGAAATTTTATTCAGTTTCTTTCAAAGTGTCCCGAGAGAATATTTCCTCGATCACTGTAATATTATCCTCTACAAGTTCAATGTCAGTCGTTATATATACTAAATATCCTCATAATCAACAATTCTTACGTCCATACAACTACCTCACAGTTTAACTTTCTACCTTAAGTGGTTTTTAGCCTTGTATTGTGCGAACAATATCGTAAAAGAATGAAGTTTGAAATAATGCAGGGGAAGTAACTAAGACTGAAATGAAAACTAATGCAAGGGGGATAACTCCCACAACACTACAATTTTTGAAAAGGATGTCGAATAATGTTACGATTTTTAAAAATATTTTCCTCATTTGGAAGATATTGGAAATACATTTCTATAATAAATGTTCATCAATAATTTCCATAATAAGTGAACCTAATTTCTCTGTTAAAATTCTTCAATAAATGTTATTTCTTGAGCTTCAATGAGTCATTTTAGTCTTCAAATTTTAACAGTTTCAAAAATGCCTTTTCTATCATGACACTTAAGCATGTACACCAAATACAATGCCCAGGAACCATTAAAGTTTGAGGGTTATTAAATGAGCTAGTCGTAATGCGGGTTATTAAATGAGCTAGTCGTAATGCGGGTTATTAAATGAGCTAGTCGTAATGCGGGTTCGTAAATGAGATAAATGTAATGAAAGTTACTAAATGAGATAGTCGAAATACAGGTTGATAAACGAGGTAGTCGTAATGAGGTTTACTAAACGAAGCAGTCGTAATGAGGGTTACTAATCGAGGTAGTCGTAATGCGGGTTACTCAAAGATGTAGTCATAATGAGCGTTATTAAATGAGGTAGTCGTAATAAGGGTTACTAAATGAGGTAGTCGAAATGCAGGTTGCTAAACGAAGTAGTCGTAATGAGGTTTACTAAAAGAAACAGTCGTAATGAGGGTTACTAAATGAGGTAGTCGTAATGAAGGTTATTAAACGAGGTAGCCGGAATGAGGGTTACTAAACGAGGTAGTCGGAATGAGGGTTACTAGACGCGGTAGTCGTAAGGGGAGGTAATCGTATGTGAAAAACCGAAATCGTAAATGCGTAGGAAGAATGAAGTACATAATATGGGGATATTTAAGATAGATAACGGTTGACCTATATTTAAAGAGATTGAGATTATAGTGATCGCGAAAGCATCCTCTCGTGAATCGGTTCCATCGAGTAATAGTTCTAGGCAAGAAGATGTCTGAGTAAAACTTCTTGCTAGTGTAAAATTTGAAGCTATCCCAATCTTTGGCGTATTGGGAAATTGTTCTATGATATGGTAGATCGGAGGACGTTTTTCGTTTAGTAACAACTGTAGCATAGATCAGTGAGTGGTCTGAAATACCGAAGAAAGGTAATACTTCAGTAGAACCTTGGTCAAGGTAGGTTGTGAAAAAGAGGGCTAAATATTAGCATGTTACCCAGCTTTGTCGGGAACATGAATAGGCTTATACAGAAACTATGTCAGTTCGTAAGCGATTGCAGTATTTCTTTTCTTTATCGATTAAGTTTTGGGCGGCCTGACTTTTTGGTAATTGTGCCCACTGGTGGCCCTGAAGCTTGAACAGCAACAATAGATACAAGGATCCAACTGCCAAAATGTAAGCTATTAATAGATATATCACGAGAAATCACGTGACCGTTTAATAGCATTTAGAATGTATCTGTTTATAATACCCAGAAATTCATACACAGATGTCCTCAAGGACACATGGCACAGTGGATAAAGGCGATGGTTAGATCCAGTGACAGGACTCAAAGAGTGTGAGTTCAATAGCCGGTTAAGGCAGTGGAGAACTTGGAGACGGAAATTAACAGGAGATAACTGATAACTGACATCCATTAAGCATGGCATGTGGAACTGGAACGGTCTACCCCAGTGAGTGAAATAAAGGGTTCAGTTTGACATTCCAACCACCTGAAGAAGGCCGGAGTGTACAACGGCTGAAACGTTGTAATAAATATGTCGACAAAGATGAGGACAATAGTCCAAATAATGTGCATTTAGAATGTTTCTGTTTTTTCGGTTCTTTAATACTTTGCTCCTTTTCTGGAAAAAATATATATTTCGTGGATTCGCAGTGTGTTCGAATTTCCGTCAAACTGTCTTTTCTCTGTGTGCCATTGTCTTCCAGGACGTGAGCAGTCATAGTTCTCCACAGTTTACTGGTTTTTGTTACTCTGGAAATGTATAATTTTTAATACGATCTTCAATGTACTTTTTCCACTGTAATTTTAATGTAAATTAAAATTTTTGGTTATTTCATGGCGAAATTATACCTGTATCAATAGGTAAACATTGGTCGGGTTTATACTTGAGTCTATAGGCCGAGTTTACACTTGAGTCTATAGGTAACGCTGATCATGTTTATATCGTGTTAGAGCGTGTAAAACACGTTAAAATAAGCATGTTTCGTTGATACCGCAAGTGTATGATCAGAAGTTCAGGTGTGGCACTGGGACCTCAGGTCTCAAATCAAAAAAAAAAAAGAAAAAAGAAGAGAAAAGAGAAAAAGGAGGCGAAAAAGAAAAATGAGTATACGAGGATTGAGTTGGATTCCTCTGAGTGTTCAATGTACTAAAAGGAAAGTAATTAAACTGAAAGTACAATGACTCTTGGATAAACAAACAATTTTTGAGATTTTGAGAATTGGTTGTTTGGGCCATCCAGATTTTCTCTGGTTAACTTAGGGTGACCGTAGGTAAAAGCAGTGTGGTCTTGCTGACCGAGAAACATATTAATATATAGATATATTTATTATTATTGTTATTACTAAAAGTATTGTGAATATTTTTCTTTCATTTTCTTTCCCAATTATGACAACTGTGAATGAACAAAATAATTCTTGAGATTGGCTCGTCATCCGGGTTGGCTCCGATTATCTTAGAGTTTCGTCAAGTCCCTGGCTTTTGGAAACCAACTAAAACAAAAAACAGTAAGATAAGCTGATAAAGAAAGATTAATTTCTGGAAATCTCCTTTTCGCTGACTCATTCTAAAAATTTAGATTCTATCACAAAGTTGTACCAGCTTTTGGAAGTTGCCTGAGGTATGATGCTGACAAGGTGAGACGTGAAAATTCCTATAAAATAAAGGCAAATGAATAGAAAAATCGTCGTGAAAGTCGCGACCAAACACCATTAAATGTAATCCTGATGCTATTTTAAATGCTAAATTTGCTTTAAGGTAATTTGAAATGTTTATCAAAATATATGGTTCGAAGACCATTTTTTTGTTCACCGAGTTTCTCTTAGATTGTTTTTAGTATTTTCAACTGTAACAAATATTTTTGAATAAATTTCATACAGTAATTGCATTAATTACTAGCGGTAAAGTAAAAAGTAATGACCATTTTAATAGCTTTAAAGTAATAAAATAAAATATACATCACGATGTACTAAGCCCTGATTCCTTTTAAATCTGTTTTTAATTCTTGAAAAATGATTCCCGAAAAAACGAGAAAAACAAAAGATTGTTAACAAAAAAATAAGAACACATCGAGATCAGTGTTTATACTGCAAGACCACATATTGCCCGAGTCAATCAAGAAATGTTTATTGCAGTGAATATTGATTTCAACTAGGAACTAATTTCACCTCGGAACTAATTTCAACTTGGAACTAATTTCACCTCGGAACTAATTTCAACTTGGAACTAATTTCACCTCGGAACTAATTTCAACTTGGAACTAATTTCAACTCGGAACTAAGGGTTAGAGTTAGGGTTAGGGTTTTTAAATCAAGTTGAAATTAGTTCCTAGTTGAAATTAGTTCTGTCATTTAATATATGACTTATGACTAAAGAATCTTGTTCCACCTGCAAATGCGACGGAACTTTATTTTAAACCTAATTGAAATTCTTACACTCGCATAATTCTGCAGACAGACATTGTTCAACACGCAAGCTTACACATACGAAGTCTGTTTGAAAAGTAACGGGACAAGTGTCACAAATAATTTGTTTCAATTCCAAACAACAAACTATATGGTTTCCCCTTCAAAGTAATCCTCTTCGAGGCTAATGTACTTCTCATCCTTCTCTGCTACGGTTCTTTGCACTGCTGGAATGATTCTTCTTCATCTCCGTCGTTACGGCCCTCTTAATGGCCTTCACGACTTCTAAACGGGTCCCCTTGATGATCTCTTTCAACTTGAACAAAAGTAAAAAGTCACAGGGAGCAAGATCAGGTGAATTGGGAGGTTGCTCCAGTACGGCGATGTTCTTCTCGGCCAGGAACTGCCGGATGCTCAGGGCGCTGTGAGCAGGCGCATTGTCGTGGTGAAGCAGTCGCGATTTGTCCTGCCACAACTCTCATAGCTTAACAAAGTAAACGCCACAGGATCTCTTTGTAAACTTGCTGATTGATCGTCTGGCTGTGTGGCAAGAACTCACTGTAGACGTAGCCTCTTACATCGAAGAACAGATAAGTCCCCTTACTTTTCAGACAGACTCTATAGTGTGTGTTTCCCAAACTTAATTTAGTCTGGTACAAGGCTACTTCTCCAGTGAGGATTGATCTCACTAAAGTAATAACAGTAATGATTATCCATTACTCCCCGACTGGACAGCGCTCCTTCATTCATTAACTATCATTAGTTTTGCTGGGAGCCAGAATAATGGAGAATCCAGTTAGGACTGAAATCGTTACACTAATGAATGAATCACTGCGTTAGCGTAGGCGTCCTAGCCATTTACTCATACAACAATGCAAAAGAAGTTAAACACATGCTCGAACATTTAGACAGTCTATTTAAAAACATACACACATATATTGTGATAATGGTTATATAACACAAATAGGCATATAAAAGGTGCGATGTCTAAATTAAGCAAAAATGAAAATAACACTAACATCTAATTTTAGCAGATATACTTACCAGAATTACACAAAAATATCTTGAAATACTAAAGAGTAAATCTATTCAATAAAATCTCCATTGGATTCAACAACAGACTCCAGTCGACTTCGCAGTCTCCTGCATCTCTTCTGGACGGTCTCCTTGTTTAAGCTGGGGAATTCTACCATAATCACTGCCTTCTGTTAATCTTTGGTGTTACATGGAGTTTTGTTAGTATCTCGCTCAACTGCGACACACGCATAATAATCAGGGGGTTGAAATCTGGAGAGCTACGTTGTCAGATGTAAGGGGGATGTGGTCGCAATAATTGTCTAACAGCCATGACTGGGTCTCCTGCTTGTGTGGCATAGTGTAGAGCCCTGTTGCCAGTCATAAAGTCTTCCAGCAGCTACCCTCTTGACCCAGGCAACCTTACCTCCTTAAGGCACTTGTGAGGCCGTCACCAACAAATTCAGGAGTTATTTTTTTTTATCCAAATATCAGAGTGATTTTTTCCAGCTGTCATACCTTCGTAATCACCATTAGACACATCCAACCTCTTTCCGAATCCTCTGCACTGTCTTCAGATTGACACCCAAACACTCTGAAATGTTCATATTGGAGCTTCCGGCGCGAATGCCAAGCAGTACAGCATGCCAATTCTAAACTTCTGGCTGAGTGAATTGAGTCCTGGTGCTCTTTTTCTCACAGACGGTGTTCAGGTGACCCAAATATACTGTGCAGTCGACAAAATCAAAACAAACAACGCGCATGCGCGAAATTAAATTTTTAAAAAAAAATGGCGACAATTTGCCCATCCCACCCGGTATTGACTACATAGATCCATTGTCCACACGCTGAACAATGAAGCTGATCAGGCTGCACATGAAAGCTACTGAACATTGACATTTTGCTAAGTTGAAACGCAAACGGCCATATTGATTCAAGCCTCTGGGATTCTGGCATTTCCTTCCGATGCGTATCAACTGACGTCATCAGTGGCACAAATCGACGAACACATTCGTTTTGCAGTATATCGAATATAGTTGTTGCATAAATCATATAATCCCCTCGTATGCTGCACGCATTACAAAATGCATGTTTATTAGAGTTTAAACCTCTTTAAACGTTAATAGTACGCTATTGAAGGCGGAGGTGCAGCTGTTCTCTGAAAATAAATATATGTTTATGCACTATTTCATATATTATAACAAATACTCTTCGTCTGAAATGATTATGTAAATCACATAAATCTCAACCGTGCTGGGTAAGACGATAAACTACATCCAAACAGCAAGGCTTCTGATATGGGAGGTTTGAGGAGCGTGAGACCACCTCTTAATTACTGGTGTTCCCAGGTCTACCCTAAAATAAACAATGTTAAAAGAAGTAAGCAGTTTTGACATTTTAAGGATTATGTTTTGAAAATCTAACAATATTATCAATTATAATATCTTATACTGTATAAGAAATAAACGGATATTTTTCTATTATCGATAACCAATTTATCTTACTCAAGTATATTTATTTTCTTTTAATTTTTTCACAACTAATTAATAAAACTAATTGTAGCTGAGATCCTGGAGATTTGTCCAATGTTTCCAGAAGTGACTCAAATACTCTTCAGTGGTTGTCAATAATAGATTGATTGATTCGTTTTTTTACGACTTATCAATCCTTAAAGAAAGAAAATAATTTTATAGTGTAAGAATTATTTTTGGAGATAATAATGATTTAGTAAAAAAAAAGTCTTACTAATTAACCCATATCTGGGGAGAGAAGAGGTGGATTCATACCTTTCCCAAGAATATTTGTGGGTAAGTAAATATAGCCGGACGTGGAACGATTAACTTTTCCAAGCCATTATCTATTACACCACCCGCACATAGAAGCTTACAGCAAGTGGTCACCCATCAAGGTTCTGACCAAGCTCGATTTTGCCTAACTTCGGTGATCGTACATTGACCGGTGTTTCAACGGGATATGGCCGTAAGACCTCTCTAATAGGAACGTACAAATATAACAACAATGGTCGAACAGGTAATATTCCTCCACCCTTTCCACTCCAATCAACAGTTCATTGTTACTTACATTTGCAGTATGGTGCAGTATAATTGTTTCATATACCCTGCCATTTTTAAAAAATAAAGATTAAGTTAGATTATTAAACAAAGAAAAAATTGAAACAAAATATTTATTTTTCTATATTTCTGAGATGAGGTATTATGTACATTAATTACATTATTCGCACTATTGTCCTCATCTTTGTCGCCATATTTATCATAACGTTTTGGCCGTTGTACGCTCCGGCCTTCTTCAGATGGTTGGAATGTCGAACTGAACCATTTTTTTTTCGCTCACTGAGATAGACTGTTCTAGTTCCACATGCCATGTTTAATGGATGTCAGTTATCAGTTATCTTCTGTTAATTCCCCTCTCCAAGTTCTCCACTGCCTCAAGGACACATGACACAGTGAATAAAAGCGTTGGTTAGATCCATTGATAGGACCAACAAAATGTGAGTTCAATACCCGGTTAAGGCAGTGATTTATTGGTTTCTTTTAAGTGCCAGATATATTTCGAAAGGGATGTCTGATTTCTGTATTTATTTAGCCTAAATGAAGTTTAATATTGATTGAACCGCTTTTTGAACTCATGGCTTGTGCAACCTATATAGATTTTTATGTTTTCGGGATTCTCAATAGATGAGATATTGCATTGGTATACTAATGATTCCCTGCGACATTTATTTTGTAGAGGACAGTTATGAGGATTTCTACAGTTACATAATTTTTGTTTATCTTCATCTCTTTTTATTTTTATATTGTCTAAATTTATTTGGTTTTGGTCTAAGTGTTTATTGAAGATATTAGCATTATGTTTCTTAATAATTTTCTTCCAAGTTTTCAGTACAGCTGTAACTTAATTTTAGTGTATTTTTTTATTGAATATAGTACATAGTTTACTTTCTCTAGGGAAGTGCTTAACTATTAATGCAAGGAATTTTTTTCCTAATTTATTCTTTACCATTTAGTTGTATGGGGGCGTATACCAAATTATTTTTCTACTTCTGTTTTTCTATGCTTTCCATGTTCCTTTTTTATTTTTTATTTATGTTAGTTTTGGGCTTTTGTAGCCACTATCTTTTAGAGCTTTATTATAGAAAGCAATATGTTCATAGAAAAATCTTATCTCTGATATTGAGCACTTTATCCCATAAATATAGCATACCATAAGACTATATTTCTTCACACACACACACACATATATATATATATATATGAATAATACCAATTTGTGACTGGTAGGGATAATTCCAAGGAGGATATTAATCCAAAGAGAGCTCAATGTAAATTACAGAGCATTATAATAATAATAATAATAAATCGAGAAAAAACCGAAATGGAATCTTTAAGATTTTTTCTTGATTTATTATCATTATATATATATATATATATATATATATATATATATATATATATATATATATATATATAGGTAACTATACTCGTGTCGAAAAACCTTCGAATTCTTGATTTAACAATAGCCAAAGTTTATCTGGCTGATTAGGTTTGACTATATATATATATATATATATATATATATATATATATATATATATATATATATATATATATATATATATATGTATGTATATATATATATATGTATGTATATATATATATATGTATGTATATATATATATATATTTATATATATAGAGAGAGAGACAGACAGAGAGAGACAGACAGACAGACAGACAGGGGTTTCTCTCTCTGTTCATTTCTAAATGGAAAGAGAATAATGGAAAGCAAATTAGAGGAAGAAGGAGTTAGAATGTGCCAAGAAGAAAAAGTAAACGTAAAGTAAATAAGCTAGAGAAAAATATAATGAAAATCCTGTGAATGAAATGAAAGTAACACTTGGAAAGATACACTTGCTGTTCATAAATTTATTACTCCTTTACCCCTTTGATCTTTTGAAATTGGGTGAAGCATTATTTATTTATTTGAAACGTGAGGCACACCTTACTTCGGAAAGCAGGTAAATAGATACGACTATAGTTTTAATATTTAGTTTTTAATTCCTTTATAATATGGCGATGTATTTGTAAAAAGAATATAAGTAAATGTGTTAAATATTTTTTTCACCGGAAGTGTCAGTCACGAGATGATGACTCTCCGACATCTGCTCTTGTCTGTCATCACTTTACGGCTATCTTTTTCTTTTTTGGTTTACCCTTGTGCTTAGATTTTTGGTGCTTTCTGGGTGGGTCATCTTTCATTAAAGATACTTTGGTTTTGGCTTCCTGCACGTATTGGTGCAGTTTATATGCCTTGTGTTCCTCCTTCATGACATCGTCAAGAGGTCGGACGGTAACCCTTTCCCCGCCAGTCAACAATACTCCACCCTTAATCATCGTTTGGCAATCATCCTGCCTGCTTAGGGTAACTATCCACCGGTTACGAGTAGTTGGATCACCAACGTTCACGGACACAGGATCAAACTGAAGGCTGATAATTGACACGTCCGGGTACTGCGACTCAAGTTCACGCTTGATCTCCTCGTGCGAAATGTGAACGTCGCTGCCGCAGCCGAAACAGACTGCAAGCGGGCGTGTTTCTGGGAGTTCTTTGCGCATGCGTATAGAAGGTGGTTTGTATTTCCTCTGACGCAGACCGGCCTGCAGCTGAGCAACCAGCTGGTCGACTTTTTCTCTCTCCGCAGCATCTGCTTCCCTGTCAGTTCGTTTGTCTCTTTCAAGGTTTTCCTCCCCGTCATCTTGTAGCTGCCGACCCATCATAGACTCCGATCTCTTTTCTGGTTGGTCATCTTTTTTAAAATGGCTGTTCTTCACTAATAATTGACCATGTCCACTGAAATAAATAGTTTTTATGTATTTTGTTAAGCAGATAAAAAATAATTTTATATATTGTAGATAAATGAATGTGAAATATTGCTAGTAACGGATTATGAATTTCGGTTAGCAAAATAACAAAATTGAAAATAATTATATGTAACGTGCTTCGACCTTCAAAAAGACTTCATCAGACTAAAATAATGTTCTTATAGATGAAACTATATATATGTTCTTATTGATGGAATTATACAGGATGTTCCAAAAGTCACGTGACAATTGGCAGAAAACATAAACTTGTTAAATAGCAACCAGGGAAAATTTGCATGACCTCGTCTTCCAAGTATTCGAACAATAGAATTTCTTAATAGTATGTTGTCATATACAGAAACATGGTTCCATCTGGTAAATAAATATAAAATTTATACGGTTATCTACAGTAATGCGACTTTTGTTATTAGAATTCAATCATTTTTCTTTACAATTATATGTTTTGGTACTACTTAAATTTAGTGGTCCGCTCATAAAAAAATAGCGAGAAAAATCTCCTCAACAATTTTCGTAGATTCATATTCAAAAGTCATTCCTCTACCCACAGCATTCGCCAGAATCGAAAAATATTGATTTTTTAAAATAATTTTAGGAGGTGGTATCCTTTTAATAATATAAATGCAGTGTTCAATCGATCTCTAATTCTTAAATAGTGCTATGTTTTTATCTACAAATGGCAAGTCTAAAATTGGTTTCTATTGGTTGATTGATTCGTTTTTATGGCTTATCAACCTTTTGCAAGTTATTATAAGCCAGAAAATCTTTCTAAATTGTAAGAATCTTTTGGAGGAGATAATAATGATTTAGTAATACAAGTTTTGCTAATTAACCCATAGCTGGGGGAAGATGTGGATTCAGATCTTTTCCAAGTGTATTTGCGCGTAAGTGTATATAACGAACCCGACTGGAAGTTGAACTCGGCTCTCCGATTAACAATTCTGAACCATTATCCACTAAAGCATTCTCACATCCACGATTACAGCACTTGATATTCCCAAGCGGTCACCCATCTAGATACTGACCGGGCTCGATGTTGCTTAACTTCGGTGATCGTAAGAAGTTTGAATTTGTGCTTACGTCATTGATAACTGCGTCTTACTGATGTTGTGCTTTTTTTCCAAATTCTTAGTAGTACGCCGTTATCAATGACGTAAGCACTGTTTATAAAAAATGCAGTAAAAAACGTACAGGTAACTCTTTAAGAAGTCAGGCATTGATTTGACATTATTTATGTTATGAAAACGATCCTCTTCTAAAATGATAAATCGTCGATATTTTTTTCATACTGTTGTGGGTAAGAGATTATCAAAAAATGGATGCACTTTTTTTTTTGCGAGTGGATCTCTCAATTTCAGTACGTCTTAATTAATTTGAATTTCATAGTTTTCAATTCCTTAATTAAGTCCTTCATTGTCTATTATACAGGTGCGACAGAAATACCTCCTGCATATATACCTCCCAGAAATACCCTCAAATACTGGTAAGACATTAGTGACAATGGTGCTTTTCTCGAGCTAATGTCTTACCATTATGTGGGAGGTATTTTTGAGAGCTATATGCCGGAGGTATTTCTGCTATACTCTGTTTTACATTTCCCCGGTTTTCAAAAGCTAAACAACACTATAGAGTACACAGTCATTGTATTAAAATCCCTAAATAAATTAGATAAGGTCTGAATGAAGGCTTATTTCAATATTTTGCAAAAAAATGCTAGACAATACCAATCGCAATTTTTTAATGATAAAATGCTATGATTTGAAACAAATAAAAATATGTATACAGGTAAATCAATAAAGTCGTAATTCGCTAATGAAAAAAGAGATTTTAGAGAATAAATATTTCTTTTATTATACACTGACTTATTTGGACTAGTATCTCGATCTTGGTTGATTTTATATTTACATCGTTTCAGCCGTTACACTCTCTGGAAATCTTCAGGCGTCTTTCGTAGTAGTAAACTTATGCGACAGATGCCCTAGTGGATAAAAGTACTGGCTCGAATGGTTGTCGTTAATAGGAAAATAACTTATTTTATTTACAAATATAACAACTATGGCAGAGGGGGTAATATCTTGCATCTATCGGATGCCCAGTAAAAAAGCGACAAATTTATTATCACTGTTTTATCTTTCAGGAATAATTGACCTTGAATAACCTTGAATAAAATTCTTGAATATCCATGACCTTGAATAATCATTCGACTCTTGCGTAATTACTGAATTATGATTGGTTCTTTTATAATTGATTAATTGCTGCTCGATCTTGTGACTCGTTATTTAAAGGTTATTTGCAGCCGACATTCGTCTTTCGTTCTGCCCTTCTCGTATGGCTAAAACAACTCACTGATTTTGAGCGTCAAAGTATCGTACTTTTCAAAGATGAACATCCGAAGTGGGTATTACTGAAATGTACAGAAATTCTTCCTGAATTTTTCAGTCTTGTCAGTCGTCAATCAGTTTTCAACGGCTGTCTCTCTGAATTTACTGCTTTTTTTTATTGGGCTCCCTGACGTCGTGAGTTCAATTCCTAGATCGGCTAGGGCAAATATAAAAAAACAAAAAACATATACTCTGATTCAGTGGAAGAGACACATGACATCACAAGGAGGAATAAGCGATAAAGAAATAACTGACACGAGATAAGAAAGAAAACAATCTACCACCGTACATTGCAGAAAAGTGTTCGGCTTGAAATTCCTAGGATATTATCATGTACGGCAGACATCTAAACAAGTCTGGACAGCACAACGGCCGAACTTTTATTACTATGACGATCAAGTTGTGAATACTCTCTCTTCAATGCACCTTGTCCCTTCATGCTGTTGGCGATCATGCCTCTTCACAATTTCATGTCTTTCATTTTGCTAACTCTCCTAAACCTTGATCTGCCATCCATTTACTTGTTGCTTACGTTATGCACTGTTTTCTTTTGTCTTGCTTGCCTTCAATCAATCCTGTGGGTATTTTTCAACCATCTTTCTTCATTATGGGCCTTAGAAATTGCAGCAGTCTCTTCCTGATGTCCTTTTTGTGTCCATCTTCTTTAAAACTTCGTCGTTGCTCACATGTTCTGTCCAGGGTATCCTCAGCATCCTTCTGTAGAACCACATTTCCGGTGCTTCAAGTCCCTTCTTTATCTGTGATGAGATTGTCCAGCATTCAGTACCTTATAAGAGGACTGATATTACATAACAGTTCAATACTCTTTTCTTTGTTTCTAACGAAATATTTCTTTGTTCATAATACTTTGCTTAGCTTTTTGAAAGCATCTTTCGTTATCCTAATACGGCTTCTGATTTCAGTTCCGCACTCTCTTAAAACACTTCCTAGATATTTAAATTGTTGTACTTGCTTATTATCTCCAACCATCCCGAGTAAATCAGTGTATAATAATAATAATAATAATAATAACTTACCACACAAATATTTATTTTGAAAGAAAATCTCCCTTTTTTATTAATGTCTAGGAATTTCCTATAGATCGAATGTTATATAATGAAAATTTCATATCAAAATTCATCCAAACTTATGATAGGCTATATATTTAATGATCGATCTTGATACAGTTTTCAAACAAAGAAAAGGAAAAAAATATTTTCATATTGTTTTTCTCAGCAAATATGGATAAATAAGACGGAGTGTCAAAAGGACGGTTTTTCCCATGACACCGCTATTATTTTAACTACCTCCACTCCACAGCAATATTTATTGTTTTAAAAAGCGATGCTTAAAATCATAATAAACCCTAAACCTATGAAAGTAAATTTATACGTTGTCTTTGTTCTGCAGAAATGACAACAAAAATAAACACCATTTATTTATTAGATTGTTTATTGGAATGGTTGGCAAAACGTCGGCGAATTGCCAATTGATTCGAACTTTATAATATGATAAATAATAAGGATTTCCTTATTTGTACAGTGCTGTTCGATAAAAGTGACTCACCTGATTGTTTTTACTTAAAAAAATTTTCGCTTATTCTTTTTGGGGTAAAACTAATTTTTAATCTTACTAATATAAAGACCCCTTCTCGACAACCTAGTAAAAGAGTTTACTCACCCTAAGCTATTCTGTTGATAATTATAATTTTGGATATAAATGAGATTTAGGGAAAAACTCTGTGCAAAACAAGTGACTTGCTTATTTCCTGCAACTAGTAATCAATAGAAACATAACCGAACAGCTTTAAATAAAGTATAATAGAGGTATAATTTATTTATAATGGGTAATATAGTTCGAAATATTTAATAATCTATGGGTCCTCCTTTATTTTGAATAACCTTTTCAACCCTTTTTGGCATTGACTTGATTAGGTTCTGGCAAATCACATCTCCAAGCATTGAATTCCATTCGGATATGAAATTCACAATCAAATCCTCTTTGTTGCTCAACTGCTTTCTGAGAGCCTGTACTTTATAAGGCTCCATAAGTTTTCTATGGGATTGAGGTCAGGAGATTGGGGCGGCCATGTCATAACACTCACCTGCTTCTCATCAAAGTATTCCTTCATCAATTTTGATTTGTGACAGGGAGCATTATCCAGCATAAAAATGAACTTGGTGAGGTCGATTTGCACCCTTTCAGCAGAAGGGAGCAGGCAAGACTCTAAAATTCTCTTGTACTGCTCGCTCCTGAGGGTCTTTTCAATAGCTTTTAAGAAACCAATTCCATGATAAGAAATGCATCCCCAGAACATTATACTGAACAGATGCTTGACAGTACTTACTGCTAAATTCAAAGAGCTTTCAAAGCTTCTTCTTCGAATTTTAGATCGCTTCTCCTTAGAATTTAGCTCAACTTTCGTTTCATCGGAGAAGAGAACATTTAGTAAAAAAAAAAATCAGGTGCGTCACTTTTATCGAACAGCACTGTAGGTGGTGTTATGAATAATCAAATGTGGTCTCCCCTTGTTTTGTTACGCTACTCTTTGAGAGAGCTATTTCTGTTTACTGGGATTATAAATGGACACGATACGCGAACCTTGTATTCTCAGTTGAATAAACCTTAAAGCCTACACCTGCGTACATATGTCATTACAGGTGGTTCATATATTTCAATAATTTAGTAAATGTTTATAAATTTATGAATAAAAAAAATGTGTTTCGATTTATCAAATTTATAATTTGGTAAATGATAAATATTGCATTGCATTAGTTTTAATTGTATTAATTTTAGAATGTTATAAATAAAGAAAACTATTATTTTAAATAAACGATCGAATAAATAATAATTAATATTTTATTGTAAATTCTCAAAAACAAAAAATTATATAAATTCACTTTCATCATGTTTTTAGATTTTATTCAGATTCTAATCATCTCTTTTTTAAAACAATAAAGAGTAAAAGTAGTTAAAATAAAAGCGGTGTCAAGGGAAAACCGTCCTTTTGACACTACGCATCCATGTTTGCCTTTTTCTATGTTTCGTGTATTTGTATTGAAATTTACTCACTTCGTTTCTGGATTCTGTTGGAATAAAGAGGAGAGCATTGATATGCTGGAAACATCTTTAACGTTATCTTTGTCTCCCGTTTCAGGAGAGACAATCACTGCCCCCTTTCCACTCTTCCGCAATACAGTCCCGACATTGAAGTGTAGTTTCTTTTTCACTCCTTCGTTAGGTTGAGGCATTTCATCTCCGCACTCTGCAATTCCGTTACCGACGTTTCTGTGTTGCCCTTTACTGCTGCGGGACCGGAAACCTAATTCCCGCAGTCGCTGAATAAGACGCCGATTTAACGGACTGAACGTCGGTTGAGTAACTGTTGATGTTGCTTCCGACGGCGAGGCGTCCTGTCGTGGGTTTGAGTGAGCTAAGAGCAAATCGCCAGCGGAGGTCCCGACGTGCAGAGATTGTAGAGGCCGATAGAACTGTTGGGATTTTCGGACTTCTAACACAGGCCACACTTCTTCTGAAGCATGGCGCGGTGTTGCTATAATTTGCTGACATCGGTCGTGAGAGATTTGGCCATGGTAGGGCCGGCTACTCAATATTAATGGTTGCCGATAATGGTAACAGCCACTGGCTCGACCCAAGGAACGGTACTGTACAGAATCCGAGATGGGGTGGGTGTGGTTGACGCTTAGGTTGATGGGACAACTGCTTCGTGGGAGCCAAACACCGTCTTCTGAAATTAAGGATAAGTAGAAAGAAACCATGAGATAACAACAACAAAAAAGCCAAAGAGATAATTCAAGCAGAAAATAAGACATTGAACGAGTTGTCTAAACAACTTTGGGAATTTCAAGATTGCTTCCAACTAACAAAAAAAATGACTTAGTAAGAGACTTTAGTTTTAGAAAGAACAAGCAAAACGGTTGTTTTCATTTGCGTTATATCAACACCTCTATTGATTGTTTAATGCCGAAATCTAAGTAATATGTACTGAATTTTATTTTTATTTTTATTTTTGCTATAATAATGCTTTTAGTGATACAAGTCTTGCTAATATGTCTATATTTCTTAGATGAGATATTATGTACACTATTTACATTATTCGGACTATTGTCCTCATCTTTGTTGCCATATTTATTACAACGTTTCGGCCCTTCAGTATCTGTCTATATTTCTGAGATGAGGTATTATGTACACTATTTACATTATTCGGACTGTTGTCCTCATCTTTGTTGCCATATTTATTACAACGTTTCGGTCCTTCAGTATCTGTCTATATTTCTGAGATGAGGTATTATGTACACTATTTACATTATTCGGACTGTTGTCCTCATCTTTGTTGCCATATTTATTACAACGTTTCGGCCCTTCAGTATCTGTCTATATTTCTTAGATGAGGTATTATGTACACTATTTACATTATTCGGACTATTGTCCTCATCTTTGTTGCCATATTTATTACAACGTTTCGGTCCTTCAGTATCTGTCTATATTTCTGAGATGAGGTATTATGTACACTATTTAAATTATTCGGACTGTTGTCCTCATCTTTGTTGCCATATTTATTACAAGCTTTCGGCCCTTCAGTATCTGTCTATATTTCTGAGATGAGGTATTATGTAAACTATTTAAATTATTCGGACTATTGTCCTTCTCTTGGTTGCCATATTTATCACAACGTTTCGGCCGTTGTACGCTTTGGCTTTCTTCAGAATGTCGAACTAAACCCTTTATTTCGCTTGCTGGGGTAGACTGTTCTAGTTTCACGTACCATGTCTAATGGATGTCAGTTATCAGTTATCTCTTGTTAATTCCCCTCTCCAAGAACACATGGCACAGTGGATAAAAGCGTTAGTTAGATCTAGTGACAGGACCCAAAGAGTGTGAATTCAATTCCTGATTAAGGTGGTGGAGAACTTGGAGAGGGGAATTAACAGGAGATAACTTTTCATGAAACAATAGACACCGTCAATAAGATTGTATTTCAACGAAAGTTGCTAAAAAATAACACTTTTAATTTAATTAAAAATATTTATCATAATCCTTAGCCATAAATCATAAAGAGTCTCAAAGCTCAGGAAGAAAAATGTCCGCAAAATGTCTCTTTTCCAACCCATAATCCATTTTCAAAATGGATGCCCGTCTGGACACACATATAAAAGCATAGAATTTCCTTTTTGGGAAGAAACAGTACTACAGATATTCTGTTATGGTCCAGGTTCCTTGTACCACGGTGATGGTCCAAGGTAGAATCAATGAAGACTAACTCGAACACAGGTATGGAATAACACAGATATATTACAAACAGAAATATATACAAAGAAGTAGAAGTGTTAGTAATGACTATCAGATTTGGTTAGAGTGAACTATGTTGTCTCGACAAGTATCACTATTCCAATGTTCTTACAATAATCCTCCCTGCTCCCTCTTGAGGCGCAGTATTTATAATGTCCGGAATAGTCCATTATTATTATTATTATGGGTAAGTTCCCATAACATATTCACCGTAGTTTAGTGAATTTTTACTTTTTTAAATAAACACAGTAAGAAGATGAGTTAGTTAAATTAATGACAATCCGAGACAGAAAGGAGAAACTGAACTTAGTGACAGGCTCCTCAATGTCAGGTCTGCTACTGCTGTGTAAGAGGAGAACACCAAATATGCAGATGCTTTTATTGCAGCTGACAGAATAATCATTATTGCTAAACTCCGTGAAAGCCTTTTGATGATATATGTTAGTGCCTACAATTTATTGCAATTTCTTGGCTACTCAAAGATTTGTGATAACTGGGTTCGCAGAACACTGACTGACTCTATGAAAGAGCAAAAGCTGGTTACTACTTAAGAGCTTCTGGAACTATACAACACGGATAGTAATGAGAGTTGAGCTGTTTTCCAATGATGATACAACGAAAGAGCAAATACGCATATGGCTTTGAAGCGGACAAGAAGCGTCTATGAGGCGTGTATGGATGACTTCCTTCAGAGGTAAAATGATATGTTTGAGAAGGAAAAGACTACATTCGTGACTGGATTTGCTATCTTGAAATTTTTCTGTTTTGCCTTTCTACAATGAAATCTGTTGTGATTACTTTCGTATCTGGTCTCGCATCTTACAAGTTAAAAAGAAGTCTAAGCGTGAACAACGTCGTTTTAGTATTGAACGGAAGATTCTTACAACATTTTCTCAACTTGATCAGTTGGATTCCATTGTGAGAAGGAAAATTTGAACTCTAGCAAAAATTCAATAATTGTCTTTTAATTACTGAATAAAAATTAGTACAATAAACGATGTTTGACTAACGGAACGTTCCACGACTCAGAAAGAGAAATCAGCTAGCTGAGTTCGAATTCCGAATAAGTTACGTTTACTTTCGCCCAAATAGTTTAGCTTTAATCCTCTTAACTATGGTTCTAATAGTAGGGCAGACTGGACTCGCTAGCCTTGAGTGGCAATTAGTATAGAAACTCAAATCTGAATTCAAAGCCAGCCTGAAGGGTGATTGGCTCGGTCAGGCTACCTTGCCCTAGACACACCTACTGATGTTATGACCGCAATACATGTGGTGCCCCAACAACCCTCACGAGTCATGGGACCCTAGAGTGCAAGTATGGCAAAAAGTCAGAAATAGACACGAAGAACATTTAACCAATTTCTCAAATAGGTGAAACTTGTCTGCCTTGAAATCAGTATTCGAAAACTTACCCAGATTTGGACAACGACCTCAGGTATCGGTAGATAATACTCTATTATTTACGAAACAGGTTACATGTTAAAGTAATCTTCTTTCATGAGCAACTGTATCAGATCGATAGATGTTCGATATATTATAGTAGCCTAGTTACCTCCACAGAAACGCGATACCTAAGTTTTAAAATGAAGTTTTGAAGATGAAAAATCTTTCTTGAAGCATTTATTTTAGTTTTAATTTCAACCTAACTGAATAAGTTTAATATTTCCATTAAGCAGAAATCTTTGAATATCTCTAAAGCCATGTTTAGCCATCCGTCATCACGATGTAATTCTCTTTATTAAAAATCATTCAAAAATAAAATATACTTTTCTGCAGTTTTATTTCAGGAATATTAGCAGATTAAGATTTAATTAATCTCATTTGGAAGAAATATTAATTATTTGAGTTTAAATTAAGCAGAAACGCGTTTTTAACACGGCTGTAGCTGTTTATTTAAGGTATGGATAGGTTGACAGCTCGACTGACAAACGGAAGTTAATCTATTTTTTCTATGGTGGATATATCTGTAAAAATTACTTGAGGAATATAACGTGAGCGCCTTTTTATATAATTTTTAACTATCCAGTAATCTTAAAAAGTTAGGAAAATAACCTCTCTAGTCTAATGTTTTATTGAATTTTGGGTACTACGGCTTTTAATTTAGTTTAGTGATCACTTTTATTTTCTTATAATGTCGTGAATGGGCGTCCTTATTTACAAAATTCGGTACGTTTATATACGCAAAAATAATTCAAAATTCTTTTTAAAATATTAACGGTGGCGGAATTATATTGAACTTTTCCATTCATGATTAGTAAATGTAGTTTTTAATTTATAACAATATCGCCCTAAATTATGGAGAGTAAAATAGAATTGTAAAAGAATTAAAAGTTTATAAATTATTATAATTAAATTTAAAAATAAATGAAAACAATTCCTGTAAAAATTCATTATTCATCGAAAAAAATTCTTAAGTCAGTAGTATCCATATTATATCTTATTCATGTGAACGATTATAAGCATTTTTTTATTTTACGATTCAGAGCCGATTTTCGGTAACTGGGGGTTTTGTTTTACAAAAAGAAATTGATGATTTAAATTCTCCAAGGAATTATATAGGGTGTTCCAATAACTCGATCGATTTTAAATGTGAATTAAGTTTAAGCGACTAATGATTTTTTCTTTTTCTTTCAGATTTAACAACTTAAGTCTTTGGTAATTTCAACCATAGAAAGATTAACAATCAAACATGTTAAAAGTAATCGAAGCCTATTACGAAAATGGACGTTGTTAATCTTTCCCAACACTATAGATTTCTTTCGGTATTGACAGAGCTATTGCAAAGATTGCAGTCTGTACTAGTTGATTTATTACACTTTAGGGCTTCGTGGAAAAAAATAGATAGAATCGGGCTGTCGTCTACGGCTTTTATTCCCCTACGTGCCCAGCTAATTCTTTGGTAGGCTTTAAACAGGACACCATCGTAATTCGTCTGAACAATATAAAAACACATTGAATAAGTCGATATGACTATTTGTAGCAGTGGGTAATGAAGTGGACTCCATCGTTAAATTGCTTGAAGATGCCGATTACAAGAAAGAAGGTGTCCACTAGAGACTTGCTCACAAGTACGTCAAGTGTCTTATGGCATAAATGTTATAACAGAAACCACATCACTTGCGGACTACCAACAGCAGAAACAGCTAAAATGGATAGCACATATGACTCGAATAGAAAATAAAAACATAATCCCGATTCCACACCATTTCAAGTAAAAGGTTAGAAGGGAAAACCCCCATCAATACAGGAAAGAGAGATAACAGCTACGAGACTTGGGAAACTTGTATTCTCAAGAAATTGTTTTAAGAGAAAAAATTTATAAATTTCAACCGACAACAGTACTGGCTGCTAGATTAATGAATGCCAAATGTTTCCTTATAGGGAAGTGGCTGGTATTACTATTACCGTCTCTCTCCTCTAATATCTCTATATGTGTGGGCCAATGTATGTAAAGAATATTCGATGGTGACAATACGTGTAATCTGTATACGTTTGTGTGTAAATAAGATACGAAAAAACAGTAAGTGCAAACACAACGTGTGTGTATGTGTGTGTATGTGTGCGTTTGTGCGTGTGCGTGTGTGCTTGTGTGTAAACACAATACGATAAAAGCAATACGCGTAAAGAGTATATATAAAACTATATGCTAAAATATACATATGATGTTTTGGACTTTTTACGAACTTTGCGAGCTGTCTCCCTGTTGATTATCGTTGTATCGCGTGTTTGTGTTGAAAGAAGTCGCTGTAGCCAGAGTCACCGTGCCATTGTCTTTGAAATTATTGGTCGCATTGCAACAATCATTGGTAGTATTTGTTGCTGTTGTTGTTGTTGTTGTGGTGGTGGTGTTGGTGGTGGTGGTGGTGGTGGTGGAAGTGATGGTGCTAATTTGTCCCTGGGAGACGCTGATAGCCAAGCTGGATAACATCAACCCTGCTGTAGACGTCACAGCACGTTGGACTCTGCTTGAATATAATCCGAGGGAGGAATCCAGCTCTGAATTTAGCAAAATTAGTGCTTGACTTGATGTCGGCATCTGCAAAATAAAATAAAAAGTATATACAGTGAAAAAAGAAACAGAATAGATATCAGTAGGATATTGTAGCATTTCGAAAGCTATGTGATTCGTAAAATAAACATAGTTTGCAGGGGGTGGTGATTAAGAACTGTAATTTTAATTGCAAGCTGCAAAGATTTCAAAAGAAGCACTCTCTGTCTTTTGTTTTATTTGATCCTTTCATTGTATTTAAATCTGATATGTCCCGGAAAGGGATATATTTGTTCGAAGTAGTTAAGTGGTTTTGGCTCCTCTAACCGGGTAGGACAATCTAGCAGGTAGCCGTAATGGACTGGTACTCGTCGTAGTCGGAGGCAATATGCCTAGGATTTGGCTTGTGTAATAGGCGTAGCAATAGGCATATATATTTATTGTATAAAAATACAAATTTTGACACATGGCCTAAAAAAGAGGGAGGGGTTGAGGCTGGTCGACACTAACTATCCTATACCTAGCTAATCCGATTCACGACCCATTCACTCATTACAATTTTCACATTCACCATAAAAACTCGTCCGTCACCACTCAATCATCCATACACCACAATACCGCATCCTCTCTAGGTGGACCTACAAAACGCGCCCCATACCATAAAAATTTTATGATAATAAATTATAATACATAAAAATCTAATCATGAAGAATGAGAGGGGAGGGAGATGAACCCAATAATAAACTAAAAGTAAACTAAACATAACTGATGTTAGTAGGGCCCATCCAACCCTCAAAAAGGAGAGGCCGCTGTATTCGGCCCATTGGAAAGAATCCAGAGGCTCTCTCGCTAAGGGAGTGGGAAAAGGATAAAAAATTATACGGACGAGGGGAAATAAAAAGCTGACCCAGTCGAGATAAAAGGGGGCCAAAACAAACTGGGGAGGTTGGGAATCTCAACCTGGATCATAACCAAAGATGTGGCCGGGGACAGGCCGAGAACAACACGTCCTCACATTAACTAGGTACACAAAGCTTGTCTAGCCTAACCAGGGGAAGGGTCCATAGGAAGCCGCCTCGATGTGACATAGGTAGACCTAAAAGAGAAAATTGAGGCTAGCCCTGTTCACACGAAAACTCGCCTCAGTCACCCACCTTTCGCTAAAGACTGTCGAATGCAAGCGTTTTCTATCAGTTCGGATCTTCATCTTGAGCTGATGCTCAAAAAATCGGATCAGATCCTGATGAGAAAGACTGTTGACTCGCAAGACTTCCTCCATTCGCGTCGTCCAAATCATCATTCGAGCCGTGGCCAGCAGCGTCAGAAACACCATTTGCTTCACTCCAGAATACGGGGGCAACACATTGTCACACGCGTATGCGCGATCAATGAGCATGAGCTCTTCGGGAGCGAGACGAGCCGTCAACTCGCCGACATGGTCCCATAAGGAGCGGACCCCGGGTCAATGGTAGAAGGCGTGCGAAGCCGTTTCTTCTAAACCAAGGCCACACCGTTCACAATCTGGCAAATCCGCCAAGCCCCATATGAAGACCTTGTCATGAAAATCTGAGAGGCAGCCGATTCCGAGCCAATCTCCAGGTAAGCGAAAACTCAGGGTTACTGAGATAATCCGCCGCTAGCGCCCAAGACCATTAAGAGCGAAACTCCTCCTCCGACAATTCGATCTCAGCACGTAGAGAATCCTTCACGACCCTCTCCAATAGAAGACGATAGAAGACCTTCCTAGGCCGTAAAAGGTCACTAGAGGAACAGCCAACACTCGCGAAAGAAATCCGATTGATCCCGGGTTTATGATGGCGCTCAACCCGCGAGATGGGGGGGGGGCTGATAGTAAGGAAAGGGAACGTGTCCCTAATAATCCTCGCCATAATCGAATCTCCTCTCAATGCGCGGCGTAGGAAAGCCAACCTCGAGGCGAGTTTGTGGCTCGCCAAGTGTGGCATTACCCCCCCCCTAATGACACGGGCGTTGTGCACAGACTCGTCTGTCGACCCGATTCCCTTGTCCCCTCCATAAAATGGAGGATAACGAGCGCTTGAGCGGCTTCCTATGGTCGACACAGAGAGGAAGTACGAACAATCGATAAAGAACAAGAGGGAAAACGTGTGGCACACGCCTCCACCCTGCCCTTCACGGACAACCTCTGTCGACGCCAAGTCTGACCAGCCGCGTCGACCTTTGCTCGTACTTCAGACCAATTTTTCTCCAGCTGGAGTTCGGGTCCAAACCACACTCCAATAATGCGGACAGGACCGTCCGTCCAACCGAAGGGCCCCGGAAGATCGACCACCTTCCAGGCACCTAACCGCAAGCCGGACGGCTTGTCACAGATAATCTTGGCCCCTGTCACCTTTTCGAACCGATCAAGTGCCTTCAGTACCGCCTCAATGTCGCTGCGGGACGACACGAAAGCAGATACGTCATCGGCATACGCAGAAACCCTGGCTCGAGCCCCTCCGGGAACGGCGATTCCACGTAGGGCCGGACTGCATGCCCTGTCCCTTAGCCGGCGAAGGAGAGGCTCCAACGTCAAAGCATAGAGATGAGGCGACAGTGGACAACCCTGACGAACCGACCTAGACAGCGCAAACGCGCCTGACAGCTTCCCGTTCACCTGTACCACAGCACTGTGGGAGCGATACAGGAGGCTAATCCAGCGGCAGAAGTCGTGTTCGAATCCGGCGGCCTGCAAGACAGCCGCAAGGTAGCGATGGTCAACCCTATCAAATGCCTTGGACTGATCTAAATTGATCAGCGTGGCCTCATCGTCGTCTTTTACACCCTCTATGATCGTGTGGATCAGATTACACCCTCTATGATCGTGTGGCATTCTAACACTTTGATTACACCCTCTATGATCGTGTGGCATTCTAACACTTTGCTTTGAATTGTTCGGCCCCTCACAGAACAAGTCTGCTCAGGACCCAACAGAGACTCGGCAACTGACTGCAAACGCTTCTGCAGGATCTTAGCCAAAATCTTTAACTCTGTGTTTAGCAGAGTTATGGGCCTATAATCATTCTAAATCCCGCCCAACAGCCTTGCCCTTTTTCAACTGCGTGATCACACCCCTGGAAATCCGGTTAGGGATGGACCCCGACCGGAACCAGTTGTTGAACACCACAGTCAAAATCGGGACAAAGATGTGCGACAACCTCAAGTACAATTCATAGGGCAAACCATCCAGACCGGGCGACTTGCCTTTGCCGGCCTTCTTCAATGCCACGTAGACTTCGCCCTCCGTGATCTCTCCCTTGCAGCTAGCCGCTTCAGTCGGCGAAAGCCGATAAATGTCTGCCAAATAGCTGCGTATCTCCTCCTCACGGAGACCAGGCTCCTTGCTAAACCAGCTCTCGAAATGCCGCCGAAACGCCTCGCACATGTCGTCAGTGGCCCGAAGTGTATGTCCCTCCCGGGATTTGACCTCACGAATGTAACGATCGGAACCTCGATAGATCTCTTCCTTGCGCAATTCTGCACAGTTTCGGAAGACATTTTGCTTAACTTATGTCTAACTACCTGGCCCATGTAGAGCTCGCTACTCAAACGCTCAAGGGCCTCCCAAGCTAGGGCTATCTCTAGGGGATCCCCCAGCCACCGCCCGGGAAAAACTAGCCTAAAGCGTCTTCACCTTCTCAGCTCTATCTAGAGGCGAGCCGTTTGCTGAAATTAGTGATGAAGGACCTAATCCTATCCTTAAGTCTCTCCCACCACTTATTTCCGATAACCGCCCCCGCTAGCCCCCGCTGCTCTAAGCTAGTTAGCTGTTCTTGGAAGTCCTACCTATCCAGTAAGGACAGATTGAACTTCCAGCAACCAGCCATTCCAGGCCTACGATCTAACGCCATCCGGGCACAAACGAGTTTGTGATCCGAATAGCCTACACAGTGGAACGTGGGACAATCTAACAAGTCTACGTCGGCTCCTCTAACTAACATTCTGTCCAGGTAACTAACCACCCGGTCAAAAGGCCAATTAAGAGCCGACGTCCACATTTTCCCCTGGGGTGATCGACCCGGTATCTATCAACGAGCCCAAAATCGTTGATCAAACAGGCTACGATCGCCCCTCTTCCCACTAGATCCCCGCCCCCTGTCTAACTTGGGGTCCAGGATGGCAATCCAGTCCTCCATTAACACTAGGCGCGTTGAATCCACCAGGAACGACCCCAACCGCCGAAAAAACGAGACCCGCTCCACCTGGTCGTTGGGTGCATAAACTGCAACGACTCGAAACGAACCACTTTTCACGGCAATATCGGCCACGATCAACCGGCTCTCGGCATCAGTATGCACAAGGTCCATCAAGAGTACGTCTAACCAGCAAAGAAACTTCTCTGGCCTGTCGTTCCCCATATGTTAAATAAACGACAAAATCGTTCTCCAGCACACACGCATTGACGTTGCAAACAAAGTGAGTCTCTTGGATCGCGGCGACATCCACGCCGAAAGACAAGAGATCCCGAAGCAGGCGGGCCGCCTTACTTCGATCTCTCAAGCCCTTTGCATTCAGACTGGCTAACTTGATTGATATCGTTTAGGCCTGCAAAAAAGAAAATGAAAGTCAGAGCAAAAAACCTACTCACATACCGGGCGAAAATCTGCGGCGGAAATGACCCGACGGATTGTGCTAGGCTCCCTGTGCCCAACACCGTCGTCACCCGACAATCTAGGACAATACCGCCAACATCCGTAGGGTACGTTAGTTTAACCGCCCTATATAAGGAGGAATGGAGCAAAACCGGACCCTCCCCGCACAGTTTTCTCAAATTCTCGTTTTCCAGTTCCATCATCCTGATGTTCGGATAGGCTTCATTTGCCTCGAACAGGCGGCTCCAAACCTTTAAATAACGCCCTGTGTCCCTCACGAATGTGATTATTCCTGGGGGACCTGGAAATTTTGGGGATCCTCAACAGATTTTCCTTCAACTTTTTTCATTTTCAATAGAGGTCTTAAAAGGGTCTTTTTCTGTTTTGACAGGCCCTTTTTAGACTCCTCTTTGTCCACTTTACATATGGCACCTGGGCCCGGGTAGAACTTTTTTCTTTTTCTCCCTTGAAGGGGGGGAGGAGAAGTGGATGTGTGAGGGGGGTGGATAGTGAACTGAGTGAGGAGATGGAGGGAGTGGGGGAAGGAGCACGAGAAGGGGAAGTAGGGAGACCCCTTGCTCTTGGCTGGACCATACTTCCTTTTGGCGAAGCAGGGACGGAGAGTGACCTGGTTCTGTCCATGACACTCTCCGCCCTACTACGGCCAGAGTGCTTTTGCTGAGGTTCATCTTCGTCTTCCCTGCTCGTTTTAAGAGATGCTGCCCGAGGTGGAGGCATTTTTTCTACCTCCATTGGCGTTTCTGTCTGTTGTTGCTGTTTTTCTTTCTGCTGTTGGTGTTACTGGTGCTGTATTTGGTGCGGCTGCTTTTCCTGCACCTCCTTTTGTTGCTGCTTGTTTGATGTTTGTTGACTCTTTGGTTGGGGTATATCCTGTGGAAACGAAACATTATGGAATTTCCGACCCCTTTCTACCTCCTTCCAGGCTTCCTCAGGTGATTTTGCGGTTGACCCCTCCTCTGCTGGCGTCGCGACCACTGTTGCTGCTACTGGCGTTGCTGGACGGGGCGGATATTTTGGGTTTTTACCAGGGCACTCCTTGGCCATGTGCTCTGAAGCGCCACACGACCAGCAATATGGTCTCCTGCCCTCGGCGACCATTAGCATCCGTTTGTCACGGCAAACAAGAACATTCGGTATTTCTCCGAAATTTTTTCGATTCACAGTGACTTGTACTTCCATGGCACCAGTCGCTATTCCACTTTTGCTTATGAGGGCCTTTACTTCATGGACTTCACCATATTTGGTGAAAAAGGCCCCCATTCTATCCTCTGGGATATCTACAGGAACTCCGTGTATGGTCACCTTCGTCCTGTGGATGCCCATGTACTCCGTCTGCAAACGTAAGTTCTCGGTTGTCAACACACTTCCAGCTAATTCCTTGGCTTGTTGCTCAGTTGCTAGTAATATATCCCATAGTGCATTTCTTCTCCTAGCGAGTATTTTTGGGCTGGTTTGAAGGGTTTTTAGAGGTTCTTCCATGCTGTCCCTGATGGCCCCAATTAACTTTCGAGTTTTAACATCGGAAGTCAGCAGGGAAATTGTTCGACTGCTTACGGCATCCAGTGCCTCTGGAACAGTTAAGAATTCATTTCCTTTGAATGATTCTTCAAATTTCTTCCGTTGGCTGATGTAAAAAGCAGCATCATTTTTAACGGCTTATTTTCCGACCAGGCCGTTTTTACTGTTGTCACCGGTTGTGAAGGCGGTGTATCGACTTCATCATTGTTATTGTCCGCCATGATGTTTTTTCCGACCCACCACGGAGGAACAAATACATAGTTTTTTTTCCTCCCCCTTTTAAATTATTACGTCCACCACACGAACTGCATATAACTTTTCTTTCTTTATTTTGTATCCAACTTCTGTTGTCTTACAGTTTGTACTCGCGAAATGCTCTTCTCCTCAATCCGAGTATTAACTTTTTTTATGTTTATAAGTCGCTGACATTCTTCCGTTACTTTTTGTAGCGTAATCTTCGGATCCTGTTCCACGATAGTGAGGATTATTGATCTAATTTCTTTGTCCTTCGGTGTCGTTAGAACCTGCACAAAAATTAGACTAGGTATGTCCAATATTTCGCTAAAAAGTGGTATACCTTCACGAAAAAAAGGTCCACAAATTGATAAAACAAGTTTTAACGTTTAAATATTTATGTTGTTGTTAAAGAGGAAAGACCAAAGTATTTTCTGAATATTTTTTCAGATTTTTTAATCCTTCCTATAAATGTTAAAAATTTTATTAAAAAATCTTGTTTTTGTTCGAGTCAAAAAATTTCGTAAAATCGAACTTATCGACATTTCTGTCGGAAAGATCATAGTTTGTAAGTTAAAAAATCATGAAAAATCAATTACACCTTTTTCTTTTGTTATCTTAGGAAATTTAGAATGATTAAAGTATACTTAATGTAATTTGAAAGAAACATTACTTACATTTTTAGCAGAAAATTTTTTAAGAGAGATATTTCCAACCGAGGTGGTCTATTTTAACAGGCGTTAATTGATGTACGTCAATATATTGACAACTTACGGCACGGGAATTTATCGGACGGTAGCGCAGAAGTGATATAATTCGTTCTAATTTTAAGTGAATCTGGTTAGTAGATTTTTTTTTTTAAATTCACTTTCAATTTTTTTTTTTTACCTTACGTTTGAGGAAGAATTCTGCACTGAAAATAACATTTAAATTATGAAAGAAAATCAAATTTTACAAGTAAAAATAAAACAGTAAAAAAAATACATTTTTTTAAATTGAGGTTTATTATTTCAGTCATGAAATATTTTTCTGAGAATATAAAAATTACATGAAACACCATTAATTGAAACGGGTTAACTTAATGAAATGAGATTTTATTTCTTTTTATTAAGGCAGATTTTTTTCTATTTATTAATAATTATGATATGGCAGTAATGAGTTTTATTTTATTTATTAATAAAAATTAACATGCTGTGTTGGTTTTGTTTTAACTCAACAAGTATTTAGAGCTAACTCCAGAAAATTTAAACTCCAAAAATCGTTTTAATTGATAATTTGTCGTGTGGATAATAATTCCAAAGTAATGTACAATGAATATATGCATTCGATTTCAAACTTGAAAATTTGGGTGGACTTCCAAGGGCATTTTTTTTTTGTAATTGTAAATAGTCGATATTTTCTTTTATCCCACTATTCGATTATATTTGAATAGAAAAAGAAAAAAATTGAAAATAATACGACTATATTCAGAAAACTTGACAAGCGTTGTTTTGTTGTTACTGAACGAATCAAAGCCATTTCTAAAGTAAAAAAAAAACTTGCTTCTATCAAAAGAAACTACTTACCTGACATTATTTCAAGGTGTGCATCCATACGTTCGTTGGAGACGATTTTAAATACAATTTTGGAATATTAAAAATTATTTTAAAAATATCATTGGTTGTCAGATTTTAATAAGCTTTCAAATTTATGATCTTTAAACAGTAGAGAACATAATATATCATTCCCATAAGGTTGCAGAAAGAACTTCATTTATAAATATATAACAACCTTTTGTCATATTGTCACTATTGTGTATTTAAAATTGAAACAAACAAAAAATTAATGTAAAAATTCATTTTTCATCAAAATTTTTTTTTTCTATAGGATAATAATTACCTTCGTATATATTATTCAGAAAAGCCATTAAAAACTTTCTTAATTAAATATTGTCTTAGTTTTATTGGGTTTTGTATTTTTACAATTGAGGTAATCTTAGACATTTTTTTAACAAAAAAATCGATGATTTAGATTTTTCAGAGTTTTGTGCATTTAATTAAAAAAAAATTCAGGTTGCAAATAAAATTTTTTTGAGTTTTCATAAAGTTCGAGGGGGGTAACAGATATAAAAAAAATATTTATACCATGACTTTCAAAGAGACAAACATTTCTAAAATAAGTTCATTCATTTCTGAATAAGTTCTGAAGATTTCATTAAATTCCAACAAGTACTTAATTTTTACAGGAATTTACAAATTAATGTGTCTTTCAACTGAAAAATAAACAACTAAAAAAAACGCTGAAAAGGCCTAAATTGGACATACCTAAATTAGACGCTTGAACATGTCGCTTGACAATTCCTTTAATTTAAACGCCTCACACGTGTGCGTTAACCACACCTGCATACGTGGCAAAATCATCATCCTCTTGTTTTACGATATTTAGACACATGTATCGTGTATGAAACAGACTATCTCTTTTATCGAAAATTTTCGACAAAATTTCTACTGTTTCGCTGAATGTAATTTCTTCTAGCTTCTTTGCGAGGATTAAATTCGCGTATTTTGTATTTTCTTCTGTTCCCAACTAGAGTGATTTTTTCCTCGTCGGACCATTCGTAAATATTGTTTCAAATCTACGAAAATAAGCCGGAAACGTTGAAACACTGTCAGGGTCGAATTTAAATTCAGAGAGTGAATTTGAAATTCCTTCAGCAGAAAAATCTAGAATCCGGTTCTTTTGTTGTCCTATATAATACGTCTTCCCATTGTCTTTTGCCTGTTGTTTGAATAACAAAAAAGCCAAAAAAGGGGAATGGGAAAAAGGTCGGTCATCATCTGTCTTAAGATTAAACTTAGCTAGTCCCTATCACTGACCCAGACATACAAGCAATATTCCTTTCACCAAAACAACGCATTCTTACTTGCCATTCTTACCTCAACCACCATAAAGCCTCAGAAACTCTATGAAGTCTTAAACTAGTCCCCATATTTACAATTCATTGTCTGTGGGAGGAGGGGGATAAAATAACTATTTAAAAGTAAAAAAAAACAATGATTATTTACATATGTGTACAAAAACTATATACAAGAAACTAAACAAAACTTTGTTAGTAGTAAAACCCCCACGGCCCTTACTGTGGCAGAAACATCAGTTAACTGTACGAAATCAATGCGGGACTTTTAAAAATATAAAACATTCGTTTAAGCCATGCACTCACTACAACCACACACTCATTCAAACGCAACAACAAAAACGAAAAACACACTCGAAACGAAAGGCGCCCCGAACCCACCAAAGAACTAATATCACTAACCACCTAACGATGGGAGGGATGCGGAATAAAACAAAAGAAAAAAATAGGGTCAGAAATAAAAGGGAACAATGAGCATACATACACTAGCTAAGTTAACACTGAAAAAAGGAGAAAAAACTAAGAGTAAAACTGACCTAAACTAACCTACACACGGGAAGGGCTGACAATGTTCACCCCAGCAATCTTAAAATTCTTAATACCTAACCGGCATCAAAATGCCACTCCAAGTCAACACCTTTCACTCTGCAGAGACGCGCAAGACTCACCCATCTTTCGTCAAATTCCAATGGATGGAGTCGTTTCCTTTCTGTCCTGATCTTGACTTTAAGCTGATGCTTAAAGAACAGGATCAGTTGGGAAGAGGTAAACTCGTCCCCATGAAATTCCTTCTGTCGCGTCGTCCATATCACGACTCGCATAACCCCAGTAAGCAAAGGAACACAGTGCTCAGCCTTAGCCAACGGCGGCACTATATTGCTACAGACGGAACTGGCCTTGAGGACAAAAAACTTGCCGCGCAGCATGGAAACCATGATGTCTACAACAAACTTGCACAACGGAAATACGACACTACAATGAAAAAAGGCGTGACCTAGGCTCTCCACCTGCCTACTGCAGCGAACGCAGTTTGGCGATTTTGCCAAACCCGCCGAACAAAGTCTTTTGGCGACCCAGAGGGTCCCTCGTATCACCAGCCAGGTGAGTGATGCCTCAGTGTCAGTGAGACATTTCCGCCCGGGCACCCAAGGTCATATTCAGCGAGCCTCCTGCTTCGTCAAACCGAGCTCGCCTATCAAAGCATCCTGAACGTTTCCCCTAACTAACACCAGATATAATGCCTTACGGGACAACAGCTGCGGCTACGTCCCCACTATTACGGGATTTGATCGCCCGATCAAATTTTCCCTCACAAGACTTTTGCGCTGCTAACCCTGCTAGATTGAGTCGTCGACTAAAATCAACAGCAAAAGACCTAAGTTTAGATTTCAAATAATCCCACCACTTATTCCCAACCACAGCCCCCGACAATTCCCGCTGTAGAATTAGTAAATGCTGGTCGAGGAACTACCGAACGAGATGTCATCAAAAACGGCTCGATCTGCCGAAACAAACCAGGCCGCTGCGCATGGTCATTGAGCGCATAAACCCCAAATGAGACGAAGAGCCTTATCCTTTATGGTAATATCCAGCACGCAAAGCCTGCCCGCCGGATCCGCGAAGACAAGAGCACACGCCGGATCCAGAAACTTGCTCACCAGCCAGGAATCACCCTTCGAGCGTCCATCAAAATATGTTGAATAGAGGACGAACCTCTTAGACAGAATGTCCTCATGGTCGCGAGATAAAAAATGGGTCGCCTGTACACAACATACATCCATTCCGAGGCGCTGAAAATCGCGATCGAGTTTCGCCCTTCGAGACTACGACCTCAGGCCCCGGACATTCAGACTTGCTAACCAGAGTGCTATTATCAGACCGATTAGAGTTGGGACACAGGTTTGAACATGGTCGGGGTAAGGATACCGACAGCCTCTCCTATTGACCCATGGCCCATCTCAGTCTTGATGGTACCGTCTTGGGAGAGTCCGCCTATATCCCATGGAAATGTCAGTTTCATTGCTCTATAGAGGGAGTGGTGAACTAAAACTGGGACCCTCCCTGCACAAGATTGTTTTAAATGTTTTAGTTCCTTGCTCTGGGCTATAGCAATTGGTGGGGACATTTTGTAGGCGGTGATAGCCTCGTCAAGCATCGCCCAAGTCTGCTAGGCTCCAGTACCAGTTCTTATAACTGTAAGAACCCTTTGGGCATTCGGAAAGTTTTGAGGCTCTTCAAAGTTCAAATCATCATACTGCCTAATTGACAGTAGGTATTTGAAATCTTTAATACGGTTGCCGTAATCCTTGGCTCTTTCTGCCTGTGCAGGAAAAATACGACATACATGTTCCCCGGTGTTGTAAATATGCGTCTGAGACTGAGTTGGACTCCTCTGTCTTTTGGGAGGAGGGGGAATTTCAGTATTTTTAATGGAGGAAGGGCTGGGAGTATGTTGAGGGGTGTAGGATGATCTTTGACTGTTGGGGCTGGGATCTCTACTTAGGGGAACAGGATTAGAAGGTGTTTGGAGAGGGGAAGGATATTTTTTAGGTGAAGCTGTGGACAGGGCAGAGGATGTTGAAGGAGTAGGATTTTTTTGCTGGTCTAATTTATTCTTCAACTCCTTTATCTTTTCCGTTTTTTTGTACCCCGGACCATATTTCTTTTGTTTTTCTTTGGAAGACAGTTGTGAAGCCGAGGTATCACCCTTAACGTTGTCAGAGGGAGTGGGGCTGTTAGTGCTAGTCGTCCTTGGGGCTTCATGGGACTGAGGACCCGCTGTCTAGCGCTTCCCTCTGGCCTTACCAGCAACCAGCCATTTCCCCTCCCCCTTCTCCACAACTGCACAAGCAGCGGGCGAAGGCTCTTTGGGAAATGTGGCCTTAGATGTTGCGCCAACCAGAGGTTTAACCGTACCGCTCCCGGAAGCTGGCATGCCCATTACAGGTGAGGCGGTAAGTAAAGACGTGGTCAGAGGGGGATTTTGGTCAACTGGAGCTTGACTTCCAGAGGCCTTCTTCTCTAGGCAGGAAGAGGAGAGGTGACCAGTCTCTCCACACTTCCAACATACCGGTTTGCGGCCGGTCACAATGACCGGCAGCCTCAAGCTCCTTACTTCCAAACAGTTGGAGATGGAGAGGAAGGCTTTTTGATCTAACAATATTTCGAAACTCCACACACCGTTCAAGCTATCGCAGGAAGCGCCCAGTATCTCGCCATACTGGGATAGGAGAGCTGCGAGGTGTTCTCCGATAACCTGAGGAGGGACATCGTATATTGCGACGCTGGTCCTTCTTCGGCCTTCGTACTCTGTGCGCAAAATCAAGTCTTTAGTTACGAGATCTCGACTTGATGCAGCAACACAGTCTTCCGGCGTGCGTAACAATACGTCCCACATGAAATAGCCGGCTCCCTTAACGATTCTGAGGGGCTTGAACCCCAAGGACTCCAGTCTTTCGTCGAGCGACAAATTTTGAGCGAACGCTTGTCTACGACGAAAACCGACACTATTCTTTTATCAATCTTGCTTAATTCTTGGAGTCTTCTAAGAGTACACCTTCTACGAAAAGGTGTGCGTAACTCTTAGCTCGCTCCAAGAACTCCGCAATATTGATTACACAACTAGGAGGGACATCCAACAAGAGGAAGATTCCCTGGCCTCTGCATTCTCATTTTTCTTGTCTTTACTTTGGCCATGCTCAGCTTCCATATTTTCTACGTTTTGGCTCTTTTTGGCCTCCGTAGACTCAGCAGCTTTTTTTAGGGTTTTTGACAATGTCTTTATTCGATGGAATATTTGTTAAGAAAGGGTACTCTTCAGTGTCATCTTTATCCGGCGGGTGTTTTTTAATCGAAAACAAATGTTTTTCTAACTGACCTCTTAAAATCAGCTATTACGGGTTTCTTTTTATTAATTAGAAAGGACGGAACTTTGCTTGTTTTTTCCCATTATTAAAAGAGGAAAGGGTAGGGGAGGGTTTGGTAGGAAAAAGAAATAAACGTTATGGAAAAATAAACAAAGTTCAAGTAAAAAAACAGCAGATAAATAAATAAAACAAAGTTCGCCTAGAGGGGAGACAAAAAATAAAAAGAATGCGCGCGTACAAAAAATTATGCAAAAGATAGACGAGAAAAAAAGAAATTAAAAATAAACGATAAAGACAAAGGTAAAATAAGTAACAGTCACAAAGTAACTTTTAAAACGGAAAGAGAAGGGTTACACGAGCAAAGAAAAAAAATACAGTAATACGGGCAAAAAATTTAACAATAATAAACAAATAAAAAAATAACTGATAAGTTACAAAAATACGAAACTACGTAAAAAAAATAAACAAACTTTTCAATATGAATGAAAAAAAAAAACTAAACACGTAGAACCAAAGAAATAATAAGATTTTGAGGGGGAGGGTTAGAAAAAAAAATAAAAAAAGAATAAAAAAACAAAAATAATTAATAAAAGAAAAGAAACAAAATGGATAAAGTAAAATGAGGGGAAGAGAAAAAAAGAAAAAAATCAAAATTTGGCAAAAAGGTCTGTAAAATAAACGTAGAAAATGGAAAAGAAAAAGAATGAAAACAGGAAAGCAAAGAAGGAAAGAAAAGGAATGAAAAGAAACAGTAAGGTAAAGAAGTGAATATGAAAAAGAAATAATGAAGCGAGGTCTTATATAAGAATAAAGTGTTCATGCCAACACTTGAGTTTGAACATAGATCGCCAGTGAACAAACGCAGGCAATCCCATTATTGAATTAAGTAGACCACGTGACCATAGAGGAAACGCATATATGTAGGAAGTAGCTGACGACTAACGATCTCTATTTCTATTCTATCCTCTATTACTATTCGGGTCACCCTTTCTACTCTATTACTATACGGACCGCTATTCTCTACTCTATTCACTATACCCTTTCTCTATACTTTCACTATACAGTGGTTATTGTCGAGCGAGTATTATCGAGCAAAAGTGGAGGAATGGATAGCGCAGTTTGGATTGAGGAATCAGAGAGCCGACTACGAATTACAGTTGAATCCATTACCCTTTGGAAAGGAATGAATCCCCCCCCAGCTATGGGTAATAGCAGGACAGACCCGGCGAGCATTAAGTGAATGGTTGGCAGAGCAGTGTTTGGGAGAGATGGCAAAAAGACAAAATTTATTAAGAGTTACAAAGGACAATTAGGGAGAGTCGTGATTACCAACATCCTGATGGGAGACGCCGCGTAGAAGAAGAGAAGGAAGAAAAATGAAAAATGAAGACACAAGAAAAGTATAAAAGTGTTGTGGATTCCAGGAATGGAATCCTGCACAAATAAATAAACAACGCCAGTAATTGAGATAGAAAAATAAGTGTATTAAACGTAAGAATACAGACTTGAAGTGAAGATTAGTAGTCCAGGAATGAAGGTTAGTAGAAAGTATATGTAAAAGTCTCTGTAAGGGAAGCCGTAATTTTTTCTCTCTCTCTCTCTCTCTCTCTTTCTCTCTCTCTCTCTCTCTGAACACCCTGTGTACTGTCTCCGTATCTCTCACCCTGACTCAACGTATCTCAACCCGCAGGTATTCTCTCTGTCAGTATAAGTATACTTTGGACGAGTCCATCTTGTGTAAAAGGGGTCTGCCCCACAACAAAAAGAATGGAAAAAAATCGTCAAAAAAATTCTGAAGAAAATCAGCAAGAATATTAAACTGAAAGCAAAAAAGAAAAAAAAATGAAGACAGAAGTTAAGCTGTCATTAATAAGAAAGGGAGGGGGAAGAAGTAAATAAACGTTTACCATAAGAATGGAATCTGGTTTTTACATTCTTTTGTCCCCAAAGAACCAACTTATTCACATATTCATGCATTTATTTATGATTCAACTATTCATGAACGGTCTTTATAAAATAGAGCGTTTGGAAATCTATCGCTTATTTCTTTTACTGAAGAGCTTTTAACCAATAAACAATTTCAGTCCGGATTTATGAATAGATTTGAATATCCAAAATGAAGCACACGAAGGAATTTTAATTAACTAAGGCTATAGGTGAGTGTACATAAAGAAAATGTAAATAAATATATGCTCATGTGGTTCATTGAAAAACCTCACCATCATAACTAATCACTAGCCATTGTAAGAGAAAAAGCCTTTCCTGAACCCTTCCATGACGTCTGTGACTGGTCTATTCTCTACAATTCTCTTACCAACAAACCTCTCTCTCTGTTTGGGCTTTTCTTATACTGCTCGCTACATATTAGAAACAAATAAAGCAACCCTTTAATGTATTTGTTATCTTTATTTCTTGCTATATGTTCTGCCCACCTCCATTTTTGTGATTTGATCACTTTTATAATTTCTCTCATTAAGTCTGCTCTCTCACCCATAAGGACTTCTTAGCCTTCATTATTCTAATCATAAATCTTTGTAAGCAAAATATAAACATATATATATATATATATATATATATATATATATATATATATATACGAATGTAATGAGAACTAAA
This sequence comes from Acanthosepion esculentum, assembly GCA_964036315.1. Classification (NCBI taxonomy): domain Eukaryota; kingdom Metazoa; phylum Mollusca; class Cephalopoda; order Sepiida; family Sepiidae; genus Acanthosepion; species Acanthosepion esculentum. The sequence goes on from OZ038493.1 coordinate 13,066,863, forward strand.
ATAATATAAATTCTAACGTTCACAGCATTAGTTCAAAAAACTACTACTCAATACCAAGAATAGAGCAATAATTATTTATTATAATTTTTACATACAAACAAAAACAATACTCACTACAAAGATGCATTCGCGCTTCGATGCGACTGCATCTCGACTGGTGAGAACCAAAACTGCTTATGAACAATCCTATTTACAAGCAAACTGCTTATGGAAAAAACATAGAGAGAAACACCTTAAGAGGAAACAGTGAGGGGTAAAGAAAAGGGAGAAAAGAGAAGGAAAGGAAATAGTGTGGCCGAGTAAGACAATATTATTTGTCGATAACAGTTTGCGTGGTGAAGGAATGTTAGGCGTTAATACAAGGGCTTGACCCTAAAAGTTTTTGATACCGTGCAACGGTCAGAAATCTAAGTAAATTTCGCCAAAACTCCAAGAAAAAAGAAGAGAGATGGGGGAGTGGAAATAGAAAAAAGGAAAAACGATGAAGAAAGGAGAAATAAGTATAGGGGAAAGCCAAAGTAGTAATTGAAGACTTTTTTATTCACGATGAAGTATCAGGGATCATAAAGCAAAACCAGAGCTGAATTACGCAGATTTATGCTGAAATTTATGTTATTTGTTCTGGAATAAACGTAGTATGAAAATTAATAAATGGTCATTTAAGTGGGAATTTTTTGCTATGTTAAACACAAGTTATTTGGGGCTTTATAATAAATTTTGGTTCAGAGTTAAGATATAAGTAAAAAGACATATAAAGTATGGAATTTTAATATAATTTTTTGTAAACAAATTTTGACCTATTTCCCGGACTGTATAACTTGTAGAATAAGTATGGATATAAATCAATTTATCTGATACTGTTGCTAGTGTTATATATGTACAGAAACAATTTAGAATTATAATATAAGATCAGTAGGAAAATATATAAGAAGGTAGAAAATATTATAAGGTAGAAAATATTATAAATTTATGTTATAAATTTAAAAGTTTAGCAAGATTGCAATGTTAGAGATTTAATTTGCCTACAAAAAGATCTAACATTGCAATCTTGTTAAACTTTTCTATCTTATGAATCTCAATACAAGTAAAGATATAAATACATAATACGAGATTAATATGTATCTACACTAACCTTCTACACACCTTACATAAGCTTATATGTAAAGGAAATATAGTTATAGAACCAAAGATGATATAAAAGAGGGTGACTGGAAAGTAGCCCACAGTGTACATGGCAATACTTCGATTACAGGATAGTGCGTAACGAGGAAAATCATAGGTGGCAGAACACAAAAATAGAGTAGGTAAGAGATGGCTGTTAAAATTTGGAGTCAAAATGTGGGTGTAGGGTCTATGTTGCTGATTATGGTTTTCCTTGTGAAAATTATACTCTCTGAGTCAATCCAAATCTCCGTTTAGTCCCTTTATGTGGGAATTTACTTTTAGGATATACTTAAACTCCGATTTGCGTCTATCTTCCCGGCTAACGAACCCAGACTCGAAATATATATATATATATATATATATATATATATATATATATATATATATATATATATATATATATATATATATATATATATGGGGTACCGATATATTCATTTTTATATATCAAAGAACAATTTGAGGAAAGATGTATGACAAATTGAAACGAGCGGCGCTATGTCGAGTTTAATGCGTTACCACTTCGTTGGTATGACGTTTGCGTAATAACGTAACTGTCCGGGTTTCAATTCCTGGTAGTGGATGCGCACTGCTGATGAGTCCCAAATATAGGACGAAACGGCCGTCCAGTGCTTTCTGCATTCTGTTGAGGTTTCTTCTAATAATTCGATGAATTACTTAATTATAATTATCTCAAATCCTCCTAACAATTTCATGTATGTATGTATGTATACCGATTCATGTGCAAGCTCGCGGGGATACACAGACATGGAAATAGATTTGACAGTCTCAGGGGTGATGTGTGGATACAGGGGACATCTATCATCAACACAACTGTCATCGCCACGACGAAGATCAAACCTAATGATTTTATTACCACTTGGGCAGAAAATCACTTTTGCCAACAGTTGAAAAATGAGATCAAGGCATACTACAAACACAGAAAATGAATAATGAATTATTAAAAGAACATAAGGAAATTGCATTTCTTAAAAAATTGATTCCTTTAATTTGCCTGCAGACGGTCAAAGGGCGGAAACACGTGTAGCAAACATAAGAAAAATAAAATATAATATATACACTAAAAAAATTCACATTATAACCAAAAACGTCTGCGGTTTCTCTCTTTTTTTAAAATATGCATTTTTCTCTCATTGAAACAATTATAACCTATACATACATACATACATATATATATATATATATATATATATATATATATATATATATATATATATATATAATACATATATATATATATAATACACATATATAATACATATATATATATATAATACATATATATATATATATAATACATATATATATATATATATATAATACATATATATATATATATAATACATATATATATATATATATATATAATACATATATATATATATATAATACATATATATATATATATATATATAATACATATATATATATATATAATACATATATATATATATATATATAATACATATATATATATATATATATATAATACATATATATATATATATATATAATACATATATATATATATATAATACATATATATATATATAATACATATATATATATATAATACATATATATATATATATATATATATATATATATATATAATACATATATATATATATATATAATACATATATATATATATATATATAATACATATATATATATATATATCTAATACATATATATATATATATATCTAATACATATATATATATATAATACATATATATATATATATATATATATATAATACATATATATATATATCTAATACATATATATATATATAATACATATATATATATATATATATATATATAATACATATATATATATATATATATAATACATATATATATATATATATATAATACATATATATATATATATATAATACATACATATATATATATATATATATATATATAATACATATATATATAATACATATATATATAATACATATATATATAATACATATATATATATATATATATATATATATATATATATATATATATATGTATGTATGGTGTGTGCAAAATATAACAATTTATAATTTACAATTCTTTAACGCTTTCCATGTAAAGCTGTAACAGGCATTCTTCATCATGGTTTTTATATATATATATATATATATATATCATAAAATATAGTCGGTCTGATGAGATAAATATGCTTATATTCATCGAAATAAATTTATTACTGACTATGGATTTTTAAGTTTTTTTCCTAATTATTCTTATAATTTGTTCTGTATCATACATTGAGCTCTCATATGGACTAAAAAATCCTCTTTGGAATAATCCATACAAATTACATTTTATATGAAAGCATTTTGTATACAGGGATATTTATAAATGGTGTAGTATTCATTTAATTTATCTGCGTTTCTATAAAAGATACGTATTTTTTTCAAGGCTTTAATCCATTACCAGTAATATCAATTTCCGTCATTCGTAGTTAAGACATCAAACTGAAACCGACGGAAATTTCCGTCATCCGCACTTAAGCTGTTACTAAAAGAACTTTTTTTTCTTTTCTTGGAAATATACTTAGCAGCGAACAGGAAAATGTTTCAAAGCGGATAATTTTATCTAACATCTTAAAAAACATCCATATATATATTTACTTCATGCTTTGATTCATAAAAGAACAACCTTCCTCTATTTGTATTGTTGAAGGCCTTACGGTGGTAAAATATTACGTGACAACCTGCAAGTATTTTAACACATCAAATAGTTTATTCGTTGTCAACTACAAAGGAATTTGATTTTTTTTAATACGACTGATAAAATTCTTTTTTCGGTGACACCGGATCATTGGCGAAACACATCATGAATATTTAACAAGCCTCTTTTAAAATGTACCAATTTAATATTTTTTCTACATTTTGAAGCAGTAAAATTTTGTTTCTACAAAAGGATGATGGGAATACCCTGGACTGAACGTGTGAGAAACGACGAAGTTCTAGAAGCAATGTTAAAAGGACACTTATACTTAACATCAGGAAGAGACGGTAGACATTTTAGGGTACATAATTTGGAAAGAGGGCTTGCAAAATTTGATACTCACAGGGCAGAATGATTTCAAAATGGACAGAGGAAAACAATGCATGAAATACCTAGCTTGCGTAAATGGATGGCGGAGAAAGGTTTATAAGAGACTAGATTAACCGTGACCAATTGGGTCACTGACGGTTCAGGTTATATAAAACACTGAAGTTGATTTCATCATTCCATTGACATGAAAGTTAATTTTATTATGATTCAGTTAAATATTTCAATTTGTTCGTGTAATAATCGACCCAGTTTACAAGTTCATGTTTAACGTTTTACTGATTGTTTACAACGTTTAATGAGAATAGAACTTCCGGGATAAACTTGAAATTTAAATCAGATTAACTTAAAAATATTTTTTAATATGCTAAATTTTTTTAAAAATCATATTAACTTGAAATATATTTTAAATATGCCAAATAATATTTTTGGAATATTTAAAATATTGTCTTTTTAATGAAAGCGCAAATATAAATAATCTACAAACAACTGGACAAAACAGCAAAGCGGGATCTCTTTCTGTCTGTCTTTAACTTAAAATATTTTAATTAAAAAATTGTCTGTTTGAAGAAAGTTAAAATAAAAATATTTACTTCATAAACAATTCGTATTTAAAATTTTATTCACTTAAATATTTTTAAATTAGATTCACTGAAAATTATTTTTTTAAATATTTAAAATATCGTCTGTATAAAAAAAGCTGAATTATAAATAATTACTCTACAGACAACTGGACAAAACAGCAAATCGTGATCTCTTTGTGACTGTCTTTAACTTAAAATGTTTTAATTTAAAAAAAATGCCTGTTTGAAGAAAGTTAAAATAAAAATACTTACTGTATAAACAGCTCGTAAATCATTATGCTTCGAACACACACACCACTCAAGCACGCACGCAATAACAGACTTTCAGTATTATATAGATAACAAAAAGACAAAATAGATAGATAGTTTTGCCTATCGTCCAGTTCAGCCACCATACCGGTTTTTTTAACAGGTTTATCCCTTGTTTCCTATTTAGGATTGGGTTTCCAGTTCCTTCTAAAGTTTTTTCTATTCTCTTTCACTCACATTAGCCCTTTACATCTTAGTGGCATTATTGCCTTGGCTGGGATGAGTTGATTTTTAAAAAAGACCTAGAAAGGACAGAAAATTATGTAGAACCATAATCGCCAACGTCCTGAAGAGATACATCAGAGATGTAATTATGAGTTCAATGCCTGGGAAAGTTAGTAAAGACTCACACTCAGGAGAAAAATAAATAACAAGATGAGATATCCCTAGACAGCGAGAGCCAAACGAGAACTATTTATTCCCGTAGATTCAATAAAAGAAAAGTACCTGAATAAGGCCGTAGGACTTAACGGCCGGAACGTTGGGATACCAACAACAAAGATGAAGACATTAGTACTAATGTCAATAATGTAAATAGCGATAATTCGTTCACTTTTGTGCTATTACCCTTGAATTAAACATCTCATTACACCCCCATCCTCCAGCAGTAGATTAAATAGATTAAATAGCAGCGTAGACTGGTCTCACTAGCTTTGGTTAGTAACTAGCCTAAAATCAGTGATGCAATAAAAAAAAATCCAGTATCCTGCACTATCCGTTTGCTGATGAGAAGGGTCAAATAAGTACCAAATAAGAATTGAATCCATCGCTAGTTCTGCTGCTAAGAAAGTCGGGTCACTCTGTCCATCTAGACATTCTTTCTCTCTAGAATCTATCTGACATTTATATAAATCTATAATTCGTCCATTTTTTCAGTTGGCTTCAATAATCATTTAAATATTATAATGTTTAGAAGTAGCTTTAAGTTATACAATTTTAGAGTAATTAACAAAACAAAACTGAAAATTGTTAGAAAAGGCACCAAATCGTGTTTAGAAAACAACCTAGAGTGTTTAATTTTAAGAATGTTAAGTTACCTCATCGGTTATCCACTAAAACGGCTATCTATCCGATAAAGAAAAAAAGAGGCCAGTCTCCCGTGGACCATTGAAAAATGCAGTCCACGCAGTAGATTGATTGTCACGAACATGCAATCAAGTGCGCGGAAAACGTGGTCTACGTCTATCCAATTTAGTATAAAGGCCAGAGTCTCTGCTATCGTTTGATAGCGGAGGAGGAATCAGAGCTTGATCTACTCTGATTGGGTCGGCTTGGTAATGAGGGTGTATGATGTTGAAAGACCAAAACTCCCGGATGAACCAAGTCAATTTACATCACTGACGACTCCTTCCGGCGCCCTATTTAAGAGCGTATATTCAAAATAATCATAGAATCTTGCTGCCACATTTGCACCGGTTCCCTGAGATCTTTAATAAAATCCAAAGAAAAATCAGCAATATTATTGGACCAGGCCTGGTGCCTCCGCTTCAGTCACTTCACGCCACCATAATGTAGCTTCCCCGTACCTTTTCTATAAATGCTTTAATTGCTCAGATGAGCTCTTCGCTAAGACACTTAGACTTTATAAATTTAAGCGTACTACTAGATTGGCTACAAGGTCTCATCAATTCATAGTTGAATTGGCTAGATGTAACCGTAAGTTCTATGCTAACAGTTTCTTTTCTCGCATATTTCGCTTGAGGAACTGTCTTCCTGTACCCACCTCCCCATATATTGAAACTTTATGCTTCTACCTCGCACTTAGTAAATATATTTTACTATTTTACGAGACACAATATTTTTATCTTAAGACAAGAATAGTGACACATTGTGGGTTAACGTTCTCGACTGACATGAAGTGGAAAGATTATATTGAATCTATTGTTAAGTCAGCTGCTAAGAATGTTGGTTCCCTGTTTTGTGAGGGACAATTTTTATCTCCAAAATCTATCTTACATGTCTATATGTCTACCATTCGTCCAGGCTTAGAATTTTGCTACCACATAGGGTCCGTTTGCAACTGCTATTTGCCTAGAGCTCCTTGATAAAGAAGAAAGTAATATTATTGGTCCTGATTTGGTGGCTCGGCTTCAGTCACTTTCTCACTTTGCCTCCCTGTGCCTTTACTATAAATACTTCCATGATAATCGTTCGGGTGAGCTCTTCGCTATGGTACTTAGACTTTTTGAGACCGTTCTCTGGCTTCCATCAGCATGGCCGATGCTAACGCCCAGAAAAGTGACTCATTGCGCCTTCTCGGCTTAAAGTTTTCAGCTGACATGAAGTGGAAAGACTATATTGAATCCATTGCTAGGTCAACTGCTAAAAATATCGCCTAACGGTGTTAGACAATTTTTATCTCCAGAATCTATCTTACATATCTATGTCTGTCATTCGCCTATGCTTAGAATATTGCTGCTACATATAGTCCGGTCCCCTTTCTATTTACCTTGAGCTCTTTGATAAGATCCAAAGAAGAATCAGTAATATTATTGGTCCTGATCTGGCTGCTTAGATTCAGTCACTTTTCCACCGCCGTAAGGTTGCCTCTCCATGTCTTTTCGATAAATACCCTCATGGTATTTGTTCAGATGAGCTCTTCACATTGGGGCTAGATTTTAAATTGTTGTTTTATTCTCCTCCACCCACAGACAATGAATTGTACATATGGGGACTAGTTAGAACTTTCATAGAGACACCGCGGTATTATGGTGGATGTAATAAGAAAGGTAAGAATGCGTTGTTTTGGTGTAAGGAATATTGTTGCATGTTTGAGTCAGTGTTTGTGGCTAGAAAAGTTTTATGTTAAGACAGAAGACCATCCCTTTTCCCCATTTTGGCCTTGTGCCATATTTTGTATCTTTGTTCAAATAAATATCGCTATTCACTGTGGTAGCTAGACGTTTCGAATTTAAACGCAGTACTAGACTGGCATTGAGATCTCATCAATCTACGGTTGAGCTGGCTAGATGTAACCGCAAGTTCTATACTAACAGTTTATTTTCTTGCACATCTCCGTTTTGGGTACGACGTTAAATTGCATCCAACAGCAAGGCCTCTGATCAGGAGGTTTTGAGGAAGCGTGGAACCACCTCTTAATTACTGGTGTTCCCAGGTCCACCCTCACCCGGGGTGGTAGCACCGTTTCGGGTCCCAGCTATGGGCAAATAGTGAATTTCCAGGTCTTTTCCAGCACATTTATTTTTGAAAAAATATTATTACCAGCTATACGTTTTTGAAAAAATATTATTGCCAGCTATTCGTTTTTGAACGAATATTATTGCCAGCTATTCGATTTTGAAAAAAAAAAATTATTTCCAGCTATACGTTTTTGAGAAAATATTATAGCCAGCTATACGTTTTTGAAAAAATATTATTGCCAGCTGTACGTTTTTGAAAAAAATATTATTACCAGCTATACGTTTTTGAAAAAATATTATTACCAGCAATACGTTTTTTGAAAAATAATATTACCAGCTATACTTTTTTGAAAAATTAAATGGCCCAACAAATGTCGATATGCCGGTTAAACAAACAAACTATCTATCTTGCACATGTCGCTCTTCCGGTTCCATGCTTTCCAGTTTGATTTGATCTTCAAAAATTTAAATGCAATCTCAATCGTTATATACTGTCTTGATTATTCTTCTATTGTTCTAGTTACTTAGTAATGTTTCTGTTTTCTAATTCTTTCACACCGAGTAACCGCTTGTGGCTTTAGGGCATTTCTTGGAGTAAATTCGATTAAAAAAAAAATAAACGTTTTAGTCTGTTAATGCTTGGGTTCTTAAATATTTCTCATGCTGTAAACTAATAAAGATAGAAAAGTGTCTGTCCCCTCAAAGGGTGTAACTTTAAATGACGCATTTTTATATTGACATTCGTTAAATTGTATTCCTTCCTTAAATTGTATTCCTTCAGAGAGAACACTTTTCCCGGCTATAAAGGCTTCCGGAAAAAAAGAACTGGTCGCCTTACGTTCATGTTTAATTAGTAACTGGATTTAGAGGGTGAACTGAATGTATTGTGTTTTGAAGTTGGGCTCAAGGTGGATGTATATGTGCACTTAGATAAATATGTATAGATGTGATAGATGTGTGTGTGTGCTCGCATATGAATATGTATACTTGGGCATATCAAGAATAGTATGTTCATGCGTATGCGTTTGAGTGAGTGAAAGTATCTGTGTACGTCTATACGTATGATTGAATAAGTCTACGTAAGTGAATATTTGCACAGATAGATATTTAGATAAATTCTTGGCCTCATCAAGAAGGCATTCAAAAAAAGAATTCTAATGTTGGTCATATTTTGTGAAGACAGTCGGGCTAAGAAGTTTTCAACACTATATATATATATATATATATATATATGAGCAAAAGCCCGATGTCTGTCTGTCTGACTCCTCGATGTGCAAAACCTTTTTTGAAAATAAACTTAAATTTAAAATTTTGTTAGGTGTAAAAGCGTTAGGCAGGTCTATTATTACTAGTGTGTTGAGGGGGAGTGAGATTGTGAAAGTACATGAAGTGAGTTGGGGAGGGGGAAAGACGTCTCGCGCGTAGCAATTTGTAGCAAAAATTGTCGGACCAAGTTGTCAAGTGTAGAAAGATGGGTTGTGGTTAGATTATGATGTGATGAGAAAAGCGAGGAGAAAAAAATGGAATATATAATTATAACATATTAAATAAGATGAAACTAAAAGAAAAAAGTGAAGGCTCAAGAAATAGATAAAAATTTTGAAATCTATTGTTAACAAAAACGGGGTACAGGAATTAAAGAATAAAGGAAAAACTAGGAGAAAAAGTGTATACATATATATGTATGCATATGCGTACATAAGTGCACATAACAGTGTATAAATATACACAAGCCACCACACAAACATGAATCTCAATGCACATCTCTATCTATAAAAGGCAGGATGTGTGTGTGTGTGTGTGTGTGTGTGTGTGTGTGTGTGTGTGTGTGTAATGAATGCACGGCCACAATTTTTGACGGATTTGCACCAAAATTTACATGCACATGCTCCAATTTATTTGGAAGGCCAAGACCGACATTGCATTCCCCAACTCCCATCGATAGTGGAAATAATCGATTTTTTTTTCATGCTTCTACGGTAGTTTTCATGTAGTTTGCGGCCATTTACTACTGGCCAGAGTGAGAGCCTATAGCTGGCTGCCACGAATAGGCAGGAAGATTCTATAGACCAGCGTGAGAGCCAACAGCTGACTGATACGAATGTTAACTAGCATGCTAGCATGCAAAAAAATCGATAGCTGCATTCGTCACAAGTGGGAAAAATTTAAATCTGCATGGCACTTTACTCCAATTGGCTCATTCGCTTGCTTAAACTCAACGTTGATTCTGATTCCGCAGAACTGGGTTGGGTGTGAAAAATACTTGTTGTTAACATTCTTTTTTCATTCGGTTTTTCCAGTTACGAGTCCTTTTTTAAAGCTGATCGTTTTGTGTTCATTTTGTTTAGTTCTTTTTTCGTAACAGATTTAATGTTTAGTATAGAGCTTAGAAAAAATTCGCAGTGTGAGATAGGCAAGAAGTAAGGCATGTAGCAACATCAGTACGGCAAAGTGCACTCCTTTAAATGTGTATCTACACTAACCTTCCCCACTCCTTATATAAGCTTATATGTAAAGGAGCCATAGTAATAGAATCAATGATGGTATAAAAGTGGGTGACTGGAAAGTAGCCCTCACTATACAGGGTAATACTTCCGTTACTGAATAGTGTGTCATAAGGTAAATCATAGGTGGTAGAACATAAAAATATAGTAGGTAGGTGGGGTGATGACTGTTAAAATTGAGAGTTAAAATGTGGGTGGATGGCTGACTCATCGGAGGAGTGTTGTTACTGATAATGGGTTTTCTTGTGGAAATTGTACTCTCCGAGTAAACTCAAATCCATGTTTAGTCCCTCTATGTGGGAATTTACTTTTAGGATATACTTCAACTCCGATCTGCGTCTGTTCTCCCGGTTATCGAACCAAGACGCTAAATGCACGCACCCGACATCGTCGATGCTATGACCAGGTTGGTTGAACTGTACAGAGACCGGTGAAACTGTTGTTGTTGTCCCTGATGTTTTTGTTGTAGTTATTGAACCGTAAGCCGAACTCTGTTCCGGTTTCTCCCACATAATTCTCCTTCTCGCATTTTTGACAGAAAAGTAAATATACGAGATTGGAACTGTCACAGCTTAGAGCAGGTGGTTTGAATACCACTTGAGTACCGAGGGGTTGTAAATGTTGTGAGTGATGATGTGTTTGCAGACCAGGCGCCGGGGTTTGTTGCAGGTGACATTCCCTTGGTGAGGTGATGTGTTGCAGGTGTTGGATGATGTTAAATGTCTGTTGAAAGTTGGAAATAGGCTGCTGCCTCACGTGTTGGGGGATTGGCGCTAAATAATTTAATAATAATTTTGTGTAGTTTTAAATGTTGGAAATCTTTATTTAAGGTGTAGGAAATTTTGTGGGTGTTATAATTAAAATAAAAGACCATGGGTATTCTGGAATTATTCTTTTTAGTTACATAGTTGCATTAAACACATCTGTTATCGCAAGGAAGATTACAACATACACATAGGACATCTTTTGTAATCACTTTCATAATAGGAATTACCCACTCAAAATAATCAAAGAATCTATCAACAAAGCTTCAAAACATAACAGACACACTCTCCTCAACTCCTCTCCACGTCATATATATTAAAGGGCATCTTGCTATCCCCATGGCCTAATGAATAAAAGCGTTGGTTGAATCCAAAGATTTGTGAGTCTAATACCTGACCACAGCAGAGAGAACAAAAATTTGGAGAGTTGTGTTACTAAAGGGAAATGAGATATCCCAAAACGACATGGCACTTAGCATTAGAACAATCTTGTCCCGTGGTTTCGATTTGAAATCCCAACGTATATCACCTGAAGAAGGCCGGAGCGTACAACGGCCGAAGCGCTCTAACTATGGCAAAAAGGATAAGGACAACAGTCCGAATGATGTAAATAATTACAATACCTCATCTTAGAAATATATATATATATATATATATATATATATATATATATATATATATTCTGAGATGATTATATATATATTCTGAGATGATTATATATATATATATATATATATATATATATATATAAAGACATTTATGATATGTTTAACGTTCTTTTTATAGATACAAGTATTTAAGCAAATGCTCTGTTTATAATAAACAGTATTAAATAACATTTACCGGCCTGAATGTCCGAGAAATTTTCATAGAAAATTTTCGTTCTCCGACATTCAGGCCGGTAAATGTTATTTAATACTGTTTATTATAAACAGAGCATTTGCTTAAATACTTGTATCTATAAAAAGAACGTTAAACATATCATAAATGTCTTTAAATAAATTGTCGGACTCTGTCCAATTCAAAATATATATATATATATATATATATTTCTGAGATGATTATATATATATGAATTACCATATACTTGTATTTTGATTGGTCATTCTAGCTTATGTAACAGCGTTTACATATGATTTGATTATAGTTGTGAAGGCTTTGTGCACAACCAGCCACACTTTTTGAAGGGTCGAATACAAGGTCCCCAAACCACTCTCCTCAAGTTTTGAATTCAGAGTTGTCCATCTCCTAGACCACTTGCCATCCAAGGCTGTAGAACCCAGTCTGTCCTGCTATTTTCCCATAGCTTGAGGGAGAAGAAGAGGATTCATACTTTTCCCCAGGGTATTAGCACGTAAGTGAATATAATAGATTCGACTGGAACTCGCTATACACTACTGCATTCCTTATATATATATATATATATATATATATATATATATATATATATATATATATGGAAGAGGTTATAGTAGTTCCAACGAGAGAAAAGTGTGTATAATAAAAAGACGAATCCGCAGACATTTTGGGTTGTAATGTTAATTTTTTTTTAAAAATAATATTATGCTTTATTTTCCACCACTTTCCTACACGTGTTTAACGTGTAGCAAAATTATGAAAAAAAATTACGGAAAAAATTTTTTGGTTGCAATGTGGATTTTAAAAAAAAAAAATATATATATATATATATTGCTTTACTTTCCATAATTTTGCTGCACGTGAAACACGCGAAGCAAAATTATGGAAAATAAAGCATAATATATATTTTTTTTTCAAAAAAATCCACATTACAACCAAAAACTTTTGTGGTTTCTCTCTTCTTTTTAATATATATATATATATATATATATATATATATATATATAATTTAAATAAAAACAGACCACTTTAAGGTTTCATGTAATAAATTATTTCACCACAGCCCTTTTAAAGGACCGCGGCTCATCAGACTTTACTTCCAAAGGTTGAAACGAAACGAATGTGTACGATTGTTTGTGAGAGCAGCAATTTTGTAATTTTCCCTATTTCACCTCTCTTAACAAAATTACTGCTCTCACAAACAATCGTACACAACAATATCGTAAAATCAAAAGAAAATGGTTAAATCCGTCAACACAGATAATATTCTCCACACGTGACATTAACTGACGTTATTTTCAGTTAACAATATGAAAATAGCGTTTCCTACATTCCAGCTGCTAAGAACACTCTGTTTTTTGTTTTTATTAATTTCCTTGTTTAATTAAATTCATTTCGTTTTTTGCTTTGAGAAAGTCCACATTGGACGAAACGCGTCAGCAATTAATAGTGTTAATAAAATGTAGCAACGTGATTCCGCTACAAGACAATAAAAAATTTTGACCCTGAAGATGAACAATGATGTTCGAAAGTACTCGGTTATCTTACGGACAATATTTATTTCGATATAATTTTCAAATAAAAAGTCTCATTAGGAAATATGAGAAAATTCAAAAGAGAATATGCAAAACTATGTTGTCTTTGACATTCAACACAACATATTTAAATATATATATATATATATATATATATATATATATATATATATATATATATATATATATGCGCGTGTGTGTGTGCGTGAGCATGTTTGTGTGTATAAGGTATATATTAAAAGACATACATAAGAAAATGAAAAAGAGATGTGTAGGAGGATTTACTGTGTGTATATATGAAGCCTGTTATGCTTATTTCTGGTTATATAATTGTGAATATAAAAATGTAGTGTGGTAGTATTTCACTGTCTGTTTGTGATCATACGTACCAGATTATGTTTATGTAGTCGAAGACCTTAACCCTTTGAGCCCTGACCACAGCTTTCCCGGTGGTAGAGAAAAATTACGTAATGCCCAGCCACCGGTTGAACAGTGGTAGAGAAAATGACTTAGCCAGCCATCGGTTGAATAGTGTATAAACACTTGTTACTAGTTTTATATCTACCGTGAAACATTACATACCAATTATTTGCGAATTTATACTCAGGAGCTCAGGAAGAATGGTTAAAATTGTTTAAGAACGCAGGGCACAAAGGGTTAATTAATACTAGTATTTATCAAAACTGTTAAAACGGCTTCAGGCGAACACGTTAAATGTAAAAGAAAAGGAAAATGTATAAGAATTTGACTGCGTGTGTGTACACACGTGTGGATGTGTGCCTTAATAAATTCGCCCCACCCGACAAATTCGTTCTTACCTCACTTTTACCATGTGCTTTATGCCGTCGACATATATGTTTTCGCAGTAAATGAGGCGTTGTTGGAGTTGTCATTTTACAAAGTGACACCAAATAAAATCCACAAGTCTCCGAATCAACGAGACAAGTAGTAGTTGTGATTGTCGGCCAATATATTGAGAAGGACTGGGACGATCTCATTAAAGAAAATCGTGAAATAGGAAATAAGTTTGATAAAAGTAGGAAGGGGGGCAGCGAGGGGAGATCGCGAGTGACATGGTGGCAGTGCTTAAGCAAGTGGGTAGAGAATTAAGTGTAATAAGGAGTGTGAATAGAGAGGGAAAGTACAGCTGCGAGACCGAGAGGAAATATTGAAGTGAAGAAAAAAGAAAAGAGTGGCTCATAAAAATTTGAAGTACCGTAATTCCCTATGTATAATACGCCTTCATCCATAATACGCATCTCTAAAATTGTACTGAAAGTGTCGGAAAATGCTTCTATTCACGCATAATATGCAACCCTTGTTTGGGAATCAAACCCTATAAATTGTACCTCTTCAATTTCATTACAGACAGCATCTCCTACTGTTATTAAAAAAAAATGATTTTAAACATAGAATAATATTATTCTAATTTACTTTTATGGTAATTCTTATTTTATTTTACATTTGTAAGTATTGTTAAGTACATATGATTGTATTTGACATCCTTATGGGGTCACAATCGCCTAATGTTAGTGTCAAATTGTCGTATGTTTATGGTGAGTAGTAATTTCGCAACTGAAATCGACCTATGATACGGCGATTTTAAAGATTGTTTTGTAGCTGTGCATAACACGCAACCCAAATGTCGCTTATTGTTTTTTTTAGAAAAATGCGTATTATACATGAGGAATTACGGAAATAAAAAAAGAAAAGGTGAAAAAATAGATGAAAGGATAAAACAAAAGACTCAAAAATAGAAAAGAGAACATAAAAAAGAGAAAGGAACAAAAATGGATAAATAAATGTACAATAGAAAAAAGAGAGTATAAAGGGAAAAAAAGAGACAAGTAAAAAACGTGAAATAATTGAAGGAGAAAAGAGAAATAAAAAAAATGTAAATTGTCAACTACAGAGTGGGGAAAATATGAAAATTTTAAAAAGATGTAAATAAACAATGGCAAAAAATAAAAAATAAACAGAAGAAAAGTAAAAATAGATGTAACGTGAAATAACCGGAAAAAATTATATAAAAAAAATATGTAAATTGAAAATGACTGACGGAGAAAAGATATGAGAAGTACAAACAGATTTAAATTGAAAATGGCAGAAAGTGTAAAAAGGAAAAAAGTGAAAACATGTGCAACATGAAATGGGGGAAAGTGAAAACAGAATGTCAACAAAAAAAAGATGTAAATAACTAGAAACAGAGAGAAGACGAGAGACAAGAACGTGTAAATTGACAATGGCAGGAAGAGAAAAGTGAAGAAAAAATAACAGATGTAAAATGACAATGGAAGGAGAAACTTGTGAAGTTAAAGCAGATTAAATGATTATGTTAGAATGAGAAATGAAAAGAAAAGAAAAATTATGAAAAAGAAGAATAAAGATGCGGGAAAATGATGAGAATGAAAATAGCAGTAGGAGAAACGAGACGACAAGAAAAATGATAGATGTAAATTGACACTGGAAGAAAGAGTCAAGGAATGAAAACGGAGTCTTAAATTGGCAATGGCTGGAGTAGAATAGAGATGTAAATTGACAATTGAAAAATGAGACAAGGAATGAAAACAAAGTCTTAAATTGGCAATGGCTGGAGTAGAATAGAGATGTAAATTGACAATTGAAAAATGAGACAAGGAATGAAAACAAAGTTTTAAATTGGCAATGGCTGGAGTAGAAAAGAAATGTAAATTGGCAATGGAAGAAGGAGACACGGAATGAAAACAAAGATTTAGATTGGCAATGGCGAGAGTAGAAAAGAGACAGATGTAAATTGACAATGGAAAGAGGATTCAACGAATGAAAACAAAGATTTTAATTGGCAATGGCGGGAGTAGAAAGGAGAAGTCAGGAAAAACAGATGTAAAGTGAAAACAGCAGAAAGAGAATAGACGAGAAAATTAAGAACAGATGTAGTTGGCAATGGAAGAAGGAGAGAGAAGTACAAAAACATGTAAAGTAACAATGGCTGAGAGAGAGACGAGAATAAAAACAGATGTAAAGCAGAAAAAAGTCAAATGGCAAAATGTTAATAAAAGGAATTATGAGTAGAAAAAAAGAAGAAGTAAAAAACAGATGTAAAGTGACACCAACAGAAAGAGAAGCGAGAAGAAAAACAAAACACAAACAGATGCAACAATTAAATACCGGAAGACGAAACAAGAAGAGAAGATTGAAAGAAAATGGTGTAAAAAGAAAACATCAACGAAGAAACATGGAGAGAAAGAGAAACGTTACGATGTAAGGCGGAAGAGAAATAAAAACAGAAAGTGGCAATTGCTTAAAGTCGAAATAACAGATGTAGAGTTACACGTGCAGAAAGAGAAAAAAGAAGGTACGAAAAATAAATGCAAATTTGGAATGGCCGAAGGAGGAAAGGGCTGAAAAAAAGAATTATGTAAACTGAGAATTGCAAGAAAAACGAAAAGAGAATTAAAGTTACAATTGTTTCGGGGCAAATGAAAGAAAAGAAATCATATTCGATTTTACAATTAAAGTCTCCTGGAGAGGGGTTGTATTATCTGTGAATTACAGAAAAATGATCAGTAAACATTTAATTTCATTTATTACTATTAGTCTAATATCTTGATATCAAACACTATAATTATAAAGACAGCTTGCCTTAAAATCGTTATCTTCCAAAAATACTCTGATCGAAAGTTTTGGGTGAAATGCAATCTTTGTTTTATGTACAGTGGGTATCAAAATTATTTAACAAATCGTTTTTGTATAAATTCCACACTAAAAGAATATTCAATTTAAATGATATTTCAAATAGTTTAACTAAAAATTTTAATTTTAACTAAACATAAAGGAAAACTGAGAAACGTCGTGTTAAATACTTTTGGACGCAGTCAAATTCAAAAATTGGCAATAAAAGTACACAAAAAATAATATTTCTCAATTTTCCTTTACGTTTAAAATAATATTTCTCAATTTTCCTTACGTTTAAAATATTTGAAGTAAGTATCATTCAAATTGAACATTTTTTATTGTGAAATTTATAAAATAAAACGCGCTGAATAATTTTGCTACCCACTGTATGTGTGTGTGTATGTATGTATGACCCAAACCTTGCGAGTGAAATTGGGTAGAAGGAATTCTGTGGGAGCCGTCGATGGTTGTGCAAGCACAAAGTCACAAGTCATCGTGACCGAGTGTTTTTTCGTGTTCGCCTTGTTCAGACTGTTGATCACGCCAGATAACGCGCTCTCTCCCAGAAACTGTAACTTAAGTCCGTTTAGCATAGTTATAATATAAACTACAGGTGGGATCTGTGGGTGTTGAACAAACACAAATGTGCCTGAAAATGTGCCTGCAACTAGCTTCCCTAGTAGACGGGCATCCTTGAATACGAGTGGCTAGCCATTATTTTTTATGTTTGTATGTATGTATGTATATATGTATGTATGTATTTTTCTTCGTTTTCTACGGCTTACCAAACGTTTGCAGCCTTTAAAGCCAAAAAATATTTTAGATTGTAAGAAAGTTTGGAGATGATAATGATTCACTGACACAACCAATTAACCCATAGCTGGGGGAGAGGAGAAGGATTAATACTTTTCCCAAGGTTATTTGCGTGTAAGTGAATATAACCGAACTGGAATTTGAACTCGGTTCTCCGATTAATAACTCCGAGCCATTATCTATTACACCACCCGCACATCCAAACTTAAATCACCTGGTATCACCCAAGCGGTTACCCAATTGGGTACTGACAAGGCTTGACATTGCTTAACTTAGCCGATGTTTCAACGTGATGTTGCCGTCAGCCTGTATGTATGTATGTATGTATATACTTAATAAAATTTCAAGTTGACTTGTCACTCAGGAACAGCAACAGAAGATACACCGGCAGCAATTACAAAACTTACAGACAAATCAAACTGTTTTTACTTGCTGAGTCTGTCAAAAGCATCTCAAGTCCATCGCTGGCTTTAAAAGCCATTGCAGCTCACATAACAACTAAGAGACGATAATTCCAAATCAGAAAGAGGAGATAAATAAGAAGAAAAAAATAGTCATGCTCGTCTGATGAGTTCGACAGCCATCATGATGACTATTACAAGACTCTGAGATAAAATATATTACCATGGTTCAAAGCCAACTACCCAGAGGGAAACTATGTATGGACCCAGGATGGTACTCCTGTTCATACAGCCAAAAAAGTATAGAATTTCTGCAAATCTAATTTTGCCGATTTTGGGCCATCACATTCCTAGCCCACTTCCATCCCAGATCTCGACCCTCTAGATCATGTTGTTTGGAGCGCTTTAGAACATGCTACTAATAGAAACTTCCATCCAAACGTTAACTCTCTTATGGGTACCATCGAAAAAGAGTGGAACAAGATGTCCTTCGGGGGAGGGGGCGCGTGGAGGTAGTAATCGAGAAACAAGGAGCACATATCGAATAAAATGTTCCTTTCGTTTTGTATTTGTATGTTGGAACCATTCGTATGTCTTTAAATAAACTAATTAATCAAGTATAAGTCTTTTTATTTCAATAAGTCTTTTTATTTCAATACCAAAATTATGCTTTTTGCTTCCCCATCCTGTAAGTCTACCCGCCAGAATCAATCTGACATATTTATAAGTCTACCATTCGTCCATCCTTTGAATATGGTAATTTTTTTTGATGAACTTTCCGCGATAGTAAGTTTAATTCCCCCCTCCCTCTCCTCGTTAGGTGACAGCGATGTTAGTTCTCTGGTAGATGTGGGGCATTTTTCGTTTCTCGAATGTGTGTTTGAGTAAGTGTTTGGTCGAATGATTGTTGTTAATTACCTAGTTCCGCATTAATTTCGTCCAGTTAACTGATTTTTTGTCACAGATAAGGATTGGGGGGGGGGTATTACTAACACTATTTTATTTAGTTTCTTGTAAATAAATTGTTTTCATTGTAAATATTCATTGGGTTTTCATTTTTTTGCCCATCCACCAGAGACAAATTGTACAGGACTAGTTAGGACAACATAGAGACTTGAGGTATTATGATGACTGTAGTAAGAATGGTAAGTAAGAATGTGTTGTTTTGGTGTAAGGAATAGCGTGGTATATTTGGGTCAGTAATCGTGGCTAGCTTAGGTTAAAGGTAAGACTGAAGACCAGCCTTCCCCTATCCCTCACTTTTGGCCTTGTACCACATTTTTGTATTTTTCAAAATAAATATTACTTACCTCTATGGTATATAGACTTTATGAATTTAAGCGCAGTACTAGATTGGCAGTATAGTCCCATCAGTTTACAGCTGAAATGGCTAGATGTAACCATAAGGCCTATGCTAACATTTTTTCTGGCACTTCTCGTTTGTGGAACTCTCTTCCGACTCCTTGCTCCCCAGTCAACTTCGATCTTCAAAAATTTAAATGCAATGTCAATTGTTATCTTCCGTCTTCTTAATTCTTGTTCTTTTATTCACATTTCTACTTAATAGTATTATATTCTCTAACTCTCAGTAACTCCTTGCGTCTCAGTGGCTTTATTGTCTTGCTTGGGGTGAAATGATTAAAAAAATATCTGATATTATATGTTTATAAAATTTCAGTCCTCATTGTAGGTTTCTGTCCATAACTCCTTAATACTTAACGTCCCCAAAATGGGATGGTGGACATTAATATGCTAATGTAAATTGTGACTGGGCAACCAGTCTAGATGAAGGAAAACTCTGAATTCAAGCCAACTTCTGCTTTGTACGCCTTGCTTCTTTAACTTCTGAGAAAAGGGACAAGATAACTTCAACATCCCTAGAGCAAAAGGAATCGGCAAGCCATTGCACTATTCTGCTTTGAATATCGCCATGAGCCACAATTGTGAGATGGAGGGGGAGTCGTGACGACAGCGGCGCAAAATGTGCCACCTGAATAAATGATGAAAAAAACTGTACGGATGGTGTAAGATAGATAGCATGAATGAGAGGAGGAAGAATGAAGAAAGAAAGAAAGAAATAGACAAAAAAGATGTAAGTAACGGACAGAGAGTAAAGACAAGAAAAGAAGAGATAGATAGTATGAATGAGAGGAGGAAGAATGAAGAAAGAAAGAAAGAAAGAAAGAAAGAAAGAAATAGACAAAAAAGGTGTAAGTGAAGGACAGAGAGTAAAGACAAGAAAAGAAAAGAAGAGATAGATAGTATGAATGAGAGGAGGAAGAATGAAGAAAGAAAGAAATAGACAAAAAAGGTGTAAGTAAAGGACTGAGAGTCAAGACAAGAAAAGAAGAGATAGATAGTATGAATGAGAGGAGGAAGAATGAAGAAAGAAAGAAATAGACAAAAAAGGTGTAAGTAAAGGACTGAGAGTCAAGACAAGAAAAGAAGAGATAGATAGTATGAATGAGAGGAGGAAGAATGAAGAAAGAAAGAAATAGACAAAAAAGGTGTAAGTAAAGGACTGAGAGTCAAGACAAGAAAAGAAGAGATAGATAGCATGAATGAGAGGAGGAAGAATGAAGAAAGAAAGAAATAGACAAAAAGGTGTAAGTAAAGGACTGAGAGTCAAGACAAGAAAAGAAGAGATAGACAGCATAAGTGATAGGAGGAAGAATGAAGAAAGAAAGAAATAGACAAAAAAGGTGTAAGTAAAGGACTGAGAGTCAAGAAAAGAAGAGATAGATAGCATGAATGAGAGGAGGAAGAATGAAGAAAGAAAGAAATAGACAAAAAGGTGTAAGTAAAGGACTGAGAGTTAAGACAAGGAAAGACGTAATAGACAGCATAAATAACGAAGAAAGAAAGAAAAAATAGAGAGAATGAACTTAGGAAAAAATTTAAGACGAAAGGTCTCGACATTTGCCTACGTGAGACAATAAAATGTCTTTCGTGTGACCTTTTCTCGCGAATATTACAGTTTCAATGAGTGGTGAGCGATTATCTTGCTATTTGGCGTTGTATTTACAACCATTACAGTCTAATTTTGTTTAGATTCGAAAATTTTAATGATCTCTTTTGACATTTTATACATGTAAATACGTTTTGCAATAAAGGTTGGGAAAGAATAAACAGTTTAAACAATGAAAACAGAATATAAAAATTAAAGTAAAAATCAACTCGGCTTAACTCGTGCAAAAGAAGCGAAGATATTTAAAAAGGTTTAAAAGGAAATTAAAGACACAAATAAGCGGGTAGGAATGTTGGCTTCAAAAAAGAAATAAGCTTAGCTCGATATCAAAAGAAGGAGAATGGAGAAAGAAGACGTTAGGAAGAAGGAAGAGAAATAATATCGAGATATAAATATCTAGCAAGCTCAGAGAGTTAATTATCTGAGAAGTGATTTAACAGATGACGAAATATGTAAACATCGAAATCCGAAAAATCGTTCGAAATATTCTTTTTTCAACCATTTCATCACAAGCAAGACAATAAACCCACTAACTGCAAGGGCTTACTACTGAATGTAAGAGAATATGATAAAAAAAAACTTTATTATGGAGAGAGAACAAGAATTAAGATGTCAAAAATAACGATTGACATTGCATTTAAACTTTTGATGATCAAAATTGACTGGAAAGCAAGAAGCCGAAAGAAATTTGTACAAGAGAGAAGTGCAATAGAAGAAAATGTTAGAATAAAACTTAGGGTTACATCTAGCCATTTCAATTGTAAAATGATGAGACCTTGCCGCCAATCTAGTACTGCGCTTAAATTCATAAATTCTATGTACCATAGTGAAAAGAAGAATTAGCATGAAATTATTTAAAGTAAATGCGCAGGAAAGCTACATTATGGTGGTAGGAAAGTGACTGAAGCCGAGACACCAATAAGTGAATCTTATACGAGAGAAGAAACTGTTAGCATAGAACTTACGGTTGCATCTCGCCATTTCAAGTGTAAACCGATGAAACTGAAACGTTACCGCTAATCTATTACTACGCTTAAAATAATAAAGACTGGGTACCAAAGAAGAAAGCGATATTTACTTGTATTTATTTACAAAATGTGGCACAAGGCCAAAATGGGAAATGTGGAA
Organism: Acanthosepion esculentum; assembly: GCA_964036315.1. NCBI lineage: Eukaryota > Metazoa > Mollusca > Cephalopoda > Sepiida > Sepiidae > Acanthosepion > Acanthosepion esculentum. Next base: position 13,089,777 of record OZ038493.1, read on the forward strand.
AAGTGTGGTCTCCATCTGTCTTAACTTTACCACAATAATCCTAACACCAAAATGACACATTCTTACTTTTCTTACTACACCCACCATAATACCTCATTGTCTCTATGAAAGTCCTAACTAGTCCCCATATGTACAATTCATTGTTTGGGGGTGAGGGAATAAAAAACAATTTAAAAACTACCCCAATGAGTATTTACAATATGAAAACAAAACTATTTACAGGAAAGCTAATAAAATAATGTTATTAATACACCACACACACACAAATGTGGCAGAAACATCAGTTCACTGGACGAAATCAATTCGGGACTTTAATAATATAAAACATTCATTCATCCCATTCCAAAGAGGAAAGATTATCATAACAATTGCCATGAAAATATTTATAGAATAGGCATTTGTAATATTTATAGAAAAGGCATTTGTAATATTTATAGAAAAGCCAGAGGTAAGCTATGTTACTGTAGTGGGAAAGTGACTGAAGCCGAGATGTCAGATGCAGATTTTTTTTGTATTTTATCTAGAACTAGCAGCATGGCCAGGCGTTGCCCGTGCTTGATTCAAAAATCGTACGACTCATACAGCAATCGCTATCACTTGACTTAAAATAACAATGTTAATGTTTAGCATAGAGCTTATAAAAAAATCGCAATGTGAGATAGGAAAGAAGTTTGGGTTACATATGAAATAGGCAGTGAAGTACTGAGGTGTACTGGGCCGCGTAGTAAAGGCAGTACACTTCAACTTACAGTGAAAACTGTAACGTGGAGGTAAAATAAGTTGGGCAAACGATTGAGTTAACTTGCGACAGCAGTTAACTGTCTAATAGCAAAACTGAACTACGAAAAGGTAGAAATAGGTATGGAACGCTAAGATGGACTGGGCTGCGCAGTAGAGGCAGCACGCGGAGATAAAATGGGTAATGCAAACGTTTAAGCAAATAGGTAACTTGCGGTAGCAGGAAGCTCTCAATTAATCCAAGGACTGATGCGTTAATGGTGATCAAATCAAGACGTGAGTGCGGACGCAGCCGCGCTGAACGTATTTAAAGGGAGCGTGACTTGTCATTGATTGGTGTAGCCTGGACAATGGCCATGACTTAGACCAATGAATGAGCTCACGCAAAATGGAAGATGCTAGCGCGCATTCACGCACACGCGCATGATTTGGCAAGCGCAAGGCTTGGCCGTAAAAACCTGCCTGCTGCATATGCAGCTTGGCTCTGACGCACGTGATGTCGTCGATGAGAATGCAAGGAGCTGCAATGAAGCGTTTGCTCGTTTGATTTGTGTGACAACGAAAAGCCGCTAACCGTTTGCCGGCATTAGCTTTGAAATGGATTGGGAGGAATCCCTGCTGTTTTAGCGCAAAAACTCTTCGTCAGGTCTGGGATGCGAATAAAGGGAGTGCTTATTTCGGTATAATGCGACGATTAAAGCAAATGTGTTGACAAAGTCGAATATGTCATTTGTGGCTCAAAGCCAGACTTGGTAGCAGGGATAAAAAAGCAGAATTTCAATGGCCCTGCACCCATTCCAGAATTTGAGGTCAAATGTTTTCTTCCACTCCACTGCATTCACTGACCTGTTTCTTCCCGCGCATAGCGTAACCTTAAATTAATCTGCATTTAGGAAAAAAATACCCAACCGGAAAAATATTTTTAATGGTTGACCGATTGTCGATTTGCACTCTGTTAGGGTGGCGCTCAGAGTTGAAACTTCACATGGTGACTTCCAATGGCCTCCTCATAAATCCGGTCGGTTTTCGCTAAAACCGGCACGCGGTTCAGGCGCAATCTGGGCAAATCTGTTTTGGGGTTTTCCGCGCTGTTTAGGGGTCCGTGGCCATGAAACTTCTGGACAACACTTCTAATGGTAGACTCTAAGAGGGTGTCAAATTTGGTTCAAATGCGATCATTCCTTCTGTAAGCAGATTTTTTCGGAACCTAAGTCCGAACTCAAAAATCGGGCTCCGTTATGTCCTTACGGCAGCCATTTGCAAACTTGTGGTGAAAACCGCATCGAAATCGGGTGAGAAATGCGGCCTGGGCGAGGTCACAACGCCCACGACATACAGACAACATGAGAAATATACATAGTAGATATCTAAAGATATAGCCGAAGCAGCAGACCAGATCAGATGTGACAACAATATTCAATGGCGGACTTATAAATATTTAAGATAGATTCAGGCGAGAATTTTTTTCTAACACAACACTGTGAACCATCATTCATATCGGCAAACCTAACAATTGATTCACTGTCATTTTTCATCATCATGTTTTTTAAGCACATCACGCCAAACAAGGTGGAAGTGTCACTAGTACGTAGGGGGGGTACAGAGAGTGAAAGTAAGAGAAAGGACAAGGGAGAGGAGGATTGCTGAAAGAAGCACAGCGATCAATGTATCAGAAGAAAGTTTTTGCCTGAGAAAGTGCAATACGTTTCGCGTATATTTGAATTAATTCAAATTCCAGCGTTCCTAAAAATACTAGGATATGGTCAACAAAATTTTGTTTATCGTATTGACAGCATACAGTTCTTGACAATCACTGAGACAGTATGAATTACAATAATTTCGCACAGTTTATTCAATTAAAATAAAATTGCGTACAGAATATTTAAATTTCGGCATTAAATAACCAATGAGTTGATATGCCGTAAAACAAAAGCAACAAATAACGTATATTATTTAAACATTTATTTAAACATATTATTTAAACATTTATTATTTTAACATTTATTATTTTAACATTTAAATATTATTTTAAACATTATTTAAACATATTATTATTTATATAGAATTATATTTATATATAATTAATTATATATATAATTATATTTATATATAATTAATATATATTATTTATTATTTTAAACATTTAAACCTTATTTTAAATATTATTCAAACATTATTCTTTATATATAATTATATTTATATATAATTAATTATATAATATATAATTATATTTATATATAATTAATTATATAATATATAATTATATTTATATATAATTAATATATATTATTTATTATTTTAAACATTTAAACATTATTTTAAACATTATTCAAACCTTATTATTTATATAGAATTATATTTATATATAATTAATTATATAATATATAATTATATTTAATGTAATTAATATATATTGTAATCCACAGACAGATTGTTTCACTGTATCACAGCTCATCAGTGTAACTAGACATTCGATTGCCTACAAGTCGGGATCGAAACCCGACTAATTTTCGCATCAGTCGGAGATTTTATTATTTTAAACATTTAAACATTATGTTAAATATTATATAAACATATTATTTATAAAGAATTATATTTATATATAATTAATTATATAATATATGATTATATTTATATATAATTAATATATATTATTTATCATTTTAAATATTTAAACATTAATATTAAGTTTATTTAAACATGTTATTATGTATGTAGAATTATATTTATATATAATTAATTATATAAGACATAATTATATTTTTTTATAATTAATATATATTATTTATTTTATTTAACCATTTTTTAAACATTATTTAAACACTGGAAAAAATGCATTAAAACTAAATTTACAGCACTTATCGATTGAATTTAAAGTTGTTTGGAAGAATTCTTCCTGCATAATATATATCATACTTCCGGTTTTGCGAACGTCCCGATACGATCACTGAAGTTAAGCAACATCGAGCCTGTCCAGTACCTCGTTAGATGACCGTTTTGGAATACCATATGTGCGGGTGGTGTAATGGATAATTGCTCGAAATTGTTAATCGGAGAGCCGAGTTCCAATTGGGTTCAATTCGGTTTTGTTGGTTCGTTACATTCACTTACGCACAAATAACCTCGAAAAAGTTACCACTCCACCTCTTCTCCGTCCCTCCCCCGAGATGGGGCGTAATTAGTAAGACTTGTATCACTATAAGTTCCGGAAAAAATCTTTTCTGCATCAGTCTGTATAAGATCTCACTCTCTTTCCCTCTCACCTCTCTATGTCTATCTCCCCCTAATAAACCTCATATTGAAATCTCTGTCTTTCTTCCCCTTTTCTTTCTTTCTCCCTTTTAATTTTAAAACTTATTCCTATCTCAGTTTTTCCTCCTTTTTTCTTCTTTATATATATATATATATATATATATATATATATATATATATATATATATATATATATGGATATTTCAACAAAATCATGTAAGAATCGCTACATAATTACAGACGTGTTTCAACATAACCATGCGTCTCTTCAGGCGATTGTAAATTACTGGCGAGTGAACGATAAATTTGGTTACAAAAGCAAAATGCATCGTCATTTTTGAAAACAAAATAAGGTTTGAGGGTTTTACTCTGATCGAATATGACCTATGTTTTTATTGTAATATTCTAAAATAAATAATATTGCTCTACTATGTATTGAGCCCTCTTTTAAATTAATGCTACGTACGTTGGAAGTGTACTCTATTCGTTCTCATCGTACCTGGATATATATATATATATATATATATATATATATATATATATATATATATATATATATATATATCCAGGTACGATGATTGGATCTAGCATGAAACAGACTGTCGCCTCTAAGTGTTGACTTCTATGTTCACTTTTATATTTACACACGCTCTATCTCTGATATTGAGCACTTTATCCCATAAATATAGCACACTTTAAGACTATATTTCTTCATATATATATATATATATATATATATATATATATTATATAAACTGTTACATTAGGACATGTAAGTTACTGCTAAAAAATTGTACATTTTGTTTCGACGTTTAACATATATATATATATGTTTAACACACACACACATATATATATATATATATATATATATATATATATATATATATATATATATATATATATATATATATATAGTTGTGTATTTGGACAGCAGTCCCTCATTTATTCATGTATCGTTGAACAAGACTGTCGCGGTACTTTTGCTTATAATGTATTTCTTGTATAGGTCTTTTCTAGTCTGGATTTGATGAATATAAAAATAGTCGAAAGATTCATTGATTCCGACCGCTTTCGGCTAAACTGTTTGTCATATTCGAGTATTATTATTATTAGTAGTAGTAATAGTAGTACTAGTATTATTAGTAGTAGTAGTATTATGGTGTATGTTATGTTTCTTGCTTTGTATTCTGTAGAGCCGCGTCCAAACAATGGTCCTTAGGCCATACAGGAAAATTATCATTTAATTGATAGGACTTTTCTTACTATATGGGATGTCCCTTGTAGGGCTATGTTCTGTGCAACTTGTATGTTGATGTTATATCTACAGGACATATCTAATTTTTACATACGAACAAAACAAATTACTCACTACAAAGATGCATTCTGTTTTCGATGCGCATGCATCTCGAATGGTGAGAACCGAAAATGTTTATGAACAATTCTCTTATAGAGGAATTGTTTATTACAATTTTCGGTTCTCCCCAGTCGAGATGCATACACATCAAAACAAAATGCGTCTTTGTAGTGAGTAAGTTGCTTTGTTCGTATGTAAAAATTATAATAAATAATTATTGCTCTACACTTGGTATTGAGCCCTCTTTTGAATTAATGCTGTGAATGTTAGAATTCATATTATTTTCGTTCTCATTACATTCGGGTTCATATATATATATATATATATATATATATATATATATATATATATATACATATATGCGCGAAAATATTGGATACATGAAATTCTTGACGGTTTTAAGAAAAAATTATAAATAATTAACAACAATCAGGAAGAACAGCCAAGATAATCTTATTATATGTGCCGTGTCCCATCAGAAGATTGACGATCATTGCTCTCCACAATTTCCTGTCCTTCGTAGACGTTAGTAAACTTTTGGCTTTTTTCTATCACTACTAATCCCTGTTTTTCCAATCATTAGGTGGCTTATAGCCTGTTTTCTTCTGTCCCTCTTCTATATGCCCTGTGATTGTCAAATTTTCTAACCCTATTTCTTCATTGTTTGCTCCAGAAATGTCAACTGTCTCTTTTTGATGTTAAGTATGTGTCCTTTCTGTTTACATATTTCTCTTAAATTTCGTCGTTCCCCACACTGCAATTCAAACTCAGAATACCAAGGTTGTTAAGAAGTAAACGATGCATTTATAATATTTTAATTGGGCCGTTTCAAAATCGCACTGTATCAAAGCCCTGCCCCAATGCCTCACAGTACTAATGGGTGGGAGTATCATGATTTCAAATGACTGACATTTCGAGTTTATTATTTATTGCACGTCTGAGGTTTGTTCAATCCAAGTATCCTTTCAAACTTTGAACGAAAAATAAAATGATATAGAATAATGAGTAAAAGACTTAAACGGTTTGGAAACTTGAATAATTGCCAAAGCAAAGAATGGATCTTTAATAATAAAGAAAATAAAAATATAAAGAGAATAGTAGAACTTTGATTAATTCTAAAAAAAAATTTTAAAATAGGAGAATTTACTATTTGCTTTTGAGCGGAGCTGGCATTGAAAATCGTGTAATTTGTGGCGTTCAAAATAAAGAAATCAAAACATTTAAAATAAAAGAAAGAACGAACAATAGAAATTCCACCTTTCAGGAATGCAATGGGAAATGGGCAGACTTTTCATTAAAGATGTTTTAACAGGCAGAAGTCTCATGAAATAAAGAAATACTAATGAGAATAGAAAAAAAGTGTTTAAATAATAAAAGGGAAAAGAAGTGCTGTATTTTAACTTAGTTTTACTTGTTCTTGAGACGGGGAATAATCTTCACAGACGTTGGGCAATAAAGATTAACCGTTCAATAGACGACATTTGTTTGGAGTAGAAAAAGTCAACCGTTTACCTAGAAACAGTATTTTTTTTACATCTGGTTGGCCTTTTTGAGCAGTGTGATAGAAAACAAGCCTAGTTGTCTCCCCTTCAAACTACTCGACATTTTTTTTAAAAAAATCAATAACCCCGATCAAGGCAATAATGCCACGAAGATGTAAGGGGCTACTGAAAGTGAAAGAGAATGAGAAGATTTTACAAGGAATCGGAAACACAACCCTGTACACGAAACAAGGGATACACTTCTAATCCTGTTCAAAAGACCGAGGAGGAGTGAGAACCGGAATAAAGGAAATAGTCGAAACTCATGTGCAGTAATCAAATTGCATTGAATAAATTTTCGATACAAGCTTAAATATAAATTCGTTACATCACCCCGTCTACACTTTATCTTCATATATGTGTTTGTGTGTGTGTGTTACGACGCTTTTCGACATCTGGCAGCATTTGAAAAGTGTATCTAACTGTAAATAAAAACAGACGAACTTAAATGTGAAGCTATTTTTATTTTTAAGCTTTTCACCCCAAGCAAGGCTGGAAGCCACTAGCACGCAAGGGGTTACAGAAGGTTTGGAGGAAGAGCAGATAGGAGTGGTAGAGGAAAGGATGTGGAGAAAGATAGTGGATCGATCAAGGCAAGGGGGTTACAGAAGATTTGGAGCTAGAGCAGATAGGAATGAAAGGGGAAAGGATGTGGAGAAGGGAAGTGGATAGATCAAGGCAACTGGAGATGTCGATTGACGTTACACTTAAATAGTTGGAGATTATATTTGTCAGGGAAACAGGAATAAGGAAGGGAGTTCCACAGGCGAGAGGTGCGAGACATGAAGCTATTGGAGTAGAAGAGACGTCTACATCTAACAGTTTCAACAGTGAAGGGGTGGGAACGGGATGCCAGCCTCGTAGGACGCTTAAATTCATGATGCCTGGGAACCAGCGAAAGCAGCTCATCGGAGCAATTACCGTGAAAGTATTTGTAAAAAAGACAGAGCGAGGCAACCGCGCGTTCGTGAGAGAGCGACTGCAGACGAGATGACAGATCAGGGCCAATTACATTGCATATCCGTCTCTGGATCTTATCAAGAACCCTGAGGCAAACAGCAGGGGCTCCAGACCATATATGGCAGCAATACTCCATGCAAGGGCGAATGGTTGATTTATAGATTTGGAGGATCGATTCCGGGGAGAAAACTTTCCTGGCTCGGCAGAGGGAGCCAACTTTCCTTGCGGTGGATGAAACAATTGACTCGATGTATTTGTTCCATCTCAGGTCAGAGGGCAGCGTGAGACCGAGCAGCCGCAGAGAAGAGCTCTCGAGAAGTTGGGCTTCAGACCTTCTAATGGGATGCAGGGATGGATCCCTGTGGTGGTTAATAGAGAGCAGTTTTGTTTTAGAGGCGGTAACGTTAACCAACCAATTCTTGCCCCAGTTCACAACCGATTGTAGGTCCTTTTCGAGAGGAACTGCCAGGTTAACTTTGTCAACATCACTAGATTTGTTTTTGAGGCAATTGTGGTGTCATCCGCGTAGATGCCGACTTGGGAATCTATGGCGTCAGGAAGATCATTTATGAATATAAGGAACAGAGTAGGGCCTATATATAATGCAATTTGACTAGTGCCCATAATTGGACTTCGATCATTACTTTTATAGTTGAGTAGTTCGAGGGGGAGACAATTATGTCTGCCTTCACTACACAGACATATAAAATATCAAGAGAATCCTGTCCTAATTTGATTGACCGAAGAAGAACAAATTAGGCGATTAACATAACCACTAAACCAGAATTCGCAATACCACAAGATAAACCAATATTAAGTTTAGCGCACCGACACTGCCCTGTATTTACCTACCTCTCCACGAGGGTAGGATATGTTACAAGGTCAGTTTAATGTAGAGTGCCCAAACGCGTACACATTAGCCAAGGATAAAATTATCACAGTCCCCGCGTTATGTTGGTGTCTGTATCCACCATTGCTATTATTATTATTATTATTATTATTATTATTATTATTATTATTATTATTATTATCACTCTTCCACATAAAGACATATCAGCTTCGAGATATATCTGAGTAGTCGGACATTCTAAAAAATATCAAAAAGGAAAGCTGAAAGCGTTTTAGAGCAGTATGCAGAAATACGAAAAAAGACCAAGAAAGCATATACTACAGTATAATGCCATTCTGAAGGTTGGGTGGGGTGCTCTATTCCGTTATTTACTCACCAGTTCACAGTGGCAGGGTGTGACACAAAGTTGGTTTAATACGTGATATCAGATACAGACCAGATACAGATTAAGGACAAAAATTGCCCAATCCCCCAAACTACTGTCACACTCATGTCATTATTTCACTGGCCTATTCTCATTTTCTGTAATAAAGAAGGTGATTTCCGATATATCTGTTTCATGTTAGGCGCAATCATCAGGCCGCGAATGTTGGATTTTTCCTCGACTATTTATATATATGGGTCAGTGGTGCATTTTGGGTAATCTATTCTGGCGGTTATTTTAACGGGAATGGCGTGTTTATTTATTTGTTTGGGTTCATTTATTTATTTTTCATTTTCATTTTGTATTACTTATTAAGGTAGTAAAAAAACTGGATATATATATATATATATATATATATATATATATATATATATATATATATATTAAATGTAAATAAATCGTTCACTCGCCAGTATTTTACAAGCGCCTGATGAGATGCATTGATACACATAGAAACACGAACGCAATTGTGTAGCGATTTTTATGTTTTTTCCTAAAATAAATAATATTGCTCGACTTTGTATTGAGCCCTCTTTTAAATTAAATGTTAGAAACGTTAGGATTTGCGAATAATTAAATCCAATAGACGTAAGTTACCACTATTTTAGAAGCAGAGGTGTCGGCTCAGTCATGCATATCCACATATAACGTTTGAAATAATAATATAAGAAATATATGTAATAATTAATAATGATTATATATATATATATATATATATATATATATATATATGAAGAAGTATAGTTTTAAGGTGTGCTATATTTATGGGATAAAGTACTCAATATCAGAGATAGAGCATATGTAAATATAAATATAAAAGTGAACATTGAAGTCAACAAAGACTAACTAAATTCTTTCACTCCAACATAATTCCTCTCTAAATCAACAGCATAGACTTTCAGCAGACATCAATAAAAATGCCCACTGGACGCAACAACACACATACTCACATTATCAGCCGGTTCAAAAATGGAATTGTGACGCGCATGCGCTCATGATTTATATAAATGGACACTACCGGGGAAAGGCAAGTGCACGTGAGGTCAACTTGAACAATAAAAAGCAGGCAATAGAAAAAGAAAAATACACGATTTTTTCTTATTTCCGCTTATTTCGTATTTGATTTTCTGATGAAGTTTTAATGAAAACGAAACATTAAACATTTCTTATTTGTTCTTTATCTTATCATATATATATATATATATATATATATATATATATATATATATATATATATATCATATATATATATATATATATATATATATATATATATTGATGCAGGTTTCATTAAATAATATAGACAAATTGTGTCTATTTATTTTAAGTAAGTTCCTTTCATATTGTCTGATAAGCTTAATAACATTATCATTGAAAGACGAAAAGAAAATCACCATATTGATACATGTTTAAATCCAATCTAAGCTTTCGGCTTACATAAGCCATTATCAAAGATGACAATTACATTTCAATATATCAAACAATACACGGACAAAACAATAATGATAGTCTGTTTTTGTTGCATGAAAAATTTCAGACTTAGTTAGACACAAACACTGACCCAAACATACCACAATATTCCTAATACCAAAACAACACATTCTTACTTATCTTTCTTACTACATCCACCATAATACCTCATTGTCTCTATGAAAGTCTTAACTAGTCCCCACATGTACAATTGATTTTCTTGGGGGTGGGGGGTGGATAAAACAACAATTTAAAAACTAGCCCCAGTGAATATTTACAATATGAAAAGAAAAGTATTTACAAGAAAACAAATAAAATAATGTTAGCAATAATGCCCCCCCCCGACAATCCTTAATTGTGGCAGAAACATCAGTGGAGAGTTTCTCAAGCGAGAGATGCAAGAAAAGAAACTGTTTCCATAGAACTTACGGTTACATCTAGCCATTTCAATAACTTACCAACTAAAATTATCATGGTATGAGGAATACACGTACGGCTAAAGATTGAGTTAGCGAACAATCACCGCAATTTGAGAAGAAAATAATAAATCCAAAAAATCCCCCAAACATCACAACAAATCTACAAGTGTGTCGAAAAATATCTATTATATGTATAACTAGCAGCATGGCCCGGCGTTGCCCGTGCTTGATTAAAAAATCGTACGACTCAGACAGCAATCGCTATCACTTGACTTAAAATATTTTTGTCCTTCCTTGCCTTTAAAGGAGTGCCCTTTGCCGTGCTGATGTTGCTACATGCCTTACTTCTTGCCTATCTCACACTGCGATTTTTTTCTAAGCTCTATACTAAACATTAAATATGTTACGAAACACAAAACGATCAGATTTAAAAAAGGACTCGTAACTGGAAAAATCGAATGAAAAAAGAAAGTTAACAAATACTTTTTCACACCCAACTCAGTTCTGCGGAATCAGAATCAACGTTGAGTTTAAGCAAGCGAATGAGCCAATTGGAGTAAAGTGCCATGAGGATTTGAATTTTTCCCACTTGTGACGAATGCAGCTATCGATTTTTTTTGCATGTTAGCATGCTAGTTAACATTCGTGTCAGTCAGCTGTTGGCTCTCACGCTGGCCAATAGAATCTTCCTGCCTATTCGTGGCAGCCAGCTATAGGCTCTCACTCTGGCCAGTAGAAAATGGCCGCAAACTACATGAAAACTGCCGTAGAAGCATGAAAAAATCGATTATTTCCACAATCGATGGGAGTTGGGAAATACAAAGTCGGTCTTGGCCTTTTCCGCTAACTTGGAGCATGTACATGTAAGTTTTGGTGCAAATCAGTCGAAAATTGCGGCCGTGCATTCGTTACACACACACACACACACACACACACACACACACACACACACACACACACACACACACAGACACACACACACACACACACATCCTGCCTTTTATAGATTGAGATACACAAATTTACAATAATTTGAGTTAAAGCCAAACCCTTGCTTTCTCTTTCTCTCTCTCCCTCTCTTCAGGATCTAGGCGATGAAGGGTCTCTCCACGGTTACCTATTATGTTGCTTTCAGTATTACTTTCTAATACCTCCCTGTCTCCCCACCCACGTGCTCGAACTTCTCAAATACGCTTCTATCTTCTGCGTAGTTGTGTGTTAAGTTCTCTAAACCTTCCTTTTTCATTGGGAAGTATACCATTGTGATAAGCATGTAACGATACATTTCGCCAATATAGATGGCGATGATAGAGTTGGATTCTTTCTTTTCCAGGGTTATTGGGTATGAAGTGAACACAATATATAAAGCTAAAATTCAAGATCGCTTCATTGAATTTGTTTTCATTTCTGATAACCGTTTACTACCAAGCAATTCTAGATTGGGTTTACAGATATGCAACAAATGTATACAAAAATGATACTACAATGCAGCTTAAGTCAGACGATCAATTCAATTATGACTGAGAAAGCTATAGCCTATGAAACCAATTCAGTTATGAGGATATAACCCATGAAAAGAATTAGCTGAATAACTCAAAGGATTTTTCAGTACTTCTTACGACAAATGGTGTCATGATGGCTAAACGTCTTATCTGAAAGTCTAGAAAAATAGAAACACAACTAATTTAAGGTATTTTTAGATTTCTGTTAGATGGACGATTATCCCATGTTACACGATTTGGACAATTTTGCTGTCACACCACGTACACAAACAATAACACATTCAATATATTGACCCAGTAAATCATTAACGATCTCGTTACGGACTTCCCACTGAAACAAATATTTATTTATACAAAGCATGTCTCAAAACACTTTAAGCCTAGCAGACGCAAAACCAAGAAATAAATATTCAATACACATACAACGGAGAAATGAAACACTCACACTTCAATGCCTATGGCACGGTCGCCAGCAAATCACGTTCAAATGACACTGATGTCTGATATATTGGATGACTAGAGTCGACATTCTCCTTTGAATCCTTAAGCAAAAGTCAATCTGCCTGCGGGGGATCCTTGTGTCTTTTGAAAAAGTCAACAATTACTTATACCGCTTACACCAGGCAATGGCAGGAATCGATTGTGTCGACGCAGTAACTGCTTTTTCTAGTCTTTCATTAAAATCGTTTGTTTTCCTTTTCATTTCCTGTGATTTATCTGTCAATTGCGCTAACTATTATTACAGTATATGTCTATAATTCAAAGAAGAAAAACAAGTGTGTTTTCGGGCCTTCATCAAGTGTATATCGACTCGGGTAACTTACAGTAGAAACTGGATGAGCAATAAATGTGAAGTACAAAAAAAAAAGAACGAGACGAGATATCCCGAGATATAGGAAGTGTAACGAGAACAGACTACCACCGTAGATTAAAATGAAGGGTTCAGATTCCACGGCTGGTCACACGGATCGATATACAACTGGTGAAGGCCGAAGAGCACAGCGACCGAAGTGTTGTAATAACAACAACAGAGATGAATGATCTGCATATAAATAGTGTAAATAAGTAACCTTAAGTTCGATCAATAATCATTAAACAGTTCCTCTTTAAAGAATTTATATTATTAACTTTAACTACATCTAAAATTTAAAGACACATCTACAATAAATCATTTTTCAGTGTCATAACCCATCAGTAAGTTGACGATAATGGCCCTCCACATTTTTTTTATGTGAATCGCTGTGACTACTTGGGAAAGAGAGCGTGCAGTATCCCGTTGCATTCACCACTATTTGAAATTCAGAGCAGATTTTCTCCCTTCAGGACGTACGTGACTATGCCTCTATGTAGATTACTTTTTATTTATTATCGATGAATTGCCGTAACTTGGGCACCTCCAGACTGTTTAATTGTTAGCAAGCTTGACTTGCTAGAACAATTACGACTGAGTAGTGAGTTCGATCCTTACTGGGTGTCCCATATTTTTGGCCTTGTACCACATCTAAGGTACGCTTGGAAAATCACAATATCAATTTTTGTTCCTAGCCCGGGTGTACGCGCTCAGGATCCCCACATTAAACCGACCTTGTGTCATAACCTGACCTCGTGAGGGGTTGAGTAAATACAAATTGCCATAACTTATTTGGAACGATATTTGGGATAAGAGGAGCTAAAATTAACACTTCTCAATGACAGATTTTATTATTTCACAATAAATATATAACAGTTAACACCAAGCCATCAGAAAACAGGATCAAATAAATATAACAATAATAACCACAAGTATAGGATAAGGAGAGCTAAAACAACGTTGAAATATGAAAGATTTTATAATGGAATTCGGTTCTCCCAATAAGCATTTAACAGTACTCAACTGTCCTCAACTCGTTGTTGCAACTACTGAGCCATAAATAAAACATATAATGTAAATATAACAGTATTAGCCTCAAGTATGGGATAAGGAGAGCTAAAAGCAACATCGCAATATGAAAGATTTTATTATGGAATCCAGATATTTCTCAATAATCATATAACAATACACCGCTTCCCACAACCCGCTGTTGTTAAAACTAATCCATCAAAAACAATATCATGAAAATATAACATTATTAGTCCCAAGTGTGGGATGAGGAAAGCTAAAAAAAAAAAAACATTGCAATATGAAAGATTTTATATGGAATTTAAAATGTTCCCAATAAGTATATAACAGCACCCCACAGTTCCCAACCCGTTGTTGTTACCATTAAGCTATCGGCAAACTATATCATGTAAATATAAGAGTATTAGCCCGAAGTATGGATTAAGCCTTAACCCATACTACGGACTAATACTCTTATATTCCCAACCACATTAGTGTGCCGCGGAATGATTACTGGTGTGCCGCGAAGAGATAATACCTAGAGGCCATTTAATTTCATTTTGTTTCATAAAGACATTCAATTTCTTAATCATGATGACACCGCTCAATTCAAAATGGCCGAATTTCTGGAATCTAAAAGTTTCGCGCATACTAATTGGTAAGCGTTATTATGGTTTATATTAGTCATGGGACGATTAATCGGAATATCAGGAGTTTTTCAAAGTATCGGGAATCGGTATCGGAGCTGAATAATTCAGACCCGATTTCGATACCAAAACGATTCCTAAATACACAGGTTGAAAGACAAAAAATTGTAACACAGAACTGTACTATGTGAGGTTTTACGTAATGCTCATAACTCCCAAACATTTTTTTACCTTTTCCTAACCATTTTGAATCTTTTCAATTTCAGGCTAATCTAACTTTATGCACAACTGTCCCACTGACATTCACCATTATTATTTTATACCCGATATTGAATACAGGATATGTTGATTTATGTGAATAAAAATTCTTCTTATATAATATTCTTTGTTTTTTATTATTTTATTGCAAAATGGCTTTATGAGCGGAAAATATTTATTTATTGTGATAGATGTGCCGCGAAAATTTAAAGAACTCAATAGTGTGCCGCCATGTAAAAAAGGTTGGGAACCACTGGGTTAAGGAGAGCTAAAACCAACATTGCGATATGAAAGATTTCATTATGGAATTCAGAATTTTCCAAGTAAGTATATAATTGTACGCCACTGTCCTCATGCCGTTGTTTTACCACTAATTCATGACCAAACAATATCATGTAAACAAAACGGCCTTAGCCCCAAGTATGGCGTAAGGACCGCTAAAACAACATTGCGATATGAAAGATTTCATTATGGAATTCAGAATTTTCCCAACAAGCATATAATTGTAGCCCATTGTTCCCATCCCGTAGTTTTATCACTAATCCATCAACAAACAATATATTGGGTTAAGGAATGATAAAATCAACATTGTCATATGAAATATCTTATAATTGAATTCAGAGATTTCCCAATAAGCATATATCAGTAACCCACTTTCCCCAATCCGTTGTTGCTAAAACTAATCCATCAACAGACAATATATTGTAAATACAGGGTGCCCAAAGGTTACTGACCCATGAAAAAAATTCATAACTATTTTATTTTGGAAAATTTTTATTTTATTTTTTTCCGACGTCACCATGAGCAGATATAGCACCGAGGAACGAGCCATCATTGTACAGTGGTACTTTGAGTCCCATGGGTCAATTTCGGAAACGCAGCTTTCTTACCGTCGAAATTTCAATACCAGAGAAGCCCCGAGCAAAAACACGATTCGCGGAATAGTTAACCGTTTTCAGGAGCAGGGTGCAGTTTGTGATCTCCCAAGATCTTGAAGGCCTTGTACGGCAAGAACAGTTGAGAATCAACGAGAATTGGAGCGAAGCCTGGAAGAAAATCCATCTGTTTCAACCAGGAGAAGATCGCAACAAATGGGAGTTTCGCGTCCCTCCTTACAATTTCGCGTTCCTCCTTATTGCCGAAAATCTCGGAAGTATCATTTTATCTACTGCTGAAATTTTGTAAGTATAACTTGAGAATTATAAAAGTTATTAAAGATTTAAAAGGATCAGTAACTTTTGGGCCACCATGTATAACAGTATTAACCCCAAACATAGAATAAGGCGAGCTAAAAGCAACACTGTGACAGATTTTATTATTAAATTCAATATTTTCACAATGAGCGTATAAAAGTACTCAACTGTGTCCAGCCCGTTGCTGTAACCACTAATCCTTAATAAAACAATGTCATGTAAATATAGGGTGACCCCAAAGAAACGGGAATTTTTTAAGTGCGTATTGCCAGACATGAGCAAGTGGCAACACTGCGAGACAGTGACCTTGAGCAAGTAAACATTTCATCATTTTAGTAACGAGAATGAAATTCACAGTATCCCAGCTGAGATGTTGCAGCAGTCAATGAGGAATCTGAACAGCAGATTTCAAGAATGCATTCGTACAGGAGGACGCCATCTACAGGATGTAATTTTTAAAAAATGAAAATTCCATCATTGTTTCTTAAATGGCATGTTTTAAATTTTCAATTACTATGAATTAAATATTTTTCTTCCATCACTCTTGGTTTTATTGGATTGTTAAATAGTTCCCGTTTTTTTTGGGTCACCCTGTATATATATATATATATATATATATATATATATATATATATATATATATATAAGAATAATAACACCCGGCGTTTTAATGAATATGAGGACTAAAAAAAAACACAAACTTTTATTCTGTAAGTCAATGTTGTAACAATAAAATTGGTATTAACCAACCAATGTTTAGAAAGATTTTCAGAATAAATCTATATGAGAAATATATAACGTTTTATTCAGTTTATAATTACTATTCTCGTTTTAAAACTATTTATAATAGCTTGTTTCGGAGGGTGTCAGCTTTTATTATGGATATAAACTAAGAGAAGAATAATCTTTTATTTATAACTAAATAGAAAATATGTAGGGCAGTCTTGTATATTTGATTGACACAATATCACATAAACCTAAATAAATATTATTTTATTATTTTCCATATTAATTCGAGTTAATTAGAATTCTGGTCTGGCGTTGCCCGTGCTTGCTTCAAAAATCGTACGACTCGTACAGCAATCGCTATCACTTGACTTAAAATAGTTTTGCCCTTCCTTGACTTTAAAGGAGTGCCCTTTGCCGAACTGATGTTGCTACATGCCTTACTTCTTGCCTATCTCACACTGCCAATTTTTTCTAAGCTCTATACTAAACATTAAATCTGTTACAAAAAAAGAACTAAACAAAATGAACACAAAACGATCAGCTTAAAAAAGGACTCGTAACTGGAAAAACTGAATGAAAAAAGAATGTTAACAACAAATACTTTTTCACACCCAACCCAGTTCTGCAGAATCAGAATCAACGTTGAGTTTAAGCAAGCAAATGAGCCAATTGGAGTAAAGTGCCATGCAGATTTAAATTTTTTCCACTTGTGACAAATGCAGCTATCGATTTTTTTTACTTGCTAGCATGCTAGTTAACATTCGTCAGCTGTTGGCTCTCACGCTGGCGAATAGAATCTTCCTGCCTATTCGTGTTAGCCAGCTATAGGCTCTCACTCTGACCAGTAGAAAATGGCCGCAAACTACATGAAAACTGCCGTAGAAGCATGAAAAAATCGATTATTTCCACTATCGATGAGAGTTGGGAAATGCAAAGTCGGTCTTGGCCTTTCCACTAAGTTGGAGCATGTGCATGTAAATTTTGGTGCAAATCCGTCGAAAATTGCGGCCGTCCATTCATTACACACATACACACATCCTGCCTTTTATAGATAGAGATACAATTTCTTGCATTATTTACATTGTCTGGACTGTTGTCCCTAACATCATTGCCATATTCACAACGTTTCTGCCGTTGTACGCTCCGGCCTTCTTCAGGTGATTGGAATTTAGAACCGTATCTTTTATTTCGTCCACCGGGGTAAAATGTTCTAGTTCCATGGATGCCTAATTTATTTCCCTTTAACTCAATTTTCCCTTTAACAACTCTCCAAGTTTTTGGTTCACCACTGCTCTGAACAGGTACTGTACCCGCGACTCTGGGTCTAGTCACTGGATCTAAATAACGTCTTTATCCACTGGGTCGTGTGTCTATGTGTACGACCAAACTCTACCTAGAGATTGGTCGTATTTGTAGTTGAGTCTATAAGTAGAGATCGGTCGTGATTATACGTGAGTTGCTAAGTAGATATTGGTCGGGTTTATACTTGAGTCTATAGGTAGAGATCGGTCGTGTTTATATTTGAATTGCTAAGTAGATCTTGATCGTGTTTATACTTGAGTTTGTAGGTAGAGATCGGCTGTGTTTATACTTGAGTTGCTAAGTAGATAATAGTCGTGTTTATACTTGAGTCTATAGGTAGAGATCAGTCGTGTTTATACTTGAGTTGCTAAGTAAATATTAGTCGTGTTTATACTTGAGTTGCTAAGTAGAGATTGGTCGTATTTGTAGTTGAGTCTATAAGTAGAGATCGGTCGTGTTTATACTTGAGTTTCTAAGTAGATATTGGTCGTGTTTATACTTGAGTCTATAGGTAGAGATCGGTTGTGTTTATACTTGATTTGCTTAGTAGATATTGATCGTGTTTATACTTGAGTCTGTAGGTAGAGATCGGTTGCGTTTATACTTGAGTTGCTAAGTAGATCTTCGTCGTGTTTATACTTGAGTCTGTAGGTAGAGATCGGTCGTGTTTATACTTGAGTTGCTAAGTAGATATTGGTCGTGTTTATACTTGAGTCTGTAGGTAGAGATCGGTCGTGTTTATACTTGAGTTGCTAAGTAGATATTGGTCGTGTTTATACTTGAGTCTGTAGGTAGAGATCGGTCGTGTTTATACTTGAATTGCTAAGTAGATCTTGGTCGTGTTTATACTTGAGTCTATAGGTAGAGATCGGTCGTGTTTATACTTGAGTTGCTAAGTAGATATTGGTCGTGTTTATACTTAAGTCTATAGGTAGAGATTGGACTTGTTTACACTTTAGTCAACATTGACCGTGTTTATACTTGATCTTATGGACAAACATTGACCGCGTTCATACTTGAGTCTATACGTTTATTGTCTTCATACTTGAGTTCACGAGCGTGGATCCGGAAGGGATTGGTGGTAATTTACTCTTCTGTAGTGGATGCAATCGGTTTATTCTAGATCTTTCCCATATAATCATTTTTTATCCTAAAAATATAAATATATATAAAATGAATTCATCAACATCAGTTGCTTAATAGTAATTTTCTAGTGAAACCTTTGACTTACATGATAAATAGACAGTGTAAGTTCCAAATTGTAAATTTACCGCTACACAAAACTGACAGAAATGAAAAAGGCTTTTTAAATGCAAACAAAGGGCTCTTTTTTCTCTTTCGACCCGATTCGAAATCAGCGATATATATATATATATATATATATATATATATATATATATATATATATATATATATATATATATATATAGTGATAAATACAATATAAAGTCAAACCGAACATTGTTGATAAGAGAAATTACTGACAGGTATTTTAGTTGAGTCAGATAAATCACAAGGCGCCCACCAAATAAATGTTGCAATAGGAATAATGTGAAAATGAGGTCAGTCGATATAAACCTGATCTGAACGACCGAATGTTACGATTCCGGAGGTTTTTAAGAAACGTATGAGAAGAATAATTCATTCAGAACGAGATCTGTAGAATATAAAGCCAGTCTCGTTTCAACCATAGCCTGTAGCTTTATTTCTTTGCTATTTATTCGCACTTTATTATATGGGAGATTTTTTGCGAAGGTCAATGTATAATTTTAATCAGTTGTTTCCATAGCCCACTCTTCCCACTCTCTATCTATCTATCTATGTTATATTTCTTTCTTTCTTTTCCGACTTGTTCATATTTGTCTATCTATAAAGTTATATTTTAGTATCTATCTATGTATCTATGTATCTATCTATCTATCTCAGTCTGTTCATATCTATCTATCTATCTATCTATGTTATATTTCTTTCTTTCTTTTCCAACTTGTTCATATTTGTCTATCTATAAAGTTATATTTTTGTATCTATCTATCTATCTATCTATCTATCTCAGTCTGTTCATATCTATCTATCTATCTATCTATGTTATATTTCTTTCTTTCTTTTCGAACTTGTTCATATTTGTCTATCTATAAAGTTATATTTTGTATCTATCTACAGAGGTTGGACAAAATAACTGAAACACTTGTTAAATTAAAAGAAAATTTATTTAATATGTTGTTGGTCCTCCTTTAGCCTCACATACAGCTTTAATACGTCTAGGAATTGAATCATACAGATTCCTGACTTCATCCAGAAGAATTTTCAGCCATTCTTCCATTAACACCTGCTCCAGCTCTTTAAGACACGATGGTGGAGGATAGCGGCTCCTAACTTGTCGCTCCAAATTCCACCACAAATGTTCAATAATATCGATATCTGGAGATTGGTGAGGCCACTCCATGTGTTCTAGCTGACTTTCATGCTCTTCATACCAATTCTTAACCACTCGAGCGGTATGTATTGGAGCATTATCATCTTGGAAGATGCAGTCATCATCAGGGGATAAAGTCTGGGCCATTGGATGAACATGATCTCCCAAAATGTTCAGGTAGTCTTTGCTGTTGATTCTACCATGTAGGGCAAATATTGGACGAAGTCATTTCCATGATATAGCAGCCCAAGCTATCACTGATCCACCACCATGCTTCACTGTTGGAAGAAGGCAGTCAGGCTTGTATGCTTCTTTGGGCTGCCTCCACACATATACTCGCCTTGAAGTTGAGAAAAGAGAAAAACTGGACTCGTCTGGGAATATGACTTGCTTGCATTGGTCTGCAGACCAGGCATTGTGATCTCTGCACCACTTCAACTACTTCTGAATGTTGCGAGTGGAGAGAAGAGGTTTCCTTACAGCGGCTCTTCCATGATATCTAGCCTTATAGAGCTCGCGACGAACAGTTTTAGTAGAAACTGGACTATTCAGATGATTATTCAACTCAGCAGTCACTTTGGCCGCAGTAGTCCGATTATTTTTTGCCACATTGCATTTCAATGCACGTCGGTCTATGTCAGTAAGTTTACAAGTCCGGTCCGAATTGCTATGGTTGCTAGAGGTTTTTCTCTGTTTCTCGAATTGCGTCATAATTCTTGATATGGTAGCTCTTGAAAAAACGAACAGTTCAGCAACCTTAGTGATCAAGGCTCCTGCCATGTGAGTTCCAACAATTTGCCCTTTTTCGAACTCAGAGAGGTCACGCCTTTAGCTTAAATTTTACTAAATTCTAAAAATAAATAAGACAAAGACAGTAAATTAGATAAATATAAGTATTTACAATATATATAACCTGCAATTACGAAGTTTTAGTTAAAGTTCTTAATATGATAGGTCTTTGAAATATAGGAGTGGAATTTCCACCTGTTCCAATTATTTTGTCCAACCCCTGTATCTATCTATCTATCTATCTATCACATAGATGAGTAGAAAAACATGCGGCATCTAAAAATTTCAAAAAGAGACAAACTTTGATAGAACAGGCATACATACGAAGAGTTGTTGAAAAGTTCTTTGCCCAACCAAGAACTCATTCCAATTGAAAAACAAAAATTCTTTTCATGCATTCAAATTTTAGAAAATGGGTCAGATCTAAAACTTTTCGGAAGCTCCCCTCTTATGCACAAATACATCAGTAAGTACGTGTTCTAAAGTTAGAAAAACGTATTTGTTTTACGTGCTGTGTTTCTTCAGGATGTAGGCTAGCATGGCTCTTCACAGCTTTCTATCATTTGTATCTCTTTTGTTCCCTTGTCATCCCTCACAGCCTCTGCTCTGCGATCCATTTACATAAAAACACTTGGTAGTGGTTTCCCTCTGCTCCTATCTCCTGTGCGTGTTAAATTTTTCAAGCTCTCTTTCCTCGTTATGTATCCCAGAAATATCAACTGTCACTTTTTGATTCTAAGTATAAGCATCTTTTCTTTTTCTCGTTTCCTTTAAAAGTTTCTCGTTACTCTGTCCATGGTATCCCCGACATCATTTTTGCCTCAAGCCTCCTCTTCATTTGTTAGGAAAATTGTCGCGTATTCCCTGCTCTATAGGAGAAGTGATATTACATAGCAGTTCCGCACTCTTTATTTCTAACGAACTTTTCCTGTTTCTTAATACTTTGTTTAACTTCTGAAAAGCATATTCCGCTATTTTAATGTGCATTCGGATCTGTACTGTATTTTTCGTCGTTTGTTACGACACTACCCAGACAGGCATGTATATTTGTCCCCCCCCCCCAGCACCTGATTCTAATGTCTTCAATCTGCAGCTCACAATTTTACACAACTGTTGATTTTTCAATACAATCTCTTTCCATGTAAGGTGCACTTAATTCAATAGCGAATATTAACCCATTACCTGCCATGAGCCCCATTTGGGGATCTGTTAAAATTAAACTCACCACATGTTATTCCTTGTATTTACATTGAATTGCTTACATACATTGCATTTGCAGAGGTATATTTTACAACACTTAGCCTTTAAAGTTTTTATTATTAGCCGTAAGAAAACACTTTCTGTCGTAATTTTACATTTCACGAGTAGAAAAATAATGACTATTTTGAAAGGTATTTTTTTTATTATTTCTAATCAATATTATTTTTTGATGTTTTATACACATATATATTTGATGTTCTAGTTTCTGTAAAAACGACAATCGTAACTACTGAAATTAAACGTAAGTAATAAATAAACTCCTAAGACACCTGTCTGGGCCAAAAATGCGCATTAAAAAATTTGGCAGTTAATGGGTTAATCAGATAAATCTAGCATTTACACAACTGCTGATTTTTCAATATAATCTCTTCCTTGTAAGTGTACTTAATTCAATAGCGAATATTAATCAGATAAATCTAGCATTGTACACTGAAAGTTTTTGATAAAATTACAGCCAGGACTGTGGCAGGATACAGACTTATTGATCCGACTTAATACACACGCTTTTGATTATATTTCAGTAGCAGTTATTAGTTCAATATGGCCAAATATAAAATTTTGAAAGTATTGCTACAGAATATGAAGTATTTCTTCTCTTATTTTTTTAAAGAGCGAAACAAAACATAACCCCTGTACCCCAAGTGCACCCCGGGCCTTGTAAAGGGTGAACCTCGTTGTAAAAAAAAAAAAAATTCAAAGATCTGTCTATATTTCTGAGATGAGGTATTATATACATTATTTACATTATTCCGACTATTGTCCTCATCTTTGTCGCCATATTTATTACGTTTCGGCCGTTGTACGCTCCGGCCTTCTTCAGGTGGTTGTAAAGTCGAACTGAACCCATTATTTCTCTCACTGGGGTAGACTGTTTCACGTGCCATGTCTAAAGGATGTTAGTTATCAGTTATCAAGGACACATGGCACAGTGGATAAAGGCGTTAGTTAGATCCAGTGACAAGACCCAAAGAGTGTGAGTTCAATACCTGGTTAAGGCGGTGGAGAACTTGGTGAGGGGAATTAACAGGAGATAACTGATAACTGACATCCATTAGACATGGCACGTGGAACTAGAACAGTCTACCCAGCCAGCGAAATAAAGGGTTCAGTTCGATATTCCAACCATCTGAAGAAGGCCGGAGCATACAACGGCTGAAACGTTTTAATAAATATGGCAACAAAGATGAGGACAATAGTCCGAATAATGTAAATAGTGTCAATTCAAAGAGTTGCGTTGGTTGATTTTATGATTTGCCAACTCTAGTTGGTTTATTTAACGTCGAAATCAGACTTTTTAAAAATTATATATATATATATATATTAGATCCAGTGAGAGGACCCAAAGACTTGTGAGTTCAATACTTGGTTAAGGCAGTGGAGAGGGGAATTAACAGGAGATAAAATAACTGTCATCCATTAGACATGGCATGTGGAACTAGAACAGTCTATCCCACGGAGCGAAAGAAAGGGTTCAGTTCGACATTCCAACCACCTGAAGAAGCCAGAGCGTACAACGGCCGAAACGTTGTGATAAATATGGCAACAAAGATGAGGACAATATTCCGATTAATATAAATGGTGATATTTAATTATATCGCGCAGTTACTTGGTCCGGGGATAGGTAAATATTTGAATCCATATGCTTTTGGTTTTGAATAGGTTGTGAAATAGTAAAGTAAGGTCTCATTAGATAATGGGGAATTTTCAAGAGCAAACACTGGAGGACATAAGTTACTTCCTCCGGTGTTATATAGACAGCTAAGTGACCCGGGACCAAGAGTATTTTTTGTATTTGTAGAATACGATAATTCTGTTATGAATGCACTCCAACAGGTGCGGAAGATCGCCTCTTGGGGTCCTGACAATATTTCGGTTCTTTCAACATCATATCTGTTCACCCAAGAGACCCTACCGAAACAATACCTATTTCGACAGCCGACCCTGAAGCAAAAATCCACCAAGTACACTACAACGCTGATAATGAAATTGCAAACGACCAATCAGAAACGGCCTACGTCACTTCCTCCTCAGCCAAGACGAGATAAAAACGAGAACAAAGTGAATGTTCATCTTTTCCCTCTTAGGCCCAACACGCGGAAAGACCCACAATCCCAACGAACACTGCTTGACATAACAGTTAAGTAATTTCTACTTGTCGCCAAAAAAGTTTTTATCTCCTATGAAACGAACTACGTCACTTCCTCCTCAGTGAAGACGAGACAATTAGAGAACAAACTGAATGCTCATCTTTCCCCTCTTAGGCCCAACACGCAGAAAGACCCACAAACCCAACGAACACAGCTTGACATAATAGTTAAGTAATTTCTACTTGTCGCCAGGAAAGTTTTTATCTCCTATGAAACGAACTACGTCACTTCCTCCTCAGTGAAGATGAGAAAATTAGAGAAGAAACTGAATGCTCATCTTTTCCCTCTTAGGCCCAACACGCGGAACGACCCACAATCCCAACGAACACTGCTTGACATAACAGTTAAGTAATTTCTACTTGTCGCCAAAAAAGTTTTTATCTCCTATGAAACGAACTACGTCACTTCCTCCTCAGTGAAGACGAGACAATTAGAGAAGAAACTGAATGCTCATCTTTTCCCTCTTAGGCCCAACACGCGGAAAGACACACAATCCCAACGAACACTGCTTGACATAACAGTTAAGTAATTTTTACTTGTCGCCAGGAAAGTTTTTATCTCCTATGAAACGAACTACGTCACTTCCTCCTCAGTGAAGATGAGAAAATTAGAGAAGAAACTGAATGCTCATCTTTTCCCTCTTAGGCCCCACAGGCGGAACGACCCACAATCCCAACGAACACTGCTTGACATAACAGTTAAGTAATTTCTACTTGTCGCCAGGAAAGTTTTTATCTCCTATGAAACGAACTACGTCACTTCCTCCTCAGTGAAGATGAGAAAATTAGAGAAGAAACTGAATGCTCATCTTTTCCCTCTTAGGCCCAACACGCGGAACGACCCACAATCCCAACGAACACTGCTTGACATAACAGTTAAGTAATTTTTACTTGTCGCCAGGAAAGTTTTTATCTCCTATGAAACGAACTACGTCACTTCCTCATCAGTGAAGACGAAACAATTAGAGAACAAACTGAATGCTCATCTTTTCCCTCTTAGGCCCAACACGCAGAAAGACCCACAAACCCAACGAACACAGCTTGACATAATAGTTAAGTAATTTTTACTTGTCGCCAGGAAAGTTTTTATCTCCTATGAAACGAACTACGTCACTTCCACATCAGTGAAGATGAGAAAATTAGAGAAGAAACTGAATGCTCATCTTTTCCCTCTTAGGCCCAACACGCGGAACGACCCACAATCCCAACGAACACTGCTTGACATAACAGTTAAGTAATTTTTACTTGTCGCCAGGAAAGTTTTTATCTCCTATGAAACGAACTACGTCACTTCCTCATCAGTGAAGACGAAACAATTAGAGAACAAACTGAATGCTCATCTTTTCCCTCTTAGGCCCAACACGCGGAACGACCCACAATCCCAACGAACACTGCTTGACATAACAGTTAAGTAATTTTTACTTGTCGCCAGGAAAGTTTTTATCTCCTATGAAACGAACTACGTCACTTCCTCATCAGTGAAGACGAAACAATTAGAGAACAAACTGAATGCTCATCTTTTCCCTCTTAGGCCCAACCCGCAGAAAGACCCACAAACCCAACGAACACAGCTTGACATAATAGTTAAGTAATTTTTACTTGTCGCCAGGAAAGTTTTTATCTCCTATGAAACGAACTACGTCACTTCCTCCTCAGTGAAGATGAGAAAATTAGAGAACAAACTGAATGCTCATCTTTTCCCTCTTAGGCCCAACACGCGGAACGACCCACAATCCCAACGAACACTGCTTGACATAACAGTTAAGTAATTTTTACTTGTCGCCAGGAAAGTTTTTATCTCCTATGAAACGAACTACGTCACTTCCTCATCAGTGAAGATGAGAAAATTAGAGAAGAAACTGAATGCTCATCTTTTCCCTCTTAGGCCCAACACGCGGAACGACCCACAATCCCAACGAACACTGCTTGACATAACAGTTAAGTAATTTTTACTTGTCGCCAGGAAAGTTTTTATCTCCTATGAAACGAACTACGTCACTTCCTCCTCAGTGAAGATGAGAAAATTAGAGAAGAAACTGAATGCTCATCTTTTCCCTCTTAGGCCCAACACGCGGAACGACCCACAATCCCAACGAACACTGCTTGACATAACAGTTAAGTAATTTTTACTTGTCGCCAGGAAAGTTTTTATCTCCTATGAAACGAACTACGTCACTTCCTCATCAGTGAAGACGAAACAATTAGAGAACAAACTGAATGCTCATCTTTTCCCTCTTAGGCCCAACACGCAGAAAGACCCACAAACCCAACGAACACAGCTTGACATAATAGTTAAGTAATTTTTACTTGTCGCCAGGAAAGTTTTTATCTCCTATGAAACGAACTACGTCACTTCCTCCTCAGTGAAGATGAGAAAATTAGAGAAGAAACTGAATGCTCATCTTTTCCCTCTTAGGCCCAACACGCGGAACGACCCACAATCCCAACGAACACTGCTTGACATAACAGTTAAGTAATTTTTACTTGTCGCCAGGAAAGTTTTATCTCCTATGAAACGAACTACGTCACTTCCTCCTCAGTGAAGATGAGAAAATTAGAGAAGAAACTGAATGCTCATCTTTTCCCTCTTAGGCCCAACACGCGGAACGACCCACAATCCCAACGAACACTGCTTGACATAACAGTTAAGTAATTTTTACTTGTCGCCAGGAAAGTTTTTATCTCCTATGAAACGAATTACGTCACTTCCTCATCAGTGAAGATGAGAAAATTAGAGAAGAAACTGAATGCTCATCTTTTCCCTCTTAGGCCCAACACGCGGAACGACCCACAATCCGAACGAACACTGCTTGACATAACAGTTAAGTAATTTTTACTTGTCGCCAGGAAAGTTTTTATCTCCTATGAAACGAACTACGTCACTTCCTCCTCAGTGAAGATGAGAAAATTAGAGAAGAAACTGAATGCTCATCTTTTCCCTCTTAGGCCCAACACGCGGAACGACCCACAATCCCAACGAACACTGCTTGACATAACAGTTAAGTAATTTTTACTTGTCGCCAGGAAAGTTTTATCTCCTATGAAACGAACTACGTCACTTCCTCCTCAGTGAAGATGAGAAAATTAGAGAAGAAACTGAATGCTCATATTTTCCCTCTTAGGCCCAACACGCGGAACGACCCACAATCCCAACGAACACTGCTTGACATAACAGTTAAGTAATTTTTACTTGTCGCCAGGAAAGTTTTTATCTCCTATGAAACAAACTACGTCACTTCCTCATCAGTGAAGACGAAACAATTAGAGAACAAACTGAATGCTCATCTTTTCCCTCTTAGGCCCAACACGCAGAAAGACCCACAAACCCAACGAACACAGCTTGACATAATAGTTAAGTAATTTTTACTTGTCGCCAGGAAAGTTTTTATCTCCTATGAAACGAACTACGTCACTTCCTCCTCAGTGAAGATGAGAAAATTAGAGAACAAACTGAATGCTCATCTTTTCCCTCTTAGGCCCAACACGCGGAACGACCCACAATCCCAACGAACACTGCTTGACATAACAGTTAAGTAATTTCTACTTGTCGCCAAAAAAGTTTTTATCTCCTATGAAACGAACTACGTCACTTCCTCCTCAGTGAAGACGAGACAATTAGAGAACAAACTGAATGCTCATCTTTCCCCTCTTAGGCCCAACACGCAGAAAGACCCACAAACCCAACGAACACAGCTTGACATAATAGTTAAGTAATTTCTACTTGTCGCCAGGAAAGTTTTTATCTCCTATGAAACGAACTACGTCACTTCCTCCTCAGTGAAGATGAGAAAATTAGAGAAGAAACTGAATGCTCATCTTTTCCCTCTTAGGCCCAACACGCGGAACGACCCACAATCCCAACGAACACTGCTTGACATAACAGTTAAGTAATTTCTACTTGTCGCCAAAAAAGTTTTTATCTCCTATGAAACGAACTACGTCACTTCCTCCTCAGTGAAGACGAGACAATTAGAGAAGAAACTGAATGCTCATCTTTTCCCTCTTAGGCCCAACACGCGGAAAGACACACAATCCCAACGAACACTGCTTGACATAACAGTTAAGTAATTTTTACTTGTCGCCAGGAAAGTTTTTATCTCCTATGAAACGAACTACGTCACTTCCTCCTCAGTGAAGATGAGAAAATTAGAGAAGAAACTGAATGCTCATCTTTTCCCTCTTAGGCCCCACAGGCGGAACGACCCACAATCCCAACGAACACTGCTTGACATAACAGTTAAGTAATTTCTACTTGTCGCCAGGAAAGTTTTTATCTCCTATGAAACGAACTACGTCACTTCCTCCTCAGTGAAGATGAGAAAATTAGAGAACAAACTGAATGCTCATCTTTCCCCTCTTAGGCCCAACACGCAGAAAGACCCACAAACCCAACGAACACAGCTTGACATAATAGTTAAGTAATTTCTACTTGTCGCCAGGAAAGTTTTTATCTCCTATGAAACGAACTACGTCACTTCCTCCTCAGTGAAGATGAGAAAATTAGAGAAGAAACTGAATGCTCATCTTTTCCCTCTTAGGCCCAACACGCGGAACGACCCACAATCCCAACGAACACTGCTTGACATAACAGTTAAGTAATTTTTACTTGTCGCCAGGAAAGTTTTTATCTCCTATGAAACGAACTACGTCACTTCCTCATCAGTGAAGATGAGAAAATTAGAGAAGAAACTGAATGCTCATCTTTTCCCTCTTAGGCCCAACACGCGGAACGACCCACAATCCCAACGAACACTGCTTGACATAACAGTTAAGTAATTTTTACTTGTCGCCAGGAAAGTTTTTATCTCCTATGAAACGAACTACGTCACTTCCTCATCAGTGAAGATGAGAAAATTAGAGAAGAAACTGAATGCTCATCTTTTCCCTCTTAGGCCCAACACGCGGAACGACCCACAATCCCAACGAACACTGCTTGACATAACAGTTAAGTAATTTTTACTTGTCGCCAGGAAAGTTTTTATCTCCTATGAAACGAACTACGTCACTTCCTCATCAGTGAAGACGAAACAATTAGAGAACAAACTGAATGCTCATCTTTTCCCTCTTAGGCCCAACACGCAGAAAGACCCACAAACCCAACGAACACAGCTTGACATAATAGTTAAGTAATTTTTACTTGTCGCCAGGAAAGTTTTTATCTCCTATGAAACGAACTACGTCACTTCCTCCTCAGTGAAGATGAGACAATTAGAGAACAAACTGAATGCTCATCTTTTCCCTCTTAGGCCCAACACGCGGAACGACCCACAATCCCAACGAACACTGCTTGACATAACAGTTAAGTAATTTTTACTTGTCGCCAGGAAAGTTTTATCTCCTATGAAACGAACTACGTCACTTCCTCCTCAGTGAAGATGAGAAAATTAGAGAAGAAACTGAATGCTCATCTTTTCCCTCTTAGGCCCAACACGCGGAACGACCCACAATCCCAACGAACACTGCTTGACATAACAGTTAAGTAATTTTTACTTGTCGCCAGGAAAGTTTTTATCTCCTATGAAACGAACTACGTCACTTCCTCATCAGTGAAGATGAGAAAATTAGAGAAGAAACTGAATGCTCATCTTTTCCCTCTTAGGCCCAACACGCGGAACGACCCACAATCCCAACGAACACTGCTTGACATAACAGTTAAGTAATTTTTACTTGTCGCCAGGAAAGTTTTTATCTCCTATGAAACGAACTACGTCACTTCCTCATCAGTGAAGACGAAACAATTAGAGAACAAACTGAATGCTCATCTTTTCCCTCTTAGGCCCAACACGCAGAAAGACCCACAAACCCAACGAACACAGCTTGACATAATAGTTAAGTAATTTTTACTTGTCGCCAGGAAAGTTTTTATCTCCTATGAAACGAACTACGTCACTTCCTCCTCAGTGAAGATGAGAAAATTAGAGAACAAACTGAATGCTCATCTTTTCCCTCTTAGGCCCAACACGCGGAACGACCCACAATCCCAACGAACACTGCTTGACATAACAGTTAAGTAATTTTTACTTGTCGCCAGGAAAGTTTTTATCTCCTATGAAACGAACTACGTCACTTCCTCATCAGTGAAGACGAAACAATTAGAGAACAAACTGAATGCTCATCTTTTCCCTCTTAGGCCCAACCCGCAGAAAGACCCACAAACCCAACGAACACAGCTTGACATAATAGTTAAGTAATTTCTACTTGTCGCCAGGAAAGTTTTTATCTCCTATGAAACGAACTACGTCACTTCCTCCTCAGTGAAGACGAGACAATTAGAGAACAAACTGAATGCTCATCTTTCCCCTCTTAGGCCCAACACGCAGAAAGACCCACAAACCCAACGAACACAGCTTGACATAATAGTTAAGTAATTTCTACTTGTCGCCAGGAAAGTTTTTATCTCCTATGAAACGAACTACGTCACTTCCTCCTCAGTGAAGATGAGAAAATTAGAGAAGAAACTGAATGCTCATCTTTTCCCTCTTAGGCCCAACACGCGGAACGACCCACAATCCCAACGAACACTGCTTGACATAACAGTTAAGTAATTTCTACTTGTCGCCAAAAAAGTTTTTATCTCCTATGAAACGAACTACGTCACTTCCTCCTCAGTGAAGACGAGACAATTAGAGAAGAAACTGAATGCTCATCTTTTCCCTCTTAGGCCCAACACGCGGAAAGACACACAATCCCAACGAACACTGCTTGACATAACAGTTAAGTAATTTTTACTTGTCGCCAGGAAAGTTTTTATCTCCTATGAAACGAACTACGTCACTTCCTCCTCAGTGAAGATGAGAAAATTAGAGAAGAAACTGAATGCTCATCTTTTCCCTCTTAGGCCCCACAGGCGGAACGACCCACAATCCCAACGAACACTGCTTGACATAACAGTTAAGTAATTTCTACTTGTCGCCAGGAAAGTTTTTATCTCCTATGAAACGAACTACGTCACTTCCTCCTCAGTGAAGATGAGAAAATTAGAGAACAAACTGAATGCTCATCTTTCCCCTCTTAGGCCCAACACGCAGAAAGACCAACAAACCCAACGAACACAGCTTGACATAATAGTTAAGTAATTTCTACTTGTCGCCAGGAAAGTTTTTATCTCCTATGAAACGAACTACGTCACTTCCTCCTCAGTGAAGATGAGAAAATTAGAGAAGAAACTGAATGCTCATCTTTTCCCTCTTAGGCCCAACACGCGGAACGACCCACAATCCCAACGAACACTGCTTGACATAACAGTTAAGTAATTTTTACTTGTCGCCAGGAAAGTTTTTATCTCCTATGAAACGAACTACGTCACTTCCTCATCAGTGAAGATGAGAAAATTAGAGAAGAAACTGAATGCTCATCTTTTCCCTCTTAGGCCCAACACGCGGAACGACCCACAATCCCAACGAACACTGCTTGACATAACAGTTAAGTAATTTTTACTTGTCGCCAGGAAAGTTTTTATCTCCTATGAAACGAACTACGTCACTTCCTCATCAGTGAAGATGAGAAAATTAGAGAAGAAACTGAATGCTCATCTTTTCCCTCTTAGGCCCAACACGCGGAACGACCCACAATCCCAACGAACACTGCTTGACATAACAGTTAAGTAATTTTTACTTGTCGCCAGGAAAGTTTTTATCTCCTATGAAACGAACTACGTCACTTCCTCATCAGTGAAGACGAAACAATTAGAGAACAAACTGAATGCTCATCTTTTCCCTCTTAGGCCCAACACGCAGAAAGACCCACAAACCCAACGAACACAGCTTGACATAATAGTTAAGTAATTTTTACTTGTCGCCAGGAAAGTTTTTATCTCCTATGAAACGAACTACGTCACTTCCTCCTCAGTGAAGATGAGACAATTAGAGAACAAACTGAATGCTCATCTTTTCCCTCTTAGGCCCAACACGCGGAACGACCCACAATCCCAACGAACACTGCTTGACATAACAGTTAAGTAATTTTTACTTGTCGCCAGGAAAGTTTTATCTCCTATGAAACGAACTACGTCACTTCCTCCTCAGTGAAGATGAGAAAATTAGAGAAGAAACTGAATGCTCATCTTTTCCCTCTTAGGCCCAACACGCGGAACGACCCACAATCCCAACGAACACTGCTTGACATAACAGTTAAGTAATTTTTACTTGTCGCCAGGAAAGTTTTTATCTCCTATGAAACGAACTACGTCACTTCCTCATCAGTGAAGATGAGAAAATTAGAGAAGAAACTGAATGCTCATCTTTTCCCTCTTAGGCCCAACACGCGGAACGACCCACAATCCCAACGAACACTGCTTGACATAACAGTTAAGTAATTTTTACTTGTCGCCAGGAAAGTTTTTATCTCCTATGAAACGAACTACGTCACTTCCTCATCAGTGAAGACGAAACAATTAGAGAACAAACTGAATGCTCATCTTTTCCCTCTTAGGCCCAACACGCAGAAAGACCCACAAACCCAACGAACACAGCTTGACATAATAGTTAAGTAATTTTTACTTGTCGCCAGGAAAGTTTTTATCTCCTATGAAACGAACTACGTCACTTCCTCCTCAGTGAAGATGAGAAAATTAGAGAACAAACTGAATGCTCATCTTTTCCCTCTTAGGCCCAACACGCGGAACGACCCACAATCCCAACGAACACTGCTTGACATAACAGTTAAGTAATTTTTACTTGTCGCCAGGAAAGTTTTTATCTCCTATGAAACGAACTACGTCACTTCCTCATCAGTGAAGACGAAACAATTAGAGAACAAACTGAATGCTCATCTTTTCCCTCTTAGGCCCAACCCGCAGAAAGACCCACAAACCCAACGAACACAGCTTGACATAATAGTTAAGTAATTTCTACTTGTCGCCAGGAAAGTTTTTATCTCCTATGAAACGAACTACGTCACTTCCTCCTCAGTGAAGACGAGACAATTAGAGAACAAACTGAATGCTCATCTTTCCCCTCTTAGGCCCAACACGCAGAAAGACCCACAAACCCAACGAACACAGCTTGACATAATAGTTAAGTAATTTCTACTTGTCGCCAGGAAAGTTTTTATCTCCTATGAAACGAACTACGTCACTTCCTCCTCAGTGAAGATGAGAAAATTAGAGAAGAAACTGAATGCTCATCTTTTCCCTCTTAGGCCCAACACGCGGAACGACCCACAATCCCAACGAACACTGCTTGACATAACAGTTAAGTAATTTCTACTTGTCGCCAAAAAAGTTTTTATCTCCTATGAAACGAACTACGTCACTTCCTCCTCAGTGAAGACGAGACAATTAGAGAAGAAACTGAATGCTCATCTTTTCCCTCTTAGGCCCAACACGCGGAAAGACACACAATCCCAACGAACACTGCTTGACATAACAGTTAAGTAATTTTTACTTGTCGCCAGGAAAGTTTTTATCTCCTATGAAACGAACTACGTCACTTCCTCCTCAGTGAAGATGAGAAAATTAGAGAAGAAACTGAATGCTCATCTTTTCCCTCTTAGGCCCCACAGGCGGAACGACCCACAATCCCAACGAACACTGCTTGACATAACAGTTAAGTAATTTCTACTTGTCGCCAGGAAAGTTTTTATCTCCTATGAAACGAACTACGTCACTTCCTCCTCAGTGAAGATGAGAAAATTAGAGAACAAACTGAATGCTCATCTTTCCCCTCTTAGGCCCAACACGCAGAAAGACCCACAAACCCAACGAACACAGCTTGACATAATAGTTAAGTAATTTCTACTTGTCGCCAGGAAAGTTTTTATCTCCTATGAAACGAACTACGTCACTTCCTCCTCAGTGAAGATGAGAAAATTAGAGAAGAAACTGAATGCTCATCTTTTCCCTCTTAGGCCCAACACGCGGAACGACCCACAATCCCAACGAACACTGCTTGACATAACAGTTAAGTAATTTTTACTTGTCGCCAGGAAAGTTTTTATCTCCTATGAAACGAACTACGTCACTTCCTCATCAGTGAAGATGAGAAAATTAGAGAAGAAACTGAATGCTCATCTTTTCCCTCTTAGGCCCAACACGCGGAACGACCCACAATCCCAACGAACACTGCTTGACATAACAGTTAAGTAATTTTTACTTGTCGCCAGGAAAGTTTTTATCTCCTATGAAACGAACTACGTCACTTCCTCATCAGTGAAGATGAGAAAATTAGAGAAGAAACTGAATGCTCATCTTTTCCCTCTTAGGCCCAACACGCGGAACGACCCACAATCCCAACGAACACTGCTTGACATAACAGTTAAGTAATTTTTACTTGTCGCCAGGAAAGTTTTTATCTCCTATGAAACGAACTACGTCACTTCCTCATCAGTGAAGACGAAACAATTAGAGAACAAACTGAATGCTCATCTTTTCCCTCTTAGGCCCAACACGCAGAAAGACCCACAAACCCAACGAACACAGCTTGACATAATAGTTAAGTAATTTTTACTTGTCGCCAGGAAAGTTTTTATCTCCTATGAAACGAACTACGTCACTTCCTCCTCAGTGAAGATGAGACAATTAGAGAACAAACTGAATGCTCATCTTTTCCCTCTTAGGCCCAACACGCGGAACGACCCACAATCCCAACGAACACTGCTTGACATAACAGTTAAGTAATTTTTACTTGTCGCCAGGAAAGTTTTATCTCCTATGAAACGAACTACGTCACTTCCTCCTCAGTGAAGATGAGAAAATTAGAGAAGAAACTGAATGCTCATCTTTTCCCTCTTAGGCCCAACACGCGGAACGACCCACAATCCCAACGAACACTGCTTGACATAACAGTTAAGTAATTTTTACTTGTCGCCAGGAAAGTTTTTATCTCCTATGAAACGAACTACGTCACTTCCTCATCAGTGAAGATGAGAAAATTAGAGAAGAAACTGAATGCTCATCTTTTCCCTCTTAGGCCCAACACGCGGAACGACCCACAATCCCAACGAACACTGCTTGACATAACAGTTAAGTAATTTTTACTTGTCGCCAGGAAAGTTTTTATCTCCTATGAAACGAACTACGTCACTTCCTCATCAGTGAAGACGAAACAATTAGAGAACAAACTGAATGCTCATCTTTTCCCTCTTAGGCCCAACACGCAGAAAGACCCACAAACCCAACGAACACAGCTTGACATAATAGTTAAGTAATTTTTACTTGTCGCCAGGAAAGTTTTTATCTCCTATGAAACGAACTACGTCACTTCCTCCTCAGTGAAGATGAGAAAATTAGAGAACAAACTGAATGCTCATCTTTTCCCTCTTAGGCCCAACACGCGGAACGACCCACAATCCCAACGAACACTGCTTGACATAACAGTTAAGTAATTTTTACTTGTCGCCAGGAAAGTTTTTATCTCCTATGAAACGAACTACGTCACTTCCTCATCAGTGAAGATGAGAAAATTAGAGAAGAAACTGAATGCTCATCTTTTCCCTCTTAGGCCCAACACGCGGAACGACCCACAATCCCAACGAACACTGCTTGACATAACAGTTAAGTAATTTTTACTTGTCGCCAGGAAAGTTTTTATCTCCTATGAAACGAACTACGTCACTTCCTCATCAGTGAAGACGAAACAATTAGAGAACAAACTGAATGCTCATCTTTTCCCTCTTAGGCCCAACCCGCAGAAAGACCCACAAACCCAACGAACACAGCTTGACATAATAGTTAAGTAATTTTTACTTGTCGCCAGGAAAGTTTTTATCTCCTATGAAACGAACTACGTCACTTCCTCCTCAGTGAAGATGAGAAAATTAGAGAACAAACTGAATGCTCATCTTTTCCCTCTTAGGCCCAACACGCGGAACGACTCACAATCCCAACGAACACTGCTTGACATAACAGTTAAGTAATTTTTACTTGTCGCCAGGAAAGTTTTATCTCCTATGAAACGAACTACGTCACTTCCTCATCAGTGAAGATGAGAAAATTAGAGAAGAAACTGAATGCTCATCTTTTCCCTCTTAGGCCCAACACGCGGAACGACCCACAATCCCAACGAACACTGCTTGACATAACAGTTAAGTAATTTTTACTTGTCGCCAGGAAAGTTTTTATCTCCTATGAAACGAACTACGTCACTTCCTCATCAGTGAAGATGAGAAAATTAGAGAAGAAACTGAATGCTCATCTTTTCCCTCTTAGGCCCAACACGCGGAACGACCCACAATCCCAACGAACACTGCTTGACATAACAGTTAAGTAATTTTTACTTGTCGCCAGGAAAGTTTTTATCTCCTATGAAACGAACTACGTCACTTCCTCATCAGTGAAGACGAAACAATTAGAGAACAAACTGAATGCTCATCTTTTCCCTCTTAGGCCCAACACGCGGAACGACCCACAATCCCAACGAACACTGCTTGACATAACAGTTAAGTAATTTTTACTTGTCGCCAGGAAAGTTTTTATCTCCTATGAAACGAACTACGTCACTTCCTCATCAGTGAAGATGAGAAAATTAGAGAAGAAACTGAATGCTCATCTTTTCCCTCTTAGGCCCAACACGCGGAACGACCCACAATCCCAACGAACACTGCTTGACATAACAGTTAAGTAATTTTTACTTGTCGCCAGGAAAGTTTTTATCTCCTATGAAACGAACTACGTCACTTCCTCCTCAGTGAAGATGAGAAAATTAGAGAAGAAACTGAATGCTCATCTTTTCCCTCTTAGGCCCAACACGCGGAACGACCCACAATCCCAACGAACACTGCTTGACATAACAGTTAAGTAATTTTTACTTGTCGCCAGGAAAGTTTTTATCTCCTATGAAACGAACTACGTCACTTCCTCATCAGTGAAGATGAGAAAATTAGAGAAGAAACTGAATGCTCATCTTTTCCCTCTTAGGCCCAACACGCGGAACGACCCACAATCCCAACGAACACTGCTTGACATAACAGTTAAGTAATTTTTACTTGTCGCCAGGAAAGTTTTTATCTCCTATGAAACGAACTACGTCACTTCCTCATCAGTGAAGACGAAACAATTAGAGAACAAACTGAATGCTCATCTTTTCCCTCTTAGGCCCAACACGCAGAAAGACCCACAAACCCAACGAACACAGCTTGACATAATAGTTAAGTAATTTTTACTTGTCGCCAGGAAAGTTTTTATCTCCTATGAAACGAACTACGTCACTTCCTCCTCAGTGAAGACGAGAAAATTAGAGAAGAAACTGAATGCTCATCTTTTCCCTCTTAGGCCCAACACGCGGAAAGACCCACAAACCCAACGAACACAGCTTGACATAATAGTTAAGTAATTTTTACTTGTCGCCAGGAAAGTTTTTATCTCCTATGAAACGAACTACGTCACTTCCTCCTCAGTGAAGATGAGAAAATTAGAGAAGAAACTGAATGCTCATCTTTTCCCTCTTAGTCCCAACACGCGGAACGACCCACAATCCCAACGAACACTGCTTGACATAACAGTTAAGTAATTTTTACTTGTCGCCAGGAAAGTTTTTATCTCCTATGAAACGAACTACGTCACTTCCTCATCAGTGAAGATGAGAAAATTAGAGAAGAAACTGAATGCTCATCTTTTCCCTCTTAGGCCCAACACGCGGAACGACCCACAATCCCAACGAACACAGCTTGACATAATAGTTAAGTAATTTTTACTTGTCGCCAGGAAAGTTTTTATCTCCTATGAAACGAACTACGTCACTTCCTCCTCAGTGAAGATGAGAAAATTAGAGAACAAACTGAATGCTCATCTTTTCCCTCTTAGGCCCAACACGCAGAAAGACCCACAAACCCAACGAACACAGCTTGACATAATAGTTAAATAATTTTTACTTGTCGCCAGGAAAGTTTTTATCTCCTATGAAACGAACTACGTCACTTCCTCCTCAGTGAAGACGAAACAATTAGAGAAGAAACTGAATGCTCATCTTTCCCCTCTTAGGCCCAACACGCGGAAAGACCCACAATCCCAACGAACACTGCTTGACATAACAGTTAAGTAATTTCTACTTGTCGCCAGGAAAGTTTTTATCTCCTATGAAACGAACTACGTCACTTCCTCCTCAGTGAAGACGAAACAATTAGAGAACAAACTGAATGCTCATCTTTCCCCTCTTAGGCCCAACACGCGGAAAGACCCACAATCCCAACGAACACTGCTTGACATAACAGTTAAGTAATTTCTACTTGTCGCCAGGAAAGTTTTTATCTCCTATGAAACGAACTACGTCACTTCCTCCTCAGTGAAGACGAAACAATTAGAGAACAAACTGAATGCTCATCTTTCCCCTCTTAGGCCCAACACGCGGAAAGACCCACAATCCCAACGAACACTGCTTGACATAACAGTTAAGTAATTTCTACTTGTCGCCAGGAAAGTTTTTATCTCCTATGAAACGAACTACGTCACTTCCTCCTCAGTGAAGACGAAACAATTAGAGAACAAACTGAATGCTCATCTTTCCCCTCTTAGGCCCAACACGCGGAAAGACCCACAATCCCAACGAACACTGCTTGACATAACAGTTAAGTAATTTCTACTTGTCGCCAGGAAAGATTTTATCTCCTATGAAACGAACTACGTCACTTCCTCCTCAGTGAAGATGAGAAAATTAGAGAAGAAACTGAATGCTCATCTTTTCCCTCTTAGGCCCAACACGCGGAACGACCCACAATCCCAACGAACACTGCTTGACATAACAGTTAAGTAATTTTTACTTGTCGCCAGGAAAGTTTTTATCTCCTATGAAACGAACTACGTCACTTCCTCCTCAGTGAAGACGAAACAATTAGAGAACAAACTGAATGCTCATCTTTTCCCTCTTAGGCCCAACACGCAGAAAGACCCACAAACCCAACGAACACAGCTTGACATAATAGTTAAGTAATTTCTACTTGTCGCCAGGAAAGTTTTTATCTCCTATGAAACGAACTACGTCACTTCCTCCTCAGTGAAGATGAGAAAATTAGAGAAGAAACTGAATGCTCATCTTTTCCCTCTTAGGCCCAACACGCGGAACGACCCACAATCCCAACGAACACTGCTTGACATAACAGTTAAGTAATTTTTACTTGTCGCCAGGAAAGTTTTTATCTCCTATGAAACGAACTACGTCACTTCCTCCTCAGTGAAGAGGAAACAATTAGAGAACAAACTGAATGCTCATCTTTCCCCTCTTAGGCCCAACCCGCAGAAAGACCCACAAACCCAACGAACACAGCTTGACATAATAGTTAAGTAATTTCTACTTGTCGCCAGGAAAGTTTTTATCTCCTATGAAACGAACTACGTCACTTCCTCCTCAGTGAAGATGAGAAAATTAGAGAAGAAACTGAATGCTCATCTTTTCCCTCTTAGGCCCAACACGCGGAAAGACCCACAATCCCAACTAACACTGCTTGACATAACAGTTAAGTAATTTTTACTTGTCGCCAGGAAAGTTTTTATCTCCTATGAAACGAACTACGTCACTTCCTCCTCAGTGAAGACGAAACAATTAGAGAACAAACTGAATGCTCATCTTTCCCCTCTTAGGCCCAACACGCAGAAAGACCCACAAACCCAACGAACACAGCTTGACATAATAGTTAAGTAATTTCTACTTGTCGCCAGGAAAGTTTTTATCTCCTATGAAACGAACTACGTCACTTCCTCCTCAGTGAAGACGAGAAAATTAGAGAAGAAACTGAATGCTCATCTTTTCCCTCTTAGGCCCAACACGCGGAACGACCCACAATCCCAACGAACACTGCTTGACATAACAGTTAAGTAATTTTTACTTGTCGCCAGGAAAGTTTTTATCTCCTATGAAACGAACTACGTCACTTCCTCCTCAGTGAAGACGAAACAATTAGAGAACAAACTGAATGCTCATCTTTTCCCTCCTAGGCCCAACACGTGGAAAGACCCAGAATCCCAACGTACACTGCTTGACATAGCAGTTAATTAATTTCTACTTGTCACCAGGAAAGTTTTTATCTCCTATGAAACGATACCTCACTAAAAAAAGCATTCATACACATTTGTTGGTCAAAGGAATTATGATCAGAAACGTTACTTTTCTTTGTTTTTTTTTTAGAATAAGGTAATTCAAACTTACTTCTACCATTGTAGTTATTTTACACAGTTGAATATTGGTCGATCATATATGAGACTTTTGAGCATTTATTTACTAGGTGGCCCTTTTGAGGGGTTTGTATGTCTTCTCCTTCAACAGGGGATGCGGTCAATATATTCTAAGCCCCCCAAAGGACCAGTAATTCACGTAGGAATATTAAAATACAACAGTTTACGAAAACAATTCGATTTCTCGATCTTGTAATGGCAAAGGTATGCAGGTGCAGGCTTTAAGAAAAGTTTATTCATGTGAGAATACAAGGTTCGCGTATAGTGTCCATTTATAGTCCCATTAAACAGAAAACAAGGGGAGACCATACTTGATTATTCATAACACTTATTCAGCGGCATGTCAACCTCTGTGGATTATTGAATGCCGAAATCTAAATATTTTGTTTGCAATTTTATGGCTTCAAATAAATACATTTGGTACATAATTTTACACTTTTCGAGTAAAGGTATGTTTTTGTTGGATATATAGTTTGATAAAATGTATTGTTGGTAATTTTACTATAATAATGAATTTTTATAAATTTCTTGTGTTGCATTTGCTATGAAAATGTATTATTGCTCATTTTATTATAAAAATGTATCCATTTTTGTTTGGGTGTTCACTATTTTTCCATAGCTGTGACCGTAAATGGTGCCACACCCCGAGTCAAGTTGGACCTGGGAACAACAGCAATTAAGATGAGATTCTACGCTCCTCAAAATCTCCAATTTTCCGATCAGAGACCTTTCTGCCTTCAACGTCATACCCTGGACGATGGAGTATTAGTAATTTCTTTTGCAAAAATATATTGCTGTTATTTTTTTTTAATTATGAAAATTTATTGCCGGCATTTTTACTATAAAAATGAATTTTTATATTTTCATAGTGTTTTTACTCCAGTTTTGGGGTTATCTTTGCCAATAGTTTGGACCTTAACAGGTGCTACCATACCGGCCCAGGGTGGAACTGAAAACAATTAAGAGGTGGTTTCACGATCCTCGAAACCTCCCGATTGGAGATCTTTTTTGCCGGATGTAGATTATCGTCTTACCCAGGGCGCGAAAACGACTCGACATCCTTAGCATATCATAGAAGACCAAAAGATAAAGCCTGTGTTTTTAATAAAGCAGATATGCAAAGTGTCATACAAATGAAACTGTGGAAACTATGTACGACATTCTCGTGCAACTAGAACTGCGGGAAAGGCGTTATTATTAACATTATTTTTTATCCTGATATACATATCTGAAATCAGAAAAAATTAAGTAAATCTCATAATATTCTTGCGAACAATAATTCATGTCTTGACACCAGCGTTAGGCTTTGATGAACGCGCAATACGAAAAATGCAATGCTGTGCAAAAGAACAAATCACTGTTGAGGGATTGAAATATCAACAACGGAACAGTTATACAAACTGATTACAATACAAAGTATGAGATGAATATACTAATAAATCATCGGTTACCTCCCCTTAAGATCTAGGAGGTATAAAAAGCACCCTGTAATATCTGTTAGTAGACGAGTAGTCAGAGTAAAGTGCAATAAAGCTTTGGTATAAGTTTATTCACTGGTCCTGTTTTTACTACAATCATGTAATAAAAAAATCTACGTGAATATGTCTTACATTTTCCAAACTTCCCCCATTTCTTTTTCTTCAAATCCAAATATTTGTAAACTCGCTTACTGATAAGAAAGTAACCTGATTAATCAATTGACAAAGTAAATTCCATGGCTGACAACGACCATTGAGTAAACTTAACAACAAAAGACTGATAGTTGATAAAATGTTTTTACAGAACTAGGGAATATTGAAGAAAGGATACTATGCAGAAGAGATTAAATATTTGAATTATTTCTTCTCTATAATGCAGAATTGTGGCACAAGGCTGAAAAGGAAACGGAGATGAGCTGGTCTTCATTAGCTGCCACAGTTAATACGACTCAAGACCCATTCATTCATTACAATTTAACCATTAATCACCTCTGCATATGCCGCAGTACTGCGTATTCACGGGGGACTTACAAAACACGCCATGATTTAAAATTTGCTGAAAGTCCGAAATGTTCTTTTTTTCCGTTTTTTTATTTATTTGTTTTTTGGGGAGTTTTTCTTTTACAAAAATATATAAAAATTTCATGATTCCTGAAATGATGGGAAGGGGATGAACCCTGAAAACGAACAAAAATGAAACACAAATATAAAACTAAAACAAAAACAAATGTTACTAGCACCCGTTCACTCCACAAAATGGTAATAGCCGCTGTATTTTTTCCGATAGACGGAATCAAGAAGCACACCAATTTTTAAAGTACAGTGGTCAGAAAAAAAGATTAAGAAAGCAGTAAAACAGACTATCGGAAAAAACATCATTAAAACGTAACGTGAAATGAGCACGAAAATGCTGCAATTACAGATTCTATCAATTTTAAGTTCTCATTGATTGATCTCTTTTACGGCACATCAACCCAGGCGGATCATTTAATGCCGAAGAAGGTTTTCAGACAAATAATTTGAGTTCCTTTTGGGTGCAGGACTATATAGAGGAAAAATTCCTTTTTTTTTTTGTGGCGGGTATTGTATAAAATTATTTGAAAACAATGTAGATAATCGGGTGTGGCAAAGAACTTGTTTTATATTTTTCTGTAGAGCCTAATTTCTTTAATGAATGTTACTTGAATCAGTATTTTCAAATAGGTTCTTGTAATCAATCTGTAACAAAATTACTGAACTTTCCCCTTTACCCTCGCAAACTCTCAGCTTTTATGCCGGTGAGGCATACGCTTATGCAAATGAATACGGGCCTCGCTCTCAGTCTGGCCGCGCACGCGCACTGCCATTTTTGTGTCCACCGCCATGACGTTTGCCTCGTCAAACGTTCACTCATACATTTGTTACACTTCCCCCTGATCCTTGATGATCATAGCATAGGCAAGGTCGCGTTT
Organism: Acanthosepion esculentum; assembly: GCA_964036315.1. Lineage (NCBI taxonomy): Eukaryota > Metazoa > Mollusca > Cephalopoda > Sepiida > Sepiidae > Acanthosepion > Acanthosepion esculentum. The sequence continues at coordinate 13,133,913 of OZ038493.1, forward strand.
GGTAATCTCCGGCCTGTGCTTCGTCGCAAGGGTGGTTCTGTGGCTTCTCTATTTTGTGCTGTGATAGTTTCATTTGCTTCTATTTGTGCTGTCTGTTCGATAGGCAGTGTGATATGCCCAGTGTTGTCAGACATCTCTTCATCCGCTTCGCCAGACGGGATGACATTTGTCCGGGGTCGTACGTCCTTTATATGATGTGGGACGCCGTCGACAACAACGGATTGCGGGCTGATCACCCCTGTCACTGTTCCTTCTTGGAATCTGGAAGTGCATCGATAATGGGGCGTTTTGGCCCACACAGGGTCTTCCAAGCGCTATCTGTTTTGAGCGGGGTCCGGTGACGTTGGTACTGGGTCCATATTCCTTATCCTGACTCATATCATATATTCAGTTATCCGATTTGTAGTAATTATTTCGGGTTTGCTGAAAGTTATAGCAATTTAGTAGTATGTGATCAACAGTGTATGATTCCTGGCAATGGACACATCAATTTTAAGAAGATAGAATGTATGGTTTTCAGTAAGAGTAACTTACAACGAAATGAAGATATTGAAACCAAGTAAGCACATGAATATAAATATCTCGGAAGTGTTTTAACAGATGACGGAAAATGTGCCACCATATTGGGATAACGAAAGATGACTTCCAAAACGCTAAAATTAAGATGAGAAAATTTCGTTAGAAACAATGAAAGGAGCGCTGAAGTGATATGCAATACCTATCCTCTTATATAACAGAGAATATTGGATACTTTGCAAGCAGAGGAAGAGGAGACTTCGAGCAAAAAGAGATGTGGTTTTACAGAAGAATACTGATAATACCATGATCAAGGAAGATGTTATAAAAAATAGTGATAACAAAAAGGACAGTGACATTATTGCGAAAGAAGATAACTGACACATGATGAGGAAAGACGGTTTGGATAATTTAACACTCACAGGACTTACTGAAAGCAAAACGGGTAGTGATAACCAGTGAGAAATCTGCCTGACGAGTTTGTGTAAATGGATGGCAGAACAGGGACTAGAAGGGATATTAAAGGGACAAAATTTGTTTAGAGTTACAAAAGATAGGAAGTTGAGGAGAGCCATCATCTAAATTCTGAAGAGACACGGCATGTTAGAAGAAGATTAGGAATGAGTATATTTTATTTTTATTTTTTGGCTGTCTATATGAGATAAACTCAACCTGTAAACGCATTTTATTCTCCTGACAAGAGTCTGAAATATGACAAGCTGGTCAAGGAAAACGATTTTACGTTATTACTAAATCTCTATTATTTTTTTTACAACAATATTTACTCTGTACAAGGCACAAGATCTACTCAAGGTAGAGGCTTACAGAGTAAGATGCATAGTTTATGAGGATATATAGGAAAGGTTACAGTTAAACCTGAACAGGTTAAGATTGTAATGATTAGTGAATCGTCCTTCTGGGAGTCGTTTCCACAAAGCAGAGGTTCGGGGGAAGAAGTTGCTCGAGTGGTACTTACATCTCACCAATGGAATACAAAGGGAAAGAGCGTAGTTGACTACTATGGGCGTGACATGGCGAGTTTTAACCGTGATAGAACTGGTGGAACTAAGGATTGTAGTACGTTTGAATACTTCCCATGGAAATAGTGACAGAATAGCGAGAAGCTTATAAGATTTTGTTTACTATTTACATTGCTCGTACTATCATCCTCATCTTTGTTGCCATATTTATAACAACGTTTCGGCAGTTGTACGCTCCGGCCTTCTTCAGGTGGCTGGAATGTCGAACTCAACCTTTTACTTCGCTTGAAGACTGTTCTAGTTCCACGTTCCATGTTTAATGGATGTCAGTTATCAGTTATCTCCTGTTAATTCCCCTCACCAAGTTCACCACCGCCTTAACCAAGTATTGAACTCACACTCTTTGGGCCGTCACTGGATCTAACCTTTTACTTCGCTTGAAGACTGTTCTAGTTCCACGTTCCATGTTTAATGGATGTCAGTTATCAGTTATCTCCTGTTAATTCCCCTCACCAAGTTCTCCACCGCCTTAACCAAGTATTGAACTCACACTCTTTGGGCCGTCACTGGATCTAACCAACGCCTTTATGCACTCAAGAACACATGGCACAGCGGATAAAGACACAGTGGATAACGCCTTTATCCACTGTGCCATGTGTCCTTGAGTGGATAAAGGCGTTAGTTAGATCCAGTGATAGGACTCAAAGAGTGTGAGTTCAATACCTGGTTAAGGCGGTGGAAAACTTGGAGAGGGGAATCAACAGGAGCAACGAGCGAAATAAAGAAGGTCGGAGTTTACAACGGCCGAAACGTTTTGATATATATAGCAACAAAGATGAGAATGATAGTCCGAGCAATATAAACAGTGTACATAATACCTCATCTCAGAAATATAGACAGATACTGAAGGGTATTTCTTCTGGGAAAGAGTTTGTAGGGTGGAAAATGATTAATTACCCACAAGGACGCAGAGACGCTTTTGAACTCTACCAAGACTTGAAAGTGAAGACTGGGCAACTCCTGCTCATAGATAACAGCAGTACTCCATTTTCGGCCTGATGTGACTATTGTAAAGTTAGACGATAGTGTGAGGAGTCAGGTACTTACTGGTGCGGTGCAGGGAATCGAATATTTTCCCAGCATCTTTAGCGATGGATAGTATAGGGATAATAGAACATCACTAGTTTTGCTTGTGATGCATTGAATGTGACCAGTCAGTTTTCTTCCCATTGAGCTGTTAGAGGTAGGTCAGAGAAGAGATCAGCTGTCAGGTTCTGATCTTCTAGAATTTTGAAGGAGCACGCAAATACTGTGGTATGACCAGATAAATTTTTATTTATAAATAATTCCAACAGATATAAGAAATAAAAACACAGATTTCATTAACAATACAGTATATATATATATATATATATATAGATATATAGATATACATATATATATATATATGACATCATATATATATATATATATATATGACATTATATATATATGACATCATATATATAGAAATATAACATATATATATAAACATTGTATGTATATATATATGTGTATATATATATGTATATGTATATATATATGTATATATATATCAATTATGTAGTGCGTATTCAATTTATGTAACGTAAATCATTCAAACGAAAAACAAATACTGAAGCTAATTATACGGCAAGAATCACTCTCGCAAACAATATTTAATAATAAAATACAATCAACTTCGAATCCGTTAATGAATGGTATGATCCTTGTTTATAAATTCCGGTTTTATCAGATTTTATTTTTTCTACGAGCCGGGCTTTCAGTCGTTTCGAACGACCATCATCAGGTAGACATTTCAGTGTGTTTTTGTTAAATTCCAGGTAGTAATGAGACATCGAAAGATAGTGCAGTCCGAAAGAGTGTTTTTTTAGCAATGAGATATTTTTTAAATGTAAGAATAATTTTGGAGTGTGCAGTCGCGACGCTGAGGTTGAAATTTTTTAAATTTGAAAATTGTGCGTTCTTGTACTGAAGAAAGGTGGCATGAACTAAATTGTTCAATATTTACAGTAAATGTCACAGTTATTATCAGGAATTCGCACTTAGGATCAAGTTATTTTAATATCAATTATGTAGTGCGTATTCAATTTATGTAACGTAAATCATTCAAACGAAAAACACTCTTTCGGACTGCACAATCTTTCGATGTCGCATTACTACTCGGAATTTAACAAAAACACACTGAAATGTCTACCTGATGATGGTCGTTCGAAACGACTGAAAGCCCGGCTCGTAGAAAAAATAAGACCTGATAAAACCGGAATTTATAAACAAGGATCATACCATTCATTAACGGATTCGAAGTTGATTGTATTTTATTATTAAATATTGTTTGCGAGAGTGATTCTTGCCGTATAATTAGCTTCAGTATTTGTTTTTCGTTTGAATGATTTACGTTACATAAATGTATATATATGTATATATATATATTTATATATATATGTATATATATATATGTATATGTATTTATATATATATATATATGTATATATATACACACACACACATATATATATATATACATATATATATATACACACACACACATATATATACATATATATATATATATACATATATATATATATATTCATATATATATATATATATATATATATATATATATATATATATATATATATATATACACACACATTAAGGGTCCACTTGGTAATAATGGAACATCAGTATATTTGTTTTTGAGGCATTGAATGTGGCTAGCCAGTTTTTCCCCACTGAGCTGTTAGAGCTCGGTCAGAGGAGAGATCAGCTGTCAGCTTCTGATCGTCTAGTGTTTGGGAGGTGCATCGATCGAAATGTACTGAACTTGAACGTTGAAGGCAAACGATTAGGCTTACACCCAGATCATGTTGAAACACCGGTTCTCGTACAATCACCGTAGTTAAGCAACATCGACCCTGGTCAATACCTATATGATTGACCGCTTGTTACCGTAATATGCCAGTTGCTGTAAGCTTGGATGTGCGAGTGGTGTAATGAGTAATGACTCTGTATTGTTGAGAAGAGTTCCAATTCTAGTTGGGTTCGTTATATTCATTCACGCGCTATACTCTTCGGAAAGATATGAATTCACATATTCTCCCCCCCCGCCACCTCACTTGATATAGGTTAATTTGTAAGAATTGTATCATTAAACCATTATTATCCAAAAAAAATTCTTAGTATCTAAAACTATTTTCTGTCTTTAAATAACCTGTAAATAGCTGATAAGTCGTAGAAAACGGATCAACAAACGACTATTTTTAGTATTTGAGCGCTGCAAATGAACTAACTTAGCCAAAGAGACATAACTCAATTCCCAAAGTTTGGGAAATCCAAGTTTGAAAGACATTTAAATTCCAAATAAAATCTTTGTTTTAAATACCATTCTGAAAGATGTGAAAATTATTTCTCCGTCTGGTTTTGCTAAATGCTTCAGGCATTTGCTAGCTTATTAGCGTGATATTCGTTTTTGATTCCATACGTTTACATGTAAACGTTGCTGTAGAAAAAAGGGATATGCACATTTTTTTAAGTGATTATTATGAAACATTGTTGCCTTTGGCAACGCCGATTTATTTTATGAATAAATATTAACAAAAGATTTTTGTTTTCCTTTTTGAAGAAAACTGGTCTGTGCAAATCGGATTACACAGGTCGTTCCGGAAGTCATGTTGGAATTAGTTGGATAAAAACAATCTATATTTTCTATCGATACCATTACTGCCTTTAGACATCAATGATCTTTCTACTTAGCCAATCAACTTCAAATAAAAGCTTATGATCATTGGGACATAACAGTTTAATGGCGAATGTTTCAACGAGCAGCTATTTGAAAATATTATGTGGTAATAAAATAAGCTCATTCCATCTCCTCTCTCGCTTATAACCATCCATTACTGAAATCGCCGAATAAAGATTCTACTTAGAGTTGTTATCATAATACATTTTACCTGTAAATACAGGGCATCTCAAAAAAATTGACATCATGTCGCAGGCCAATAATTTTGGCAATTCTTGTTGAAATGACCTCAAATTTTCACAGAATGTATAGAAAGAGATCAAGATTTTATATTTAATGTTTTATTTTTGTTATCTCACTGAGAATCTGCCAGAGAGGTGGATCGGGCGACAGTTTTCTGATGAAATGGCCACCGCGGTCACCGGACCTGTTCCTCTGTGATTTCTTTTCATGGGGATGTGTGAAGGGAGTGGTCTATGTCCCCCCTCTTTCTTCGTGCTGATGAAGTCAAGCAGAGAATCACTTCCGCACTGGATAATGTTACCGGAGTCATCCTACAGCGTGTTTGGCAAGAGCTTAACTACCGACTTGACGTGTACCGTGTCACAGGCGGTGCACATATTGAACGCTTATGAAGTCAGTCCCATAATAAACTTATGGTGTTCAACACCCAAACTGTTCAATTTCATTGAACTCTAGCTCAATGAAACTGAACAGTTTGGGTGTTGAACACCATTAGTAGTTTTCAAGATAGTTGCTTTTAAAATGATGTCAATTTGGGGGTAGGGGCACTCTGTTTGTCCATTCAGGAAATATTAATCTCCGAAAGAGGGGGTAATCGAATGGTTAAAACGTTCGCGTTCCCATATTGAATCTCACTGTGGTCGATTTATCATTGAGTTGATTTGGCAATATCAGCCTGGGGAAACAATCCCAGTATGCTTGGATGTAATGAAGTGGGGGAGGTGTTGATTAAATGACAAACCAAATGATTAATACGAGACTAGAATATTTCATTATTTAACGTTACATTTTATTCAGTCCCTGATATCTTCATCTACTCTCGGCCAGTGTGTGTTGTGGCTCGGCAGAGCCCTTCTTCGTTATGTGGACCTTACATTCTCTGCCTGCGATGTATGAAAGACCGCCCAACTACGATTGTTTGTATAACTGCGTGAATTAGAAATCATTCACACGCTTAAAAAGCCGGATACAGGTGTAAAGTTACGAGCTTCTCTTTTCGGCGCCCGGGAGTTATTACTTTTGGTCTTTAGCACAAAATAACATTTTTCTGCCATCTTCACCCTTAAAGTGGAAAATTCATATTTCTTCTTGTTTAGGTGTTTATTTTCTGAACTGAATTTATACCAGCTTTTGTTTGGCCTGTTAAATCTTTTAATGGTCCAAGCGTACAATAGCCATTCTTCCAGAGATCGTTCCGAAGGTCACGTTAAAAGAAGAGTAATTCTTTTCAATTCTCTTTTCTTCTTCACTGTATAAGCAGTCATTCTTGAAAATCAATTTAATGAAATCTAAAACCTTGCAATCCGCGAAGCAGTTTTTTCAGATCACTGACGGAAAGTGACAAGGTCGGTTACTTGTACATTGTTCAAACGAGAACTGTGAGAGAGAAACTATTACTTCGGTTTTATTCTCCTGAATTATTCATAAAACAACACCGAAAACAATAGAGAATAAAGAAAGTAATTAAAACTATATTTTGTCTATGTACGTCTTATCAAGCGAGAATACATATGTCAATATTTAAGGTCTTGAATAGAAAGAATAAACTTGGGAACTTAATAAATTTGTTATTAAATCATTTGGTTCGTTTCAGAGAGTAAAAACATAAAGTAACTTTTTTTTTTAATTTAAAATTAAATTTTTAAATTTCAAAAAAATAATTTTTTAAACTTTTTAATTTAATTGTTTTTAATTTAATTTTTTTTAACTTTGTTTTAATATTTTAAAAAAAATTAATGTTTTTCAGTTTTTTAATTTAATTTTTTTCATTTTGTTTTTAAAATCATTTTTATCTTGCACGAAAAGGTGCCGATGAACTAACAGTTATCAAGACAGAAAATAGAATCGTCGAACCGTGTTCGAGTTCTGCTTCGGACATTTCTTGCTCACTTTGCACGAGTAGCGGAGATAAAAGTATTAATCCATCTCCTTCAAAGTACCCACCACCGCCGCCGCCGCTAGATAAGTTGCATTGTTGGTTAATTTAAGTTCTTCTTCAGATGATAAACTTTGAAATTTCAAACCGAACTTTTTATGGTAAAATTCACTCACTAATGTCACATGGATAAAAGCCGAGTAATCCAAAAAGTGACTTAACCCAACAGAGTTGTGAGTTCAATACCTCACCAGGGTAAAAGGGACAAAAACTTGAAGAGTTACCAAAGGGAAGTAACTGATAGTGAGATATCCTCACAAAAAGGCATGACACATGGAATTAGAACAATATACCCCTGTGTGTTCGATTCGAAATTCCAAATTATATCACCTGAAGAAGGTCGGAGCGTACAACGGCTGAAACACCATGAATATGGCAATAACGATGGAAACAACAGTTCTAACGATGTAAAAAGTGTCTTTTTCTTTCCATTTTCTCTAAATCTTCGTCGTTGCTCACATGTTCATTTCGTGCCATTCTCAGCATCCTTCTGTAGAATCATATTTCTATCGCTTTAAGTTTCTTCTTCACCTGTGAGGAATTGGTCCAGCATTCACTGCCATGTATGAAGGCATATATCACGTAACAATTCAATACTCTTTTGTTATCCGTCTATATTTCTGAGATGAGGTATTATGTACACTATTTACATTATTCGGACTATTGTCCTCATCTTCAGTTCGACATTCCAACCACCCGAAGAAGGCCGGAGGGTACAAGGGCCGAAACGTTGTAATAAATATGGCGAGAAAAATGAGGACAATAGTTCGAATAATGTAAATAGTGTACATAATACCTCATCTCAGAAATATAGACAGATACTGAAGAGGCCGGAGCGTACAACAGCCGAAACGTTGTAATGAATATGGTGACAAAGATGAGGGCAATAGTCCGAATAATGTAAATAGTGTACATAATACCTCATCTCAGAAATATAGACAGATACTGAAGAAGGCCGGAGCGTACAACGGCCGCAACGTTGTAATAAATATGGCGACAAAGATGAGGACAATAGTTCGAATAATGTAATAGTGTACATAATACCTCAACTAAGAAATATAGACAGATACTGAAGAAGGCTGGAGCGTACAAAGGCCGAAAGGTTGTGATAAATATGACGACAAAGATGAGGACAATAGTTCGAATAATGTAAATAGTGTACATAATACCTCATCTCAGAAATATAGACAGACACTGAAGACGGCCGGAGCGTATAACGGCCGAAATGTTGTAATAAATATGACAATAAAGATGAGGATAATAGCCCGAATAACTCTTTTGTTAGTTTTTAATGATTTTTTAATGAAGGCGGACTGATATTACTTAACTGATCATTATTCGTTTCTTTCTTTCTAACTGGTTTGCTCAGCAATTTATTTTTTAATTATTTCTGTTCAGATAACCTGACTGCATATATCAGAATTATCCTACTTAATGAAACCCTGATCTTACCGAATTGACCCCAGGCACTGTTCATCAGACCTCTTCAGATTATCATCATATACTGTAACCATTGAGAAAACCACAATGCAGATTAGCATTTCACACAGGCGCGTGCGTACTTTCGTACGCCTGTACATGGAGAAAGAGAATAAAGGAGAGTTGTAGATAAAGATGATCGCAACATACATGAGAACGGTTAGCCTACATACATCATTTAATCAATCAGCGGACAAAGAAAGCAAAAACAATCATGTTGCTATGATGATTTTGCATGGCTATACTTATATGTAGTATTACTTAACGTTCTAGCAACAGCGAAAAGCCAGGTTTGTTTGGGCTTCACGACTCTCGAGAGCCACACATATCGTTTGTTTACTTGAAGCTATTGAGCATTACAAAGAAAACAGGAAATTCAAGAGGAAACCATTGTGGAAGAAAATCTGATTCAACTGGAATATTTACTTCTACTGGTGATTTAACCTTTGAAACGATGATTACCAAAGTGGCATTAATGTCTGATTGATAAGATCAATAACTGATCAATAAAGAAAAGTCCAGATCTGGGCCGATATAAAAGGTATCATCGTTCTTATCAGAATCAGCCATCGATATGTTTATATTTTACTTCAGCTGATTTTATAAATTATCGAGGGAAAGACATGAATAAATTGATGCGAAATGGAATTTTTTAAGTATATCAGCCCAAGCAAATCGGGAGCGCCACGAGCAAGCAATGGGTTACAGAGAGTGAGAGCAAAAGTAAAAAAGGGTGTTTGAGGAAAGGATATAGAGAAGGACGGGGATCAGTATGAAGGTATCAGATTGACATGTCGACTGGCATTACACTTGAATATTTGAAGATTATAGCTATCAGGGAAGCAAGTAAGAGGAAGGGAGTCCATCTGATGTGAAGCGTGGGATAAGAAGCTGTTGGAGTAGAAGAGATGGCTGCATTTAATCGTTTCGACAGTGAAAGGGTGGGACCAAGATGCCAAAATAGTAGCACGCTTAAATTCATGCAGTTTGGGAACCAGTGAAAATAGCTCGTCGGAGCAGTTGCCATGAAAGTACTTGTAGAAAAGACAGAGGCAAGCCACATCAGGTCTGTAAGAAAGTGACTGTAGACGAGATGCCAGATCAGGACCTATCACACCGCATATCCCTCTTTGGATTTTGTCGAGGACCTCGAGATGAACAGCGGGGGCACCAGACCATATATGGCAACAGTATTCACTGCAAGGACGAATAATAGATTTGTAGATTTGAAATTATGGACTCAGGAGAGAAAAACCTTCGGGCGCGACACAGAGACCCAACTTTCCTTGCAGTAGATGAAGGCAATGAATTTATAAGAAAATTATCAATTATTTAAATAAAGAAGATTGGAATCAAGAATATTTAAACATTCTTCTTTTTGTTCTATGTAGTCCTGGGTAAGACGATAAACTACATCCGGCAGCAAGTACTATGATCATAAGATCGGACATTTGGAGGGGCGTGGCACCAGCTCTTAATTGCTGTTGTTTACAGATCTACTCTGACCCGGGATGGAAGCACCTGTTAGCGCCCCAGCTATGGGTAAATAGTAAATCCTCCGGACAAAACACTATGAAAGTATAAAAATAAATGTTTATAGTACCAGTAATATATCTTTATAGTAACATTTACCAACAATACGCAGATACCATGAAACTGTAGCGACTTCACCCAAATCTGTTTAAAATACTGCCATTCCATTCGAATCCATTACATTCACTTCCGTGCTAATACCCTTGGGAAAAGTATGAATCCTCTTCTTCTCCCCTCAGCTATGGGTAAATAGCAACTGATCTATCGCAGAATGAAATGGCAACCTACTGCAGGAAAAAATCTGCCTCCACAATCATGTATCTTTCGATACATGATCGCCTAAGCGTGTATCACGCATGGCACATAACTGATTGATGTGCTAATACGCTTGGGAAAGATATATGAACCCTCTTCTTCTCCCAACAGCAGGACAGACCAGGTTCTATAGTCTTGGATGGCAACTGATCTATTGCAGAAAGAAATGGAAACCTACTGCGGGAAAAAAAATCTGCCTCGTCAGTCATGTATCGAAAGATACATGATCGCCTAAAAGTGTATAACGCATGGCACATAACTTACTGTTGTCAGATTAAACGTGACAACCATTAAGACTGTAAGAAGACACAATTTTAAATTTTAAAACAATATTGCAATAATTTGCACTTAGTCTATATTACATTGTGGCAGGAAAAAATTCGTAGCGTTTTTCAATAGGTTTCATAATAGTGAAAGTAGTGTTCATATGTGTTTCGCTATGTTCAGAAGTGGAAATTTGAACCTGGAGGACCGAGGACGTTCTGGCAGGCCATCATCCAAATCAAAATGATAATTAAAAATAATATACGTTACAGGACAAGATACTAGATAAGCGCTATAAGACATTAGAAGACACTTGAGTACTTGAATCGTTACCATATTTGGGTGCTTCCCGATTTAACGAGAAAAATAAATGACACCACATTTCTACCTGTGTTTCTAAGTTCAAACACCACAAAAAGGAGTCGTTTTCAAAAGAACGGCCACAGACGATGAAAAATGATTTCTTTACAACAATGTGGAGCGAAAAATGTCCTGAGTTAAACAAAATAAGCCACCGGTCTGTGTCCGAAAAAGTTGCATGTGGTTAGACTGGTATATTTGTAGCTCTTACTGCAAATATCAGACGTTGAATTCAGACAAGTAATGTCTCCAACTGGACAAATTAAAGATTGCAATTGATGAAAAGAGTTTGTAGTTGGCCAGTTGGTCATATTCCACCAGGACAACGCCAGAACGTAGGTCTCTTTGCAAACCTGACAGAAATTGATACAGTTTGGCTGCGATGTCCTACTGCCCCCGACGTGCTCTCCATGACCTTGCACCTTCTGATTATGACTTATTTCGATCGCTACGAAATTAATCCTAATCTTTAATCGTATATTTCAAGAAATGAATTCTAATTCTAATAATTCGAGACTGGATATCATTCAGGATATTTTTTTTATATTCGAGTGAGAGTTGCAGAATGTTATTACTCCACCCTGATAAACAGACGACCACATTAATAGTAAACAGCATTCCATAGCTTTTGTGCTTCTATCAAAAACTATCAAATTCGGAAACCATGAAGTTGCTGTCAACGACACTTGAACTCATATGTCATACTTCAAGAGTCTGTCGTTCCTGGAGGTCACATTACCGTTGACAAACATCGCATAACTCAAGTCACTGTCAGAATTCTTTTTCTTCAATTCTCTACGCCATGTTTGTTTTACGATCTAGTAATAATAGAGTTCATTTTAAAAAAATTAAAAAATAATCATTTGAGTGATTCTAAAACAGCAAATATGCCTGATTTTTTATCTGTTTATTTAACGTCAATTATGGGTCATTTAATGTCGAAATTAAATTTTCTTGGGAGATTTCAAGAATGAAAATATTATCTATATTATTCTGCTTTCACAATTGAATGCATGGTAGATGATACTCAACTTTTATGCATAGACATTTTTGTGTGGACATAATTACTAGAGTCGGTGATATGTGTGTTTTATGTTGTAGTTTTGTTGAAGTTATATTTTGGAATGCAGTTTGATTTCTTTATGATATTGTAAGATGTCATATGGATTAATGTCCTGAAAGACTTTTTCATGTTGTTTCATTGGTTGATTTTGTTTAGCGGCATATCAACTTCTATAAGTTATTTATTGCCTAAATCTAAATATTTTGAAGACATTTTTATGGCTTCGACTAAATATATTTTGAACGCGATTTTATGCCTTCAACTACAGATGTAATGTATTGTTAGTCATTTTGTTATAAAATGTACTGTTGGTCATTTTGTTATAAAATGTACTGTTGGTCATTTTACTATGAATATTTATTGTTGGTCATTTTTTACATATAAAATTTTACTATAAAAATCTATTTTTATACTTTCATAATGTCTTGTTTCTTGTTTGCATCAGTCATCCACGGTTGTGATAGTTTTTTTAGTTTTATTGTTACATCTTTAATTGTATTTTCTAGGCAAAATAAATTCGCCAGTTATTTTTATCTGGATATTTTTAATTAAAACTAAAAATAACACCAAGTTTATTGAAACAAAGCAAGTTCGGTTGACCATTGATGACAATTCCAGAACAACGTAACTATAAACAATTTTTTTTCTATCCTCTGCCAGCCGCTATGATGGAGAAAGCATTACCTCAAACCATCGCCAGTGAGACACGCTGCAGGAGCCACTCCGTTTTGCGAGGCTCGACCCTTAATCGAGACGCAATCGCGCCAATCCTCCGAAGGAAGGCCATCGAACGACGGTCAATAATGTCTTGTTTGGGGATTTACTATTTTCCCATAGTTGGAACCCTAACAGGTGCTACCACCTCGGGTCAGAGCTGACTTAGGAATAACAGCAATTAAGACATGGTTCCACGCCCCTCAAAACCTCCAATCTCCCGATTAGAAGCTGTGCTGCCAGGTATAGTTTACCTTTATACTCAGGACTTGGAACTTTGCCTACCTTTTTGACTCGAGTGAAAAACAGGAATTCTGTCTACTTCCTTGATTCGAGTGTGAAACCGGGTCTTTGTCTAATTTTGATTTAATATTAAAGTCAGAAATGTGTTGATCGATTGGTGTCGAGTGTAAAACAGGCTTACGACCACATCACGTTCAATCACCTGTTCCCGTATGATTACCAAAGTTAAACAACGTCAAGCCTGGCTACTAACCAGATGGGTAACCGCTTGGGAATACCATATGCTGTAAGCTTAGATATGCAGTGGTGTAATGGATAATGGCTCAGAATTGTTAATGGGAAAATCGAGTTCCTAGTCGATATATCTCTTATGCGCAAATACCGTTGGCATGAATACATCATTTCTCCTTCACGCTATGGGTTAATTAGTAAGACTTGTTTCACGAAATATTTTCTGGCTTTAAATAGCCTACCAAATTTTGATAAGCCGTATAAAACGAATCAATCAACCAAGAACTGTTTTATTTTTGACTTGGTTATATAACCGGTTCGATGTCTACCTTTCCGTCAATTCATTGTATTTTTCCCTACAGGATTTATATTCAAAATTGAACCGAACATCCGTTGAGCAGTGTGTTCAAAATATTGGCTAATCATTTGATACTTCTTGTCGATTCAAAGAACGTATTTTGGTCCGAGTGAATCATTTTTCTGGTCATTTCAAATAATGATAACAGAAGTTAAGCAAGACTCTACGACGTCAATAAATTATATGCAAAATTATGCTACTTGGGAATAAAATAAAATGAAGCTATTCAGTAGATTTTACAAGAACTGACGTGGTTTATTAAGTATTCTGCTCTAGTTAAATTGGCTAATCTAACCTCCTGACCCAAGTGTTGTAACTAATAATAACTAAAAAATAAAAGAAAATATGATACAAAAAAGCACCTAATTGTGTATAACGGCATATCAACATCTCTATGGGTAAATTAATGCCGAAATCTAAATATTTTGCACATAATTTTATACTTTCAGGGTAAAAGATACGTTATTTTAAATATATAGTTTGTAGCTGATGAAATGTACTGTTAGTAATTTTGCTACAAAAATGTATTGTTAGTATTTTTTATAAAAATGTATTGCCGGTAATTTTATTATACAAATGTATTTTTATACTTTTTTAGTGTTGTATTGTTGGTCCTTTTGCTATGAAAATGTTCTATTGATTTTGTTTGGGGTTTTCACTATTTGTCCATAGTTGGACCCTAACAGGCGCTACCACCCGGGTAGTATGGTCCTGGGAACAAAAGCAGTTGAGAGATGCTTCTACGCTTCTGAAAACCACTCCTGATAAGAGGCCTTGCTGCCGGATGTAGTTTATCGTCATACCCAGAACGACATAATTATTGTCATCTAAAAATTCCAAAATAATCAAGTTCATTTGTTCGGTTACATACATTCTTTTCATTCCTTGCATCCTGAATCGCGAAAATATTTCCTCCTTTATCGCATCTTAACAATACTGAGTCTCATATCAGTATGGGATGAAGGGAAATTAAGCAAGTACTGAGTCTCAACAATACTGAGTCTCAACAATACTGAGTCTCATATCAGTATACGATAAAAGGAAATAGAGCAAGTACTGAGCCTCAACAATACTGAATCTCATATCAGTATACGATAAAAGGAAATTGAGCAAGTACTGAGCCTCAACAATACCGTGTCTCATATCAGTATAGGATAAAAAAGAAAACTGAGCAAGTACTGAGTTTCAACAACACTGGGTTACTGAGTCTCAACAATACTGAGTCTCATATCATGTACGATAAAAGAATATTGAGCAAGTACTGAGTCTCAACAACACTGAGTCGCATATTAGTTTAGGATAAAAGGAAATTGAGCAAGTACTGAGTCTCAACAACACTGAGTCGCATATCAGTATATGATAAAAGGAAATTGAGCAAGTACTGAGTCTCAACAATACTGAGTCTCATATCAGTATAGGATAAAAGGAAATTGAGCAAGTACTGAGTCTCAACAATACTGAGTCTCATATCAGTATAGGATAAAAGGAAATTGAGCAAGTACTGAGTCTCAACAATACTGAGTCTCATATCAGTATAGGATAAAAGGAAATTAAGCATAGAATAGGCTGCGCTGGAGGTAGTTTTGCCCAACACCGCAAATTGCTACAAAAGCAAAAGTCATGTTCTTAAATAGCCTCGTCAGATCGAGACTTTTATTTGGATGCCATGCATGGCGCCAAACCCGTTCAGAAATATCTAAAGTGTCAGGTGGGACAACCGTTTTCTAAGATCAATGGTTAAAAAATGACTTTGAGTGATTGAAGCCTGAGGGTCTTGGCAAAGATCAACATTCTTCGAACGTTGGGAACTACCGCTACAGATTCCAAATTGCGTTACCAAGTAATAGAAACCCCATCACGATAGGACCACCAACAGCAGTAACAACTAAAATGAATAGCACATCTAACTAGAAGAGAAAATAACGACACAATCAAGATGTTGACATTCAACGCTACTTTAAATAAAAGTTTAAGAAGGAAACCCCTATCAATACGGGAAAGGTCGATAACAACTATTGAACATGAGAAAGCTATTTTCCTGTTTGAAGGGAAGGATTTTATAAGTTTCAATCGAAAGCAGTTCTGGGTGTTCGGTTGCAGGGAAACGGCTATTATTATTACCATTACCATATCATGGCAAAGATGAGAACACCATTGAAAGCAATTGCGAAGAATGACTTGATTTGTTTCCATTGTCCTTAACAGACATTTAACGATTCGCTTCATAAACGCCAAGTTGCGCAATGGGAAAACAACCAATCAAAATTTAAATATAAAAAACAACCAATCACAATTTAAAAGTAGATTTCTTTGTCCGTTACCACGAGCGTCCGAAGACCGCTTTTTGTTCCTTTAACATTTTCCTTTGCAAAATGACTTGCTATCAAGCGAATTGATAGCACGTCATTTGCAGGATGGAGCCCATAAAGACATTAATGATCAAAGGAACTTCCTGGTCGATGCATCTGTGGAGGTTTAATGTAATGTCTGCGTTAGATCGGTTGTTTAAAACATTTCAAGCCTCGTTAGGTTAGTTAATGTGGAAATCTGAATGGGGCACTCAGTGAGGGTTAAAATCAGTATTCATTACTTTACATATTCGAGTTTATTTCCATGGTACAAAGTTAAGCGCATGTTGCTTGATGAACTTAAGTAAATGGATGCCGGGACAGGGTTTAGGATAAATAATGAAAAGACAAAATATATGTGATGGATAAATTGTTGTCTAAATTACACAAAAATGAAATAACACTGGCATCTCATTTTAACAGATATATTTACCAAAATTACACAAAAATATCTTGAAATACTAAAGAGTAAATTTATTCAATAAAATTGCCATTGTCTTTAACCGTGGCCTCCAGACGGCTTCAACTCACCCTACTATACTGTGCAGTCGACAAAAACAAAAACAAGCAATATAAAAACAATGCATATATATATATATATATATATATATATATATATATATATATATATATACTTTTCTCTACTAGTTTTGGAAATCAGCTCAACATTTTGTTTTCAGATATCATAATTCTCTTAAAAGACCCTATTTCACAACAGTAAAATGTGTTTGTTTTTCATGAAGATGTTACTAGAATATGAAATTAAATTAAAATATATTTTTATCTCCTATGAATGGATCTCAGGAATAGCGAAATTCTGAATAGAGTTGTTATTAGTTGTTATTATTATTATTATCATTATTATTATTATCATTATTATTATTATTTTTATTTCCTTTGATATCTGGCGTTTACACATTTCTTTCCAGGTCCCGCCCAGGGACCTAAGGTTAGAAATGGTATCATGACACTTTCTACTGAAAAAAATAAAAAAAATAAAAATATTACATAGATAAAGCCCTTCGTAAAGTATGGGTTGTACTTGTCAGAATAATTTTTTGTATCTCTTTGAGGCATGGACTTCCAGGGATCCTTTCAATTAGTCTACTGGAATCTTTTCCAACCAATCCTAAGGCTCCAACTACAACAGGAATTGTTGATGTTCCCATGTGCCACATTTTTTAGATTTCTATTTCAAGGTCCTTGTATTTTGACAGCTTTTCGAATATCTTCAAAGATACATTGCAGTCTGCAGAGACTGCCATATCAATAAGGAGGCATTTTTTTGTTTGTGATCTTTAATAAAAATGTCTGGGCGGTTGGCTTTGATTGTTCTGTCTGTGTGTATTGTGTAGTCCCATAGAATTGTATTATCATTATTATTATTACCATTATTATTATTATTAATATTATTATCATTATTATTAATATTATTTTTTATTACGCTATCCCTCGATACTGATCAGTTATTACAAAGACTGTTTGCAAAAATTATCCTTCAGAAATACATCGTTTCACCAGTTTTTAGAGCAGCATATTCTCATATATATATATATATATATATATATATATATATATATATATATATATATATATATATATATATATATATATATATATACTGTGTATTTGGGCAGAAAATGTTTTTAAGGCTAATGTTATTGAAGACAACAGACATTTTAGGTCTATTAATTTTATTGATCAACTTTTCCAAATTACAAATAATCCTTCTCACATAAGGAGGAGATTCTGTTACAAATTATCTAGAGTTCATTTCGGAAAAAATATAATCCAAGCTTAATCAACATTAAGGTAGGTAGAGACAATTGGTAAATTTCGTAGAACTAGTGAGAAAAAATAGTGTTTCGACCTAGACAAGGTGTGATGTATATGTGCATTATATATATATATATATATATATATATATATATATATATATATATATATATATATATATATATATATAAATATAAATGTCACCTGACGATTGCACTAGCATGAAACAGACTGTCGCCTCTAAATGCTGACTTCCATGTCCATTTTATATTTACACATGCTCTATCCCTGATATTGAGCACTTTATCCCATAAATATAGCACACTTTAAGACTATATTTCTTCATATATATATATATATATATATATATATATATATATATATATAGGATTAATGCAAATATAAAATTTTTGAATTAGCTAACTGATGTTATTCTTAGCGTTCCAACGCTAAATTTTCGTAGATGGACCATCCAGCAATCGCTTCGTTCACTCGTCAGTAGATACCGTGTCATATAGTGTAACACCGTATCCTCAGCCCACTGGACCGACGCACTCCACCAGACGGGCCGTTCGTCCGGTAGGGTCCAGTATTACAGGTTAGACACAAGTCTCCGGTTCCCAATGTCAATTGGAAGCTACCCTCCAGCCATGTGTTGTTTTGATCCTGGAGAATGGTCATCGGATCGTAGAAATCCAGAAGTTCTCCGTTGGTCCTCTTGCGAGGTCGTCCGTTGAGAATCGGATTAACAGAAAAATAAATATAACCAAGTCGATCCGATTTTGAAAGGACAAAAGTTTATTTATATATATATATATATATATATATATATATATATATATATATATATATATAAGCAAACAAACACAAAAAAATATTCTTGGTGCACAAGTTTGAATGTTTCTTGTATGTGAACAGTAACCAAACACACACAATACTTCGAATAATTTCTGTAAAGGAGAGATGTGGCCTTCGTTTTAACCCTTTTTGGTCTGTTCTTAGCGCAACTACTACAAACTTCGATGTTCCCGTTCTCAGTTGCAGTAATAATAGTAGTAGTATTAGTAGTAGCAGGTGTAGCGGTACTTAGATGTTAGCCGCAGTATTTCGCTTCTTCGCCCTCAGCTTCCACAAAACACAGCGGACTCTTCCTTTTTAATCTCTGACGTCTCTCCACTTAGTTCGACTGCATTCGAAGACAGACGAACCCAGAACTCTCTGCCTTCTCCGGTTGGCTCGTCTCTTTATTAAGAAAACCGGCCTCACGTAACCCAGACTGGTGACGTATCTGTTTTTCTAGTGCGAACGAACTGACATACTACCAAAGTACAACTTCACTCCTCCGAGAATAAACAATTTACTTTTTCATCGATTGGTTTCCAAGCTTCACAACAAGACGCTAGTGTTTATCACATCGCTATTAATTATTCTGCTGCTCTTTGTAAACTACAGAGATTCTTACTTTAAAAATAAATTCTTGATCAATACATCTTTAATTTTAACTTCGATTCTTATAGTGTCAAAATCCATTTTTTTAAAAAGCTCCAAATTATTATTGTCCTAGTAATTTTCTATTAGTAATCTAATATCCTTTGTACACTTAGAAAAAGATTGTATTTCGTGTTCTAAATTAACTTTCTGTAACATTTACATTTCAAAGTCTTTACAGCATATTAACATCTTGGTTATTTGAAAATGCCTTTCTTCATTTTGTGTTTTCTGTTTTACAGCATATCATCCTTTATTATCATTATGCTTTCAGCAGTGATATCGCCCATGCCACATAGTATTAGCCACTTTTAACTTTTCATAAATATACAAATGAATATACTCATGGAAATATTCCCATTGACAATGTTCTGAATAATTCCCATATGTGTAAATTATAGAAGAATGTGTAATTTTGTGTAAATATGTGTAAATTATAGTAGAATAATGTGCAATTTTGTGTAAATATGTGTAAATTATAGTAGAGTAATGTGTAATTTTGTGTAAATATGTGTAAATTATCGTAGAATAATGTGTAATTTTGTCTAAATATGTGTAAATTATAGTAGAATAATGTGTAAATATGTATAAATTAAAGTAAAATAATGTATAAATATGTTCAAATTATAGTAGAATACTGTGTAGATATGTGTAAATTATAGTAGAATAATGTGTAAATAATTGTGGAATAATGTGTAATTTTTAGTAAATTATAATATAATAATGTGCAAATACGTGTAAATTATAGTAAAATAATGTGTAAATATGTGTAAATTATAGTAGAATAATGTGTAAATATGTGTAAATTATAGTAAAAGAATGTGTAAATTATAGTAGAATAATGTGTAAATATGTATAAATTATAATAAAATAATGTGTAAATATGTGTAAATTATAGTAGAATAATGTATAAATATGTGCAAATTATAGTAAAATAATGTGTAATTATGTGTAAATTATAGTTTAATAATGTGTAATTTTGTGTAAATTATAGTAGAATAATGTGTAAATTATAGTAGAATATATATCAACTTACGATGTGTTAACATTTTTGGGAATTTTCAATTTTTACATTCTTAGCTTTGTTACTGAATATACGTTAGTTGTTTTCTTTTTTTTAAAATGGAAACAATTATAATAATTTTATTCGATTTTTCAAATTTCATATTATTAACAAGATTACTGAAACTCCGCAAAAAGAAAAGCCCAACATGCAAATTACCTCTTGAAGATACCAAAATCAAACAAGTACAACAATTTAAATATCTAGGAAGTGTTTTAACAGAGGACAGAAAGTGTGGCACTTAAATCAGAAGATGCATTGGTATAGCAAAAGATACTTTCCAAAAGCTAAGCAAAATATTTAGAAAAGGGAAAATTTCTTTAAAAACAAAGAAAATATTACTGAACTTTTACGGAATATCTGTCCTTCTATATGGCAATTGATTGATTCATTGACTCGTTTTTCACGGCTTATCAACCCTCTTCAGGTTATTTCAAGCTAGAAAATATTCTTAGACTGTAAGATTTTTTTGTAGATAATAATCGTTTATTCATAAAAGTCTTACTAATTAACCCATAGCTAGGGGATGAAGCGGCGGATTCATACCCTTTCCAAGGGTATTTGCTCGTAAGAGAATATAACGAATCCAACGAGAACCGGAACCCGCCAATCCGATTAAAAAATTCGAGTCATTATTCATAACACCATCTGCACATCCGAGCTTACGGCAACTGGTATACTCAAGTGTTCACTCATGTGGGTACTGACCAAAGTCGACGTTGCTTAACTTCCGTGATTGTACAAGAACAGGTGTTTCAATGTGATGTGGCCGTAAGCCATGTACGGCAGTAAATACTGGCCAATTCCCTCTCTTGAGACTTGAAACAGCAGAAATATGGTTCTACAGAAGGATACTAAGAATAACATGGACGGTACATGTGAGCAATGAGGAAGTATTGGAGAAAATGGAAGTAAAAAGGACACTTATACTGAACTTTAAGAAGAGACAGTTAAAATATTTAATACATATAATGTGAAAAGAGGGCTTGGGAGATTTGATGCCCTCAGGACAGATTGAAAGCAAAAGGGACTCAGGAAAAGATTGCATAACCTACCTAGAGAGCTTGAGTAAATGAATGACAGTGTTTAGGAGAGATTTTAAAAAGAAGAAAAAATTTAAGAACTACAAACGACAGGAAATTGTGGAGAGCCATGATCACGAACGTCCTGAAGGGTCATAGCA
Organism: Acanthosepion esculentum; assembly: GCA_964036315.1. Lineage (NCBI taxonomy): Eukaryota > Metazoa > Mollusca > Cephalopoda > Sepiida > Sepiidae > Acanthosepion > Acanthosepion esculentum. Next base: position 13,155,790 of record OZ038493.1, read on the forward strand.
CACAGAAGAAAGAAAGGAATAGCTTTTAAAAAATTCTACATATTAAGATAAAACAATGTCTAACGCTCAGCTCCAAATAACATTTGAAGTGCTCTTACACGCTTTATGTCCAAAAAAGAAATATTTTGTACGAATGCAAGAAAAATACAGGATGCTCCAAAAGTAACGCATGTTTTTTTTATTTTAATGAAAATAAAAATGATTTCAATAGTTTTAGAAATTTTATAAGAACTGGAAAGACCCGTGAAAATTCTTACAATTTAAAAATATTTTCTGATTTTAAATAATTTGCAAAGTCGTAAAAAAATCAAATCAAATCCTATCAAATCCGAGATAATAAAGAAACAACATATACGGAAAATTATGATCGCCTACGACCTGAAGGAGCACAACACAATTGTTTTTGATTTTTATTCAGTCAGACATAACTCTATCTCAGATTTGAATTTCCGATTTATTTTGCACTGTCAAATTTTAACTTCGAAATTTATTCTGTAACGTAATTTCGTCTGTTTCATTGTACTTTAAGAAGTCATTCATATCTATTAGGTTTTAAGTTATGTTATTCAATATGGCGCACACTGATGTTAATCTGTCGTCTGCTGGATTTGGTCTTCTAATATTTATTGCGTTTTTTAAGGATTAAATCTATTCAGTATTTTAGCATTTTATACTAGAAAAACCCGTGAAAATTTTATGGTTTTCCTATTTGAATTTTCTAATGAATCTTGATTCTTAAGTTAATGATTGAATAAGATCATGGCGAGTTCTTTGAAAATGAAATGTCCGTAGAATTTCCGCTATCACATCGTTAAATATTTGAGTTTAACAACCTTAACAAAATATTGCAATAACAATCATAAATATGAATGATGGTCATTATTTTAAGAAGTGGGTACAAATAAAAAGATTTGAAATTGAAAACTTTTTTTCCATTTCACTGACACAGCATTTTTCATTTCAACACTGAAATCAAGTAGTATCTTTTCTCCTTTATTCAAAACGAAACATTCCATTATTTATGAGGCAGAACGTAACAGTCGTGTGAACTAACAAGGGAAAGACAAACACAATTATAACAGGATTATCACATTAAAATAAAATGATTTTTCATGATTAACAAACTATTTAACATGTTCAAAATGCTCCCCTTCATGTTCGATACAACGTTGAACCCAATCAGCAACACTTCCACAAACCATTTGACACAATTCGAAATTAATTTCAGATAAATTTATCAGAAATGACTTGTTTTAATTCAGGAATCGTTTTCGGTTTGAGCCTGTAAAGGAGATCATTCAGTACACCCCCAAGAAAAAGTCCTGGGGGGTTGGGTCTGGTGACCTTGATGGTCTTATCTACCTCAGCTCGAACAAAAAAAAATGGCGTTACTTTGCCGCATTCTGATTAATAAAAAGTTTAATCTTTAATCAAACCTACATAAAAATCTGATTGCTGCCCAAATAAATAATGATATATATATATATATATAGAAAGAGAGAGAGGGGAGGGAGATCGAGTAGGGGGAGAGAGAAGGGGATGAAGAGAGAGGGGTAAGGGGAGAGAGATTAGCGGATTGATGTATTTCAGTTTCATATTTTGCTATTGTTGTTAGTGAATTGATCTACGTCAGAGAAGGAATATGATCTGCCGGAAATTACCGAATGATAAAGAGTCTATTTTGTCGAACGCAAAAAAAAAATTAATAAAGAAATGGGAAAATAAAATTACACAAACACACACATATATATATATATATATATATATATATATATATATATATATATATATATATATATATATATATACATATATATATATATATATATACATATATATATATATATATATATACATATATATATATATATATACATATATATATATATATATACATATATATATATATATATATATATATATATATATATATATATATATATATATATATATATACAGTGGTGGTATCCTAAATTTTCAGGAACCGGTTCCATAAAACCAAGTAATCTTTAGGAACCTATTCTGCTTATTTTCTTTTCAATCTGAGAATGGAAACAAATAACTTTATAGTATTAAAACAAAAAAAAATTAAACCCTTTTGATAATTTCATAGAATGCATTTTTTATTAACATATTTCCAGAACGAAATTCTGTTCTCATCATATTTCTGTTCAGAAGTATGTTTTTTGACTCTAGTTTCTTCAGCAGTGTTATGGTTTCTTAGCCACATTCGAATTGAATCGCTGCAATTCCAAAGATCCAATGGAAAACCTATCAAATTTAGGACTAAAAGAATTGCCACATTTTTAACTTCAAAACGGTAGGGGGCGTGTGCTTATTAAAGTTTCACTGGACGCGCGTACGAGCTTAGCGTAACTAACATTTTAGTTCGACCATCGATTATTAGTATATAAGATTATTTTCTGATAATTTAACAACCGTTTCACTAAGCTTTTATAATTTTAAGAATCGGTTCGCGCGTGCCGATAGGATGCCCCCATATATATATATATATATATATATATATATATATATATATATATATATATATATATATATATGGTGGACTCTCCCGTCGTATTCAACGTATGAGAGTCAAGCAGCTGAGTTCCTAGAAACCGACAGCTCAGACACCAGCACGTATGATTCAATTATAGTGGTGAATGTTTTGTGTAGAACCAACAACACTATTAGAAGGGCCGAATACAGAGACCTGGTGCACTACATGCCACAAGGTCCTCAAACGACCCTAGGCAGAGTTGTCCTTCACCTAGACCTGTTGCTATCCAAAGCCATAGAACCCAGTTTTTCCCGCTATTTACCTGTATAATGTCTGTTTCATGCTAGTGCAATCATCAGAGTCACCTGACGATTGCACTAGCATGAAACAGACTGTCGCCTCTAAGTGCTGATTTCCATGTCCACTTTTATATTTACACACGCTCTATCTGTGATATTGAGCACTTTATCCCATAAATATAGCACACTTTAAGACTATATTTCTTCATATATATATATATATATATATATATATATATATATATATATATATAATATATATATATATATATACACGCATGGGAAAGGTATTAATCCTCATTTTCTCTCTCCTCCTACAGGTAAATAGCGGGAAAAATTCTATTTTAGTCTAACCCCAACATTAAAGCATTAAATAATTATTATAACCTTAGTTCGTTGTCAAGATTTTGAATTCTCGTATACTTGTATTTTGATTGGTCATTCCAGCTTATGTAACAGCTAGCGAGGGGTGTTTGATTGATTTGAACCTTTTAAAACCCTTTATTCTACATTCAACATCATCACTTGATAAGACACCAGAAGTGTTGAAACAAAATGGCTATTTTTGTACTGATTTTATAACATATTTATGTTATAATTTTCGAATAAATAAATATATATGTATATATTGACCACTAATTTTAATTATATATATATATATATATATACATATATATATATATATATATATATATATATATATATATATATATATATATATATATATATATATATATATATATATATATATATATACACACACACATGATGGAGTTAGAATCCACAGCTCTTAGCATTTACTTTTTTAAAAAGTGCTTAATACAACGTAGAGCAAAATATTATTTATATATTTTTATTATAATAGATTACAATAAAAACATGTTATCTACCATCACCCGATGAGGAATAATTATAGTTCGGAAATATGTAAGTTTACATCGTTACACGGCGATGTAAAATGTTTTTATCGTAATCTATTATAATATATATATATATATATATATATATATATATATATATATATATATATATATATATATATATATATATATATATATAAATATTATAATAAAAAGAAAGAACAGTAAGATATATAATCCGGTGTTCTTATTGATATTTTTATTTTTACAAAGCGGTGCTCAATGTAAATTTACAGAGCATTTAAAAAGAAATATAGTCTATTAGTAATTAAGAGTAAAAATAATATTTTAAAATTGTAGTTCAATATAAGGTATTCTAACCCAAACACCCCTTTTAGAAAGAATCTTTAAGTATACAAGTACGAATTTCACGGAAAAAATGGCGAAAAACTTTTTGTCGTTGATAAAAAAACAAAAAACAGAGAACATCCGTTGAACGGATGTCAAAATTCGTTGAAAAATGCACCCCTACCCTCCCTAAACTTAACCTCTTTTTCGAACGTTACTCATAATTGATACAACAATAGTTAATAAAAATGAACACGCTACCGCCCCTGTCTAAATGATTGGATTCCTCTGTATCCTTGGAAACAAAAAATTATGAATTGTATGTGTGTTTAAAACTCAATAAATTCCAAAATAAGTTATTCCAAAATTCGCTTGAAGATGAAACAGAACTAATGCTTTTAATTTAATTATATAATTAAATTTGAGGTTTTAGCTTCGGTTTTTGAAACAGGGTAATTCCTGTGTAGCGAAGAAACCATATTTTAAATCAGTTAATTTATGATTATATATATATATATATATATATATATATATATATATATATATATATATAGCGTGTGATTATTTTATAAAGACTGGAACAACAGCAACAACAAATGTAAATACCTTTGTCATCGTTATGTCACACTTAGAAGAAAAAATAGACAAGGAAGTGACAGGCTTCTTGGCATCAGGATTTGAAGAAGGAAAGTGATATGAGAGACAAACTTCAACATACATTTAACGGATTCACTAAAATGATTCTATAAACGTTGATTCTATAAAACTGGTTAATAAAAGTACAACGCCCCTTGCGTGCGTGGAACTCAAAGGTTCTTTAGCGAGTATTCAGTTTCAGTGTCCTTCAAAAGCAACAATAAGTAGTTTATGTTACATGTTTATATTACATGTAAATAACTGTCGTCACCCAAAACATTTTCTTTTTCACAATCTTCCGCTGAGAAATGTGTTCGAAGTATTGGCTAATCATTTGACACTTTTTGACCATTCAAAGTACATATTTTGGTTCGCCTAAATCATTTATTCTGGTCATTTCAAATAATGATAACTAAAGTTACGCAACACTTTACGGCGTCAATAAATTATTTGCAAAACTTTGTGTTGCTATTTGGGAATAAAATAAAGCTAATCAGTAAATTTATAAGAACTGACGTGGTTTATTAAGTATTGAACTCCTGTTAAATTGGCCAATCTAACCTCCTGACCCAAGTGTTGTAAGTAAAATAACTAAAAGAAATAAAAGTAAATATAATAAAAAAAACATTTGATTTTGTTTAGCGGTATATCAACACCTCTATGGGTTAATTAATGCCGAAATCTAAATATTTTGCACATAATTTTATACTTTCAGGGTAAAAGGTACGTTATTTTAAATATATAGTTTGTAGCTGATGAAATATATTGTAGGTAATTTTACTTACTAATTTTGTTAGAAATTTTTTATAAAAATGTATTGCTGATATATTATATATATAGATGCATTTCTGTTAATTTTGCTATACAAGTGTATTTTTTCTACATTGTTGGTGTTGTTTTGTTGGTCATTTTGCCATGAAAATGTATTGCTGTTCATTTTCTACAATAATGTATTGTTGATTTTTGTCTGGAATTTTCACTATTTGTCCATAGTTGGGACCCTAACAGCTGCTACCACCCGGGTAAGGATGGTCCTGGGAAAAAAAGGAGTTAAGTGGTGTTTCCACACTCCTCAAAACCACTCTTTATCATAGGTCTTACTGCCGGACGTAGTATATCGTCATGCCCAGAACGACATAATTATTGTCATCTAAAAATGTACTGCTGGTATCTTTTTTATAAAAATGCATTGCTGGTAATTTTACTATAAAAATGTATTTTTATACTTTCTTAGTGTTGTATTGTTGGTCATTTTGCTATAAAAATGTATTGTTGGTTATTTTACTACTGATGTGGTTTATCTTGATTAAAATTGGCCTTGTATTATATGTCGACATGCAAACTATGACAATGATTTTTCTTCACTAGTTTCTGAGTCGGCAAATTTAAAAACTTGATTCGATATAGCTTAATATATCATGCTAAAATTATTTGGTCGTAGAATACATATAATATGTAAGAGGGCTTGGAAAATTTGATGCCCTCAGGACAGATTGAAAGCAAAAGGGACTCAGGAAAAGATTGCATAACCTACCTAGAGAGCTTGAGTAAATGAATGACAGTGTTTAGGAGAGAATTTAAAAAGAAAAAAAATGAAGAACTACAGACGACAGTAAATTGTGGAGAGCCATGATCACGAACGTCCTGAAGGGTCATGGCTCACAGAAGAAAGAAAGGAATAGCTTTAAAAATTCTACATATTAAGATAAAACAATGTCTAACGCTCGGATACAAATAACATTTGGGGTGCTCTTGCACACTCTGTGTCAAAAAAGAAATCTTTTGTACGAATGCAAGAAAAATACAGGATGCTCCAAAAGTAACGTCCGTTTTTTTAATTATTAACTTTTTTATTTATTAACTTTTTTTATTTATTAACTTTTTTATTTATTTACTTTTTTATTTATTAACTTTTTTATTTATTAACCTTTTTTTATTTATTAAGTTTTTTTATTTGTTAACTTTTTATTGAACAAAAATTCGAATAGTTTTAAAAAATTTATATGAACTGGAAAGACCCGTGAAAATTCTTACAATTACAAATGTTTACTAGATATGATCAATGAATAGATTATTTAAAACGAAGTGTGTGTGACGTAACGGTTATCGACTAAAAAAATGGAATCCATGACAGGAGTTCAAATTTTGACCGTGTCTGTAGTATTCACTTCAAACCAAGTCATTTGGGAATGTGGAGAATCCATCGGAAACTACAACAACCGCAGTTACGTAGCATTGTGTCTCTGTGATTCATGGGGATTTTATAATTTTCAAACGGATTACTTAAGTAAAGAAAAAATGGGTGAGAAAACGCCAGCCTTAAGCAGCACATTTCTTTTTTTAATGCCTGACTGTTTAATCGAACATTTATCAAACACGTCATTTTTTACGATTGCTGAATGGTCATGGAAAAGTTTTACTTTCCCATTTAAAAATACAGAAAAAAAATATGCACCTTCAAATGATAACACAAAAATGTATGAAATAATTTTTATCCATAGAAAAAAGGTCGAATTATTTTAAATAAAGTTATTATTTACATAGTGTAACGCACAAGATGAAATGATTTTAAGATTAAATTAACATCATGTTTAATTAGCTAATACTATTGAAATTAACATATTGATTTGAATTGGCAGGGATGAGATTACAGCGACTGCATCCTCAACAGAAGTATAAGATTTCACACTTAAAATAATCCACCTTCGGCTATAAACTTAGCATATCTACTTTTTTGACTAGTTAAAACCGAACGTACTACTTTTGAAAACCGAACTGCGTCTACCTTTTTGGCTCTAGGTAAAACAGGACTCGTGTCTACCCTTTTTCACTCTAGTTAAAACCCGATCTGTGTCTATTTTTTTTGACTGTAGGTAAAACAGGACATAAATCTGCTTTTTTGAGTCCCAGTGAAAACTGAAATTTATCTTTTTGACACCAGTATAAACTGAACTTGTGTCATTTCTTGATTTTAATTAAAATCGGAATAATTTTCCTTTTTTTTATGCTAGTGTAAACCGGAACTGTGTCTACCTTTTCTATTTTGGTGACGTTTATTCCACATTAAAATAACCCCAAAAGGGGTCTTATGTCTTTAATTGAACCAATCCCACCCCAACAACAACCATAAGAACATTAATGATTACCCTCGTTCTTAAGTCCCGTGCTCCCTAAATGTGGGCAGAGAATCACAATCGCAACACATTGCTGCTGCAGTTTGCAAATGATCATGGTTCGAGGACAGGTAACAGCTAATAATTCAATTCTCATTTTCAAGGTATCTATTTATAATTCTCAAAATGTGTGTGTGTAAAAACTTTAATCAAAATAAATAGTTTAAATTATTACAATAATATTATTATTATACAGCTAAAAATTTATATAATTAATTATATCTATATCTATAATTCTCAAAATCTGTGTGTATGTGTGTGATCGGATGTTGTTTATGTATTTCCACAGTTTTCCTCCGATTTCGATGAATTTTTTTTTGTTTGATAGATAATTCTTCAATGCCGGTTTTGAATCCAAATTGTTGGCGACAAAGGCTCTCCACTACTTCCTGTCCGTTATAACTTTCAGCAACGTTTCACTATTTACTATCTGTTCTTGGATATATATATATATTTTTCATAAAAGCTTTTTAAAAAATAGTTTAAATTATTACAATAATATTAGTTATTATTATACAGTTCTCTTTTCAGCGCCCCTTCAAATTGTTACCCCCCGTTTGGGGATGTGCCTCAGTTGCACCCAAATGTTACTTATATTGATTTTTAAGTGGGTTGACTTTAAACTTAAACTGCTCCAATTGAACGGCAAAAATTCCCAGTAATGAAAAACCCGGCAAAAACGAGTTATCCTGCTAGTTATTCTGTATACTTGGAAGATTAGTGCAAAAGTCTTAGTATATCTCAAGGGATAGAATAGAGAGAAGAATTTAATTCTGACAACTAAGATGGAAAGTATTCGGCACATCGCTGAAAACAGAAAAGAAGAGAACGAGACTTAAATGAACGAGAGTCTTTTAAAAGAAAGTTTAACCTACCAAGCGCCTTGGAATCTTCTTGGCTTGTCCATTTTTGTCTCTCTTCATTTGGCTCATTCTTACTTTAACTCTACGTTGATTGACAACACCGAACTGCCAGGTAATTGATTGCAACATTCATGTTTGTGCACACGCTTTGTGGGCCTGTGCGTGAGAGACAGACAGACAGATAGATAGGTAGAGATCTTAGAAATGTGTTTATACAGGAACAAGCAAAGAACTGCCTCGTGTGATGTCAAAGGAGTTATTCCCATGTCGTGTGCCGTTTTTGTTTATGCAGTGAGAAAGCAAGGTCAACGATAAGGACACAATAGACACTCACATTCCAGAAACAAAATCAAATAAAAACGGCTCGAGTAACAGAGAGAGCGGGGGGGTGGAGACTTGTACAAGAGACGCTATTCTCCGTGCAAATCCCCCAGAAATCCTCCGTAAATTAAATACCGCTCTGTTCTAACCGGGTAATATGGACTGATAAAAACCCTCGATATCACCGATCAAGAAATCGTCTGGCTTGGTTGATTCGTTTTTTTTTACGGTTTATCAACCCTTGGCAGGTTATTTAAAGCCAGTAAATATTTTTAGATTGCAAGCATTTTTAATGTATTTTGGCACTCATTCCCTTCGCCTGTTAGTCTTTCAATTCGTATAAATCTAAGTTGATTTTTAGTATTGGAAAGAATGAACGAAACATTAACCGCTTGTTAACCAGTTTGTGGATTTAAACTGAAGCCGCAAAACAGTTTTAACTGTTTCGTGGCTGGGATATCGTTACTCGTACTTCCACTTAAATCAAGGCCTAAAGACTCAAATATAAACGTCCATGATTGCTTGATTAGTTTTCTACGGCTTATCAACCCTTAAAGCCAGAAAATATTTTTTGATTGTAAGAATTTCTTTTAGAGATAAAAAGGATTTAGTGAAGTCTTACTAATTAACCCATAGCTGGGGAGAGAAGAGGTGGATCCATACCTTTCCCGTGGGTATTTGCACGTAAATGAATATAACGAACCAACGGTAATTGGAACTCGGCTCTCTGATTAACAATTCCGAGCCATTACCCTTTACTCCAACTGCACATCCAAGCTTACAGTAACTAGTATTTCAAAACAGTCTCCCATCTAAGTATTGACCAGGCTCAACGTTGCTTAACTTCGGTAATCATACATGATTCAGTATTTTAATGTGATGTGGCCGTAAGACGATTTAATTTATTCTTTAAATTTAAGTGAGGAGATGACATATTCATACTTACATCAGAGGAGGTGCTGAAAATCTTATACTTTAGGAGGTACTTCTAAAATCTGATAAAATTACCAGGTAAATTTATTTATATTCTGACCATTTTTCTCACCTTTCTTGTTGTTATCACAAAGTTTCGGCCGTTGTATCTTGCGGCCTTCGTCAGGTGTATATCGATCTGAGCAACCTATAGCGAATTCCAAACTGAACACTTTATTCAATCTACGGTGGTAGACTGTTCTCGTTCCACTGGTCATGTACAGTTTTTAATTTTTAGTACTGCTCAGTTATTGCTTGCCCGTTTCCACTGAGTTCATGTACACACTATCCAGTCCAGGGATTGAACTTATTCTATAGGATCAATAGCCTAGTGGATATAAACGTTGGTTTATGAATTTGGTGACATAGTAATTGTGAGTTTAATCCCTGGACCGGGCAGTATGTACATGAACCCAGTGCAAACGGGTAGTGAGCAGTGCTAAAAATAAAAAGTAGACGAGATATCCCTAGACATGGGCAGTGGAACGAGAACAGTCTACCCCCGTAGATTAAATAAAGGGTCCAGTTCAGAATTTCCCTGTAGCTTACCCAAATCGCTATACACCTGATGAAGGCCGGTGAGAACATCGGCCGAAACTTTGTGATAACAACAACAAAAATGAGGACAATTCTAAGAATATAAATAGTATAATAACTTCTCATCCCAGAAATTCAGGCAGAAATTACCAGCGCTGATTTTTTTTTGTTTTTTCTTTTTATTGTACTATGTCAGATTTTGTGATGCAAGTCAATATTTTCACAATAAAATTGGCATTTTCAAGATATATTTACATTTAATATTAATATAAGTTTCCTCTGGACATAAAGTGGGGGATCGGTTTTCTGTTGATTTTAATTAATAAATTGATCCCTCTTTAATTATATTGTCAGATTTTTCATTGGTTAGTCAATATTTTTACAATAAAATTGCTATTAACCAGCAAAATTTTCCCGATATATTTACATTAAATATTAATATTTCCACCAGAGATAAAGTGGGGGATCGGTTTTCTATTATTTTTAAATAATAAATTGATCCCCCCTTAATTGCTACATTGTCAGATTTTATTATGTAAATCAATATTTTCACAATGAAATTGATATTAAAAGTGGAAGATCGTTTTTTTTTTAATGTTAGTAAAAAAATAAAATGATCCACCCAAGAATTTCTACATTAGGTTAGATTGTATTATGCAAGTCACTGAGTTCATTAGCCAGATAAGAACAAGAAAAACTAGATTTAAGATATTGACAAAAGCGACTTGCCGAGGAATGATTTAATTAAGCCGAAAAATATACTGGATTCTAAGATTTTTTTTCTAGTAAATATTGCATTAATAATGTTTTGGAGATAACAATAATTTTTTTACAGATACAAGGCCTATTATTTAACCCATATCAGGGAGATAAAGGGATGGATTCATAGCTTCCCCAAGGATATTTATGTGTAATTTAATATCTGTCTATATTTCTGAGATGAGGTATTATGTACACTATTTACATTATTCGGACTATTTGCCTCATCTTTGTCGCCATATTTATTATTACCAATATTAGTAATAATAATTATGGCGTCAAAGATGAGGCAAATAGTCCGAATAATGTAAATAGTGTGCAATTTAATGTAATAGAACTTCATTGGAATTCGCTGAAGATTATATTAAAATAAATATTTGTTGCCTGTTTTTTTTTTTTGTCACACACACACATATATATATATATATATATATATATATATATATATATATATATATATATATATATACACTAGCAGCATGGCCCGGCGTTGCCCGTGCTTGATTCAAAAATCGTACGACTCCTACAGCAATCGCTATCACTTGACTTAAAATATTTTTGCCCTTCCTTGCCTTTAAAGGAGTGCCCTTTGCCGTGCTGATGTTGCTACATGCCTTACTTCTTGCCTATCTCACACTGCGAATTTTTTCTAAGCTCTATACTAAACATTAAATCTGTTACGAAAAGAGAACTAAACAAAATGAACACAAAACGATCAGCTTTAAAAAAGGACTCGTAACTGGAAAAACCGAATGAATAAAAGAATGTTAACAACAAATACATTTCCACACCCAACCCAGTTCTGCGGAATCAGAATCAACGTTGAGTTTAAGCAAGCGAATGAGCCAATTGGAGTAAAGTGCCATGCAGATTTAAATTTTTTCCCACTTGTGACGAATGCAGCTATCGATTTTTTTTGCATGTTAGCATGCTAATTAACATTCGTGTCAGTCAGCTGTTGGCTCTCACGCTGGCCAATAGAATCTTCCTGCCTATTCGTGGCAGCCAGCTATAGGCTCTCACTCTGGCCAGTAGAAAATGGCCGCAAACTACATGAAAACTGCCGTAGAAGCATGAAAAAAATCGATTATTTCCACTATCGATGGGAGTTGGGAAATGCAATGTCGGTCTTGGGATCATCGCTAACTTGGAGCATGTGCATGTAAATTTTGGTGCAAATCCGTCGAAAATTGCGGCCGTGCATTCGTTACACACACACACATTCTGCATTTTATAGATACAGATTTATAAATTACATATAGATAAAATTCAATACTCCATATGATTGTTATTCCGGAAGTGTTTATTTATAAGTTTCAAGAAAACTTGTACAATATTAATTCTGGATAACCTACTGAAAGGGGTAGATGAACCATATAATATTCCTTTTTCTATTTTTGAACGTCCTACTCCTCTTACCCTCACTATTGTTATTTATGGGGTTTAAGTAAGCTAGTTTATTAATAAATCTACTTTTGGGGGGAAGCATTTTCGTATAATACTTTATTTTTATTAAAGTTACTCGTATTAGATGAGAGTTTACTAATTCTAGAATTAACAGTAATTGGTATCTTCTTCAAGATAGGTTAGGATTGGTTGGAGTCAACGCGTTAATGTAGTTAAGAGTTTCGTGTTCCTTATGGTAAGGTTCAAATGTATTAGTATTCAGGTCAAGTATGAGGAATAACAACCCTTTAAGTAAGTTCTTTAATAGAAAAACAAAAACAAATATATTCTAAACAAATCCAATGGTGTCAACAAAAATTCTATAATTGTATATAGCTTGTTCAAATGTAAAATGGTGAGATTTAGTTACCAATAACCCGGGGAAAATTAAGTTCCTAATCATGACAAGAAATGATCGAAGGCACATGAATAAAAAAAAAAACATGGGAAAATATGAAAAATTAAACAGACATACCTTGTCAGATAGATAGATAGATAGATAGATAGATGAATGAATAGAGATAGATAGATAGATGAATGAATAGAGATAGATAGATAGATGAATGAATAGAGATATATAGATGAATGAATAGAAATAGATAGATGAACAGAAATAGATAGATAGATGAACAGACATAGATAGATGAATGAACAGATATAAATAGATAGTTAGATAATGAACAGACATAGATAAATATTTACTAAATTTACATTAAGGTGTAAAAAATTTTAAAATCTTAAATAATATCTCGTGCTTGATGAATTGGTAAAACAACGAAACATTCTGTCGATGACTATATATATATATATATATATATATATATATATATATATATATATATATATATATATATATATATATATATATATAGTCATTTAATAGTCATCCAGGAGATTGACTCGTTGTTAACGTTCTCGGGTGGCATGAAGTGGAAAGTCTGTATTGAATCTATTGCTAGTTCTGCTGCTAAAAAGTTGGCTCACTGTGTCGTGCAAGAAATTTTTTCTCTCCAGAATCTATCTGACATATTTATTATTCTGCCATTCGTCCATACTTTGAATATTACTGCTCCGGTGCTCCTGCTAATATATTTAGAGATTCTTGATAAAATCCGAAGAAGAATCAGCAATATTATTAGTCCTGAGCTGGCGTCTCGGCTTCAATCACTTTCCCACCGCCGTAAAGTAGCTTTCCTGTGCTTTTTCTATAAATAGTTTAATCGTAATTATTTCGGTGAGCTCTTCGGTGTGTGTGTGTGGGGGGGGGGTATTACTAATATTATTTTATTTAGTTTCTTGTAATTAGTTTTGTATTCATATTGTAAATACTCATTGGGGTTAGTTTTTAGAATTGTTATTTTATTCCCCTCCCCCCACCGACACTGAATTGTAAATATGGGGACTAGTTAGTATTTTCATAGAGACAGTGAGGTATTATGGTGATTGTAGTAAGAAAGGTACATATGAATGTGGTGTTTTGGTGTAAGGAATATTGTTCGTACGATTGGGTCAGTGTTTGCGGCTAGCTAAGTTATCGTTAAGACAGAAGAAGACTGTCCTTTCCCCAATCTCCCCCTTCGGCCTTGTGCCACATTTCTGTGTATCGCTCTTCGGTGTGATAAATAATTTTGTTTTCATATTGTAAATACTCATTGGGTCTAGTTTTTAAATTGTTGTTTTGTTCCCCTCCCCCACAGACAATGAATTGTACATATGGGTTTAGTGAGTACTTTGATGGAGACTATGTGGCATTATGGTGGATGTAGAAAGAAAGGTAAGTAAGAATGCGTTGTTTTTGGTGTAAGGAATATTGTTGTATATTTGGGTCAGTGTTTGTGGCTAGCTAACTTTAATATTAAGACAGAAGAAGACCGTCCTTTTCCCCACTCCCCATTTTGGGCCTTGTGCCACATTTTTGTACATAGCAGAATAAATATCGCTCTTCCGTGTAGTACCCAGACTTTATTAAATAAGCGTAGTACTAGATTGGCAAAAATGTCTCATCAGTTTACAACTGAATTTGGTGCATGTAATCTTAACTTCGATGCTAAGAGTTTCTTTTCTCGGTTGTGGAACTTTCTTCCGGTTTTGTGTTTTGTAGCCAACATTGAACTTCAAAAATAATATAATTAATAACGTTTCTCGTTTTCTTATTCGTTCACACTCGGTGAGTTATTGTTGTCTTAGTGACTTTATTGCCTTGCAGGGGATGAAATGTTTAAAATATAAATAATAATGATAATAGAAGTAGAATATGTTTCTACCTTTTACAGTTTTTTATTTTTATTTGCCAACTATATTAACATACATGCACACACGTACATGTAAGGATGTTAAAATAATCCTGTTAGAATTGTCAAATCTATTAAATAATGGTTGGCATTTAATTTAATTATCGGATTCTTTCTCATCAGATGAGGGATCGTGTCTGGAGTTTTATTAGATGATTTTCAGACAGAAAATGCTATTTTAACAATAATTGCCCCTGCCTTGACATGATAGAAATTCTTGAAATATCACCCGAATTCGAATGGCTAAGACTTTTCCCCGGGGTGGGCGAAAGCATATTAGACTTCGTGATGTAAAATGTCAGTTGTTTTCCCTCCACGTTTTTTTGTTTTTTTTTGTTTTGTTTTTGTTTTTTTTTATCAAAAAGCCATGGAAAAGATCAAATAAATAAACCCTTAAGGCTATTCACATTTGCTTTTATAAGCGAATGAAAAAAATAAGAAACAGAACACACATGAAGAAATGATCAGGTAACTTAACTGTATGTATAGTAATATACATGTTTGTGTGTGTGTGTTTGTGTGTGTGTGTTTGTGTTTGTGTGTGTTTGTGTTTTGGAGGCCGCTTACGATTTATCGGCTCCGGGCATGAAGCGATTCAATACATCTAATTTGAGTGTTTGGTCACTTGTGCTAATTTTAGAAAGTGGGTTAGGTCGAGAATTTACCGGCACCCTCTCATATACGCTTATATGTGCCTCTGTGTGTGTGTATGTTTGTATTTATATACACGTATATACGCTTATATATGCCTGTGTCTGTATGTTTGTATTTATATACACGTATATACGCTTATATGTGCCTGTGTGTGTATGTTTGTATTTATATACACGTATATATGAACTCTACTGCATTCATTTTTTTCATATACTTCTTTTTATTTACCCATATTACTATGACCTGAAGAGGAATAGGCTCCGCCAGGTCTCCTTGTCCAGGACACATTCGGTATGAATGAATACAACTTCGACTTTCATATCATCGTCCAGCGTATGACGATAAACTACATCCGACAGCCAGGCCTCTGATCGTGAGGTTTTGAGTAGAGTGAAACCACCTCTTAATTACTGTTGTTCCCAGGCTCACCTTGACCCGGGGTGGTAGCACCTGTTAGAGTCACACTTATGGGCAAATAGTGAATCCCTGAACTGGGGTCAAAATATGAAAATAAAAAACTACATTAGAAAAAAATTACCGGCAATACATCTTCATAGTAAAAAAAATATAAATAAATTACCAGGAATACATTTTTAGAAAAATAAATTAACTACTCAGAGAGAAAACAATTTCGGCATTAAGTGACCCATAAGCAGTTGATATGCCGTTAAACAAACAAAAAAGCTTTCGTATCAGATATTAGATTCTTACTGAAAGATACTTTGCAGAGACCAGACCATGGCATGCGACCGCCATATGCGGTGGAACTGGACAGGAGCACATGTAAGCGTCCTGGAAGCAAAGGAAGTATTTGTCGCAGATTACTTCCACAACACAAAGAACAAATCACTGTAAGTTCAGATTCGAATATCAGGGGCAGAAAGAAATATCCGAAAACTCGATTCGCCGGTACTATCTCACAAATCACAATGCATGTAACCAGTCAGAAATATAACTTTCTCCCCGATGAACACGGTAGTCAAAATACACCAACTCCTTGTGTCTTAGTAACTTTATTGCCTTGCTTGGGGTGAAATGATTAAAAATGAGATGATATACCCTTTGCTGCATTCTAAGTTTAAGGTTTCAGCATTGAATTTGAGAAAAATGAATAAGAAATAATCTTTATGAACATATTTTACTACATCCATCCCATTATATTTAATACATTTCCATTCACTCTTCATACACAAAATGTAACAATTATTATGGGACAATGGTGGTGTCATTGACATACTGTATAGTCTCATCTACCTTCCAAGTTCTTAGTTTCTTTACAGAATCTGGGTAAACAAAGCTTTGTCATAGAAACAAATGTTTATAGAGAAAGAATGATTCATATCAATATCTGGAAGCGTTCTGGAAGGGAGTATTTGTCGCAGATTACTTCCACAACACAAAAAACAAATCACTGTAAGTTCAGACTCGAATATCGGGGGCAGAAAGAAATGCCCGAAAACTTGATTCGCCGGTACTATCTCACAAATCACAATGCACGTAACCAGTCAGAAATATAACTTACTCTCCGACGAACATGGTAGCCAAAATACACCAAGTTACATTTAGCCACCCCCCCACAAGGGATACATGTGGCACGAGGCCGGGTTTAATGTGGGATTTCCGAGCCCGTAGGCACGGCGAAAAATATTCCCTATTGGAACCCGTAAAAACGAGTTCAGGGACAGTCTACCTCCCCGAACGAGACTCTGCCTTTCGGCATAGCCTCGTCCGGGTTCCTCTCTGCCCGAAGGCAGAGAGTTCAACCAAATAACTAGATGCAATACACCAAGTCCCCGATTCAAGAATACCAACTGCTTTTATCGGCCGACCATTTTTTTGCATTCGTCGACAGCCGGGAGATGATCTTCACTATTTTGCATATCAAAATATTCTTATAGCGACTCCTGCGACGGACTTGTTTTTTATTTATTTATTTTTGAAAATATTTCTTCAGCATGTCATGCGGAATACGTGGCCTTTTTTTTGGGGGGGGGGGTAAATAATTTTCTTTTTCGCCACATTTTTCATCGCCGTCTTCTTCGCTATAGCATAGCAGCGTAGCTACTTACGACCATAGCCAATCAAGGGCCTGGAAAATGATGATGATGTATTGCTTTAAATGGTACGCAACAATTTCACTCCAAGCAAGGCAATAAAGTCACTAAAACACATGGGATTATTAAGTATATATCGTTTTACCATATATAGAAAATACTAAAAAAAAAAATTAAGAAGACAGAAGTTGACGATTGACATTGCATTTAGAGTTTTTACATTAAATTTGACGGGGAAGCAAGAGGCTGGAAAAGATTTCCACAAGCAAAAAGTGAAAGAGAAGAAACTATTAGCATAGGACTTACGGCTGCATCTATCTATTTTAACAGTAACATAATGAGACCTTATCGCCAATTTAGTTGTAAGCATGCATAGAATGACGCTGTGAGGATCAAACTCACTACTCAGTTGTAATTGATCTATCGAGACAGGCTTGGTAACTGCTACACCACATCAAAGTACCCTAAGAATAGCTTAAATGTGGCACAAGGCTAAAAGTATGTAGTACCCAGTGAAGACCGAACATCGAAGTGACCATCTGATCCAAAAGTCTTCAACAGCAAAATGGTTTTATTAGATTAAGTTTTAAGCAAATACCTTTGGCCTACTGAGTGTAAGGTGTTATGCCCCCCGCATTGTCACAGGTTACAGAAAAAGTTAGTATTCTAGACTTAATTTATCTTTGAGCATAATCGAATTCACTATTCAGTATGTATATGTATGTATAGCTGGCCACTCGTATTCGAGGACACCCGTCTATTAGGGCGGCTAACCAATCCCTATTGCAGACGCTTACTCAGGCACATCTGTGTTTATTCAGAGCCCACCTGTGGTTTATACTGCAACTATGCTGAGCAGACCTTAGTTACAGTTTCTAAGAAAGAGCGTGTTATCTAGCGTGATCAACAATTTGAACAAGGCCAGCACGCTCAAGCCCTCGGCCACGGTGACTTGTGACTTCGTGCTAACACAGCTATCGACTGCCCCCAAGGGTTTCGTTTACCCAATTTCACACACTATAATAGTAGGACTTGTATCTGGAAAAATTCATTGTTATCTCAAAAAAAAATGAATTCAATATTCACTCGTAAAAAAAAATACTTACAATCCAAAATATGTTTTCTATTTACATTGTTCAGAACATCATCCTCATATTTGTTGCCATATTTATCACGTTTCAGCCGTTATACACTCCGGCCTTCTTCAGGTGGTTCGAATGTCGAACTGAACCCTTTATTTTACTCGCTGAAGTAAACTGTTCTAGTTCCCCGTGCCATGTCTAAGGGATGTCAGTTATCTCCAAGTTCTCCACCGCCTTAACCAGGTATTGAACTCACACTTTTTGGGCCATGTCACTGGATATATGTTTTGGATTTAAATAACCAACAAAGTGTTGATAAGCCGTAAAAAAATCAAATAATCACGGCTTAGTATCGGCACAAGGCCAAAATAGTGGGCACCTAGTGAGCATCAAATTTATTACTAATGGTTAACCAGACTACGTTACTTGCCATTACTTTACGGCGTAGCGCCCTTTTAAATCAAAAAGCTGTTCATTTTAAAAGAGAAAAATGTGAACATTGTTGGTATGTTTTCCGTCTATTGTAAATCAGTCTTTAACAAAATAAAGGTTTCACAATGAAGCAGTTTGTTTGAATTTTTTCGTTGGCACGCAATTTGTATGCAAAATATGTCGGCTAAGAAGTTAATGCAAGAACGAAAGTTTTCTAAATGTCATTGTTTAATATAAATCACTGGAATCTAACCTAAGATCCTGAAAATTAAAGCCATTCAAATGTCTTTCCCACTTAGATAGAAATATCAACATATCTGTGTGGTGGTAGTTTTACAAGTATACAATTGACAATTGAGAAAAAAAAGCCTTTTTTCTTTCTTTTAAAATAATGTCTAACATACGTTGAATTAACCTATAGGTCGTTTATTAATTGAATTAATTTTAATTTATTTAATAAAAATAAAAGCAAACGAATTGCTGAATGTTTATCTAATTTTATAATATCAGAAAATAATATTAAAATCGTCTTGAAAGACCCGTGAATATATCACCGTTTTCTCTACTTTAATTTTCTGATGAATCTTAATTCTTAAGTTAGCGTGTTCTATGAAAATAAAATCACTGTTATTATCCAAACGTTTCGGTCGTTGTACAATTTGCTCTTCATCAGTGAATTTCGAACTGATCCCATTTTTTTAACCTTAAGGGAATTTTGAAATGGACACTTTATTCAATCTACAGGGTAGATTAATTCTCGTCCCGCTGTCCATATCTTATCTAGTCCTTATTTATTTTGATCAGTTACTTCCACTGGGTCAGAGTTTGCACTACCGGACCTAGAGATTAAACTCACGATTACAATGTCACCAAATTCACGAACCAACGCTTTAATCTACTAGGCTATTGTCCCGTGAGACAATCCTCAGTCTAGAATGTCGATCCTTCCAACTAATCTACCTAGATGCTGAAATTGACGATACTGCTTGTCTGCATTAAAATAATTTTGTTTCTCTTACTTTCCCTGTTATTTCTTCTATTTTACATCATCTCTCTTTATTGCAACGTCTTTCAAATGTCGAGACACGTTTACCAGAACTTGCCAAGTTAGGAAATGTTCTTTCGAAGTGTTTCTCTTTAATATGGGTGAATCGAAGACAAAAAAAATAAACCTTATTTTCCTACGCGGGCAAGGCTGATTTTATTTTCAAGAAAACTGGTAATAAATGGAATCACTTGTTTAAATAATGAATACTAGGTACATAACCTTAGAAAGAAAAAAAGTTTTAGATTGTCATGTTAAGTTTACACTCATATATGGCAGTGAAACTTGGGCAATATCATTACAAATAAGTCTTGAGTATGATGATAAACTACATCCTGCAGCAAGCCTCTGGCGTCTACACCTTTAACAGCAACATCATAGCGGGGCAATTTTGTCATAAAAAGGCTTGAATCACTCTAGATGTATTTCTATCGATAAATATTGGTAATACTAGGAAAGATCATGCGATTATACTATGCCAAATCGTGCGATAAATCTATGACAGGTCATGCGATAATACTATGAAAATCATTCAATAATACGACGAAAGATCACCCGATAATACTATGATAGATCAAGCGATAATACTATGACAGATCATGCGATAATACTATGAAAGATCATGCGATATTACTAAAACAGATCCTGCGATAATACGAGATAATAATAATTCATGCGATAAGACTATGATAGGTCATGCGATAATACTATGACAGGTCATGCGATAATACTATGAAAGATCATGTGATATTACTAAAACAGATCATGGGATAATACTATGACAGGTCATGCGATAATACGATGAAAGATCATGCGATATTACTATAACAGATCATGCGATAATACTATGACAGATCATGTGATAATACTATGACAGGTCATAGATAACACTATGACAGATCATGCGATAATCATTCATGGTGAAACTTGAACCTCAGTTACATACTTGGAATACTAATGTTCTAACTACTCAACCACACTACACTACACACACACACACACATATATATATATATATATATATATATATATATATATATATATATATATATATTTTGTCATCCACAGACAGACTGTTTCGCTGTTTCACAGCTCATCAGTGTGGCTAGACGTCCGGTTGCCTCTAGCTAGGATCGAGACCCCGACTGAATTGGCGTCAGTCGGAACTTCTACCACTAAGCCGTCGGCTCACGGCAGGGATGAAGGTGAATTTTAGCGTGTTTATTTTTAGATTTAGATAAACACACAAGGATAAAGAACAAATAGGAACAGATCCTGAGATAAAACTATGACAGATCATGCGATAATACTATGACAGGTCATACGATAATTCTATGAGAGGTCATCGATAAAACTATGACAGGTCATGCGATAATACAATGAAAAATCATGTGATATTACTATAACAGATCAGGCGATAATACTATGACAGGTCATCAATAATACTATGACAGTTCATGCGGTATTACTATGAAAGATCATGCGATATTACTATAACAGATCATGCGATAATACTATGACAGATCATGCAATTAACGAGGAAGTTTTGAAGATTATAAGAACAAAGAAATTGTAGGTAAAAATTAGAAAAGGGTAGCTGAAATTTTGGAAACAATGAGGAAAGAAGGCTAGAAGACCTTAACACTCACAGAGTAAAAAAAGTGAGAATCTTACTTGACAAATTTCAATAGAAGAATAAGTAGCAAAAAGAGAATGAGGGTGTCACAAGAAAGCTAGTAACGTTGAGAGTAGCAAAAAAAAAGCTGTGGAGAGTCATGATCATTCACATTTTGAAGAGACGTAGAGTACAGAGAAGAAAAAGAAACATGTAACTATCTTTCTAATATTTTCGAAACTCTTAAGAGATTCTTCTTCTAAGTGTCGTATCCCTTCAAGACGTGACTGATTAATGCTCTCCGCGACTTCCTGTATCCCTCTCAGTCCCTTGTCTACCTTCCATTTACACAAAATAATTTCCTCTTTCTTTCTCTTTGTCCCTGTTGCCTTTAATTTGTCCTGTGAGTGTAAAATCTTCCAAGCCCCTAATTATCTGTCCAAGAAATTTCTTCTTTCTGTTTCTACGTATAATTGTCTCTTTTGTTTCCATTCTCCTTTTACTCGTTGCTTACATGCTCTGTATTCCCAGCATCCTTCTGTAGGCTTTTGCTTTGTTTCTATTGAATTTTTCTTCTTTCTTAATACAGGGTGACCCAAAAAACGGGAACTATTTAACAATCCAATAAAACCAAGAGTGATGGAAGAAAAATATTTAATTCATAGTAATTGAAACCTTAAAACATGCCATTTAAGAAACAATGATGGAATTTTCATTTTTTTAAAAATTATGTCCTGTAGATGGCGTCCTCCAGTACGTATGCATTCTTGAAATCTGCTGTTGAGATTCCTCATTGACTGCTGCAACATCTCAGCTGGGATACTGTGAATTTCATTCTCATTACTAAAATGGCAAAATGTTTACTTGCTCAAGGTCACTGTCTCGCAGTGTTGCCACTTGCTCATGTCTGGCAATACGCATTTCAAAAATTCCCGTTTTTTCGGGTCACCCTATACTTTGCTGAAACTTTGGAAGTTATCTTTTGCTATTCCAATGCGACTTTGGATTTCGGAGTCACATATTCTGTATATGTCTTATTTTGACATCTCCAATTCGTAGTTCCAACTTGTGCTGTTTCTCTCACAAACATACATTCGGTTTTCTTATAATTGACAGTCTTTTTTTCTATCTTTCCGTCAATATCTTCTGTAGGATTTCTTTTAGTTTCCTTTATCTGTTTGGTATTAATAACGTACCATCTGTATATCTTATGTTGCTAAAATTGTGACTACGAATAATAAACCCTGATAGTTCTTCTAGGATTGCCTCAATATAAACTTTTGATAAATCCGGTGAGATGACATTCTTGCCTTATGTTCCATTGTGTATCTGGAGGGCCATCAGTTTTTCTAAAAGTATAAATTCTGGATTACTCGAATACCTTTCTCCTAGTATAAATTCTGGATTACTGGAATACCTTTCTCCCAGTATAAATTCTGGATTACTCGAATACCTTTGTCCCAGTATAAATTCTGGATTACTGGAATACCTTTCTCCCAGTATAAATTCTGCATTACTCTAATACCTTTCTCCCAGTATAAATTCTGGATTACTCGAATACATCTCTCCCAGTATAAATTCTGGATTACTCGAATACCTTTCTCTCAGTATAAATTCTGGATTACTCTAATACCTTTCTCATAGTATAAATTCTGGATTACTCGAATACATTTCTCCCAGTATAAATTCTGGATTACTCGAATACCTTTCTCCCAGTATAAATTCTGGATTACTCGAATACCTTTCTCCCAGTATAAATTCTGGATTACTCTAATACCTTTCTCCCAGTATAAATTCTGGATTACTCGAATACATTTCTCCCAGTATAAATTCTGCATTACTCGAATACCTTTCTCCCAGTATAAATTCTGGATTACTCGAATACCTCTCTCCCAGTATAAATTCTGGATTACTCTAATACCTTTCTCCTAGTATAAATTCTGGATTACTCGAATACCTTTCTCCTAGTATAAATTCTGGATTACTGGAATACCTTTCTCCCAGTATGAATTCTGGATTACTGGAATATCTTTCTCCTAGTATAAATTATGGATTACTCGAATACCTTTCTCCTAGTATAAATTCTGGATTACTGGAATACCTTTCTCCCAGTATAAATTCTGGATTACTCGAATACATTTATCCCAGTATAAATTCTGCATTACTGGAATACCTTTCTCCCAGTATAAATTCTGGATTACTCGAATACCTCTCTCCCTGTATAAATTCTGGATTACTCTAATACCTTTCTCCCAGTATAAATTCTGGATTACTCTAATACCTTTCTCCCAGTATAAATTCTGGATTACTCTAATACCTTTCTCCCAGTATAAATTCTGCATTACTCGAATACATTTCTCCCAGTATAAATTCTGCATTACTCGAATACTTTTCTCCCAGTATAAATTCTGGATTACTCGAATACCTCTCTCCTACTATAAATTCTGGATTACTCTAATACCTTTCTCCCAGTATAAATTCTGGATTACTCGAATACATTTCTCCCAGTATAAATTCTGCATTACTCGAATACCTTTCTCCCAGTATAAATTCTGGATTACTCGAATATCTCTCTCCCAGTATAAATTCTGGATTACTCTAATACCTTTCTCCCAGTAAAAATTCTGCATTACTCGAATACATTTCTCCCAGTATAAATTCTGGATTACTCGAATACCTCTCTCCCAGTATAAATTCTGGATTACTCGAATACCTTTCTCCCAGTATAAATTCTGGGTTACTCTAATACCTTTCTCCCAGTATAAATTCTGCATTACTCGAATACCTCTATCCCAGTATAAATTCTGGATTACTCGAATACCTTTCTCCCAGTATAAATTCTGGATTACTCTAATACCTTTCTCCCAGTATAAATTCTGGATTACTCTAATATCTTTCTCCCAGTATAAATTCTGGATTACTCGAATACATTTCTCCCAGTATAAATTCTGCATTACTGGAATACCTTTCTCCCAGTATAAATTCTGGATTACTCGAATACCTCTCTCCCAGTATAAATTCTGGATTACTCTAATACCTTTCTCCCAGTATAAATTCTCAATTACTCGAATACCTTTCTCCCAGTATAAATTCTGGATTACTCTAATACTTTTCTCCCAGTATAAATTCTGGATTACTCGAATACATTTCTCCCAGTATAAATTCTGGATTACTCGAATACATTTCTCCCAGTATAAATTCTGCATTACTCGAATACATTTCTCCCAGTATAAATTCTGGATTACTCGAATACATTTCTCCCAGTATAAATTCTGGATTACTCGAATACATTTCTCCCATTATAAATTCTGGATTACTCTAATACTTTTCTCCCAGTATAAATTCTGGATTACTCGAATACATTTCTCCCAGTATAAATTCTGGATTACTCTAATACTTTTCTCCCAGTATAAATTCTGCATTACTCGAATACATTTCTCCCAGTATAAATTCTGGATTACTCGAATACATTTCTCCCAGTATAAATTCTGGATTACTCGAATACATTTCTCCCAGTATAAATTCTGGATTACTCTAATACTTTTCTCCCAGTATAAATTCTGGATTACTCGAATACATTTCTCCCAGTATAAATTCTGGATTACTCGAATACATTTCTCCCAGTATAAATTCTGGATTACTCGAATACATTTCTCCCAGTATAAATTCTGGATTACTCTAATACATTTCTCCCAGTATAAATTCTGGATTACTCGAATACATTTCTCCCAGTATAAATTCTGGATTACTCTAATACTTTTCTCCCAGTATAAATTCTGGATTACACCGAATACTTTTCTCCCAGAATAAATTCTGGATTATTCGAATACCTTTCCTATATAATTCAAGTTAGCCTAGTAGTTCAAATAAATATTTTGCCTCACCTTATTAAATGCTTTTGCATCGTCTATGAAACCTAAGTATGTGTCTTTCCGTATTTGTAGACATTTGATATTTGCTTATCTTTTTTTGTTTTATGTTTTTTGTTTTATCTTTTCGTTATATTTTTCTTTCTTTTTCCTTTTTTCCCCTCTATCTTGCTTCTTTTCTAACCCTCTTTCTTTTCATCTTCTTTCTTTCCTTCACTCTTTCGTTTTAGCTACTGAATTGTCTTTCCCTTTTCTCGCTTCTTTTCACATTTCTAATCCCTTTTACCTTAACTTTTACATCTCTTCTTCCCTTTTCTTAATCATGTTCGCGTATTTATTTTTCTCTTCTGTCTTCTGCTCTAGAATTCAATCAGTTTATAAACTTCTACTCTCGAAGTAAATCGTCCGTTTTCTTGAGAAAGAGAAAGGGAGAATGCTGGCCATAAAATAGTCTGTCTTACGAATGGCAATTTCATTGCGAAATCTTATTCACAAAGTATAGGTAAACGTATTCATAAAACAAGTGTCTTATTAATTACTTTGCTTGGGTAAAAAAAAGAACAAAGAACTCATTCCTACTGTCTAGGTCTGTTTAACGCTATTAGAATAAGGTTTAAGGTTATTTGGTCCAAAGTTCCATTATTTAAATATCTTAATTAGTAATTCACAAGTCTATCATTTCCTGGCAGAAGTATTTATTGGGATTATGGTTACCAGTAAGACATTCTGTTATATCGCACTTGGACAATTTCTCCCTGGATGAGAAAAAAAAAAGAAACAGCAGAAATGTGGTTCTCGGGAAGGATATTGAGAATCCAATGAACGGAGCGAGCGAGCAACAAAGAAGCCTTAGAAAAAATGGCAACAGAAAGAAAACTTTTAATCAAAATCATAAAGAGACAACTGAAATATTTTGAACACATAATGAGGATGGAGGGCTTGGAAAACGTAACCCTCAGGTGGGCATACTGAGGGCAAGAGAGATATGGGAATGCAGCGAGCCACTTAACTGAAGGGCTTGTATGAATGGGAGGTGGAGCCTTAACAAAGGGAGAAAAACTGCTAAGAGCCACACGAGAAAGAAAATTGTGGAGAGCCGTGATCGGTAAAGTCCTAATAGGACGCGGTACATGAAGAAGAAGAAGAAAAAGAAGAAGAAGAAGAAGAATTGGAGGAGGTCATGATTAAGCGAGTACAGAAATTTAAATCTCTATGAAATGTTTCAGCAAATTATTGAAAATGTGGCACCGAAATCCGGAGTTACAATGGAATAGCAAAAGATGTCTTCAAAACGTTATGAAAGAAGAATGTCATGTACTATATGACAATGAGTATTGGGCAATTTGCTGAAAGATGAAGAGGAAACTAACCAGCTGGTTTGATACTGTAAATACCATGGAGGTAACATACAAGCAGCGAATAAATTTGAGAGAAAAATGAAAGCAAAAAGGACACTTACAGAATCAGCAGTAGAATTTTTTTTAAATAATCAGTGGAAATTTTTTATAATCAGCAGAGCAAATTTTTTTATAGTCAGCAGTGGAATTTTTTAATAATCAGCAGTGGAAATTTCTTATAATCAGCAGTAAAAAAATTTTTTATAATCAGCAATGGAAATTTCTTATAATCAGCAGTAGAATTGTTTTATAATCAGCAGTAGAAATTTTTTTATAATCAGCAGTGAAAATTTCTGGTAATCAGCAGTAGCAATTGTTTATGATCAGCTATAGAAATTTCTTATAGTCAGCAGTGGAAATTTCTTATAATCAGCTGTAGAAATGTTTTATAATCATCAGTGGATTTTTTTATAATCAGCAGTGGAAATGTATTATTATCAGGAGTGGAAACTTTTTATAATCAGCAGTGGAAATTTTTCATAATCAGCAGTGAAAATTTCTTATAAACAGCAGAATAAATTTCTTATAATCAGCAGTGGAATTTTCTTATAATCAGCTGTAGAAATTCTTCTTAATCGGCAGTGGAATTTTTTTATAATCAGCAGCAGAAATTTCTTATAAACAGCAGAATAAATTTCTTATAATCGGCAGTGGAAATTTCTTATAATCAGCAGTAGAAATTTTTTATATTCAGCTGTGCAATTTTTTTATAATTAGCAGAAGTGGTCAATTTAATTTGCAATAGAATTTTTTTATAATCAGCAGTAGAATTTTTTTATAATCAACAGAGAAAATGTCTTATAATCATCGATAGAAATTTTTGTAATCAGCAGTGGAAATTTCTTATTATCAGCAGTAGAAATTTTTTAGAATCATCATTGGCAATTTTTTTATAATTAGCAGGGGAAAATTCTTAGAATCATCGGTGCAAATTTTTTATAATCAGCTGTGGAAATTTCTTATAATCATCTGTGGCAATTTCTTATAATGAGCAGTAGAAATTTTTCATAATCAGCAGTAGAATTTTCTAAGACACATAATGAAGAAGAGGGCTTGGAAAATTGAACACTCATAGGACATACCGAATCACAAGTGGTAAAATCGAAGCATCAAGTAACGCACCTAACGAGTTTGTGCACATGGATGTCAGAGCAGGAATAGGAAGAGACAAACGTTGATATGAGTTACAAATGATAGGAAATTGAGGATAGCCATGATCGTTCATATCGTGAACAGACGTGGTACGGACAAGAAGATTTTAAGTCATCCTTTTTTAAGACATTTGTGATGAAAATAATTTCCCGAAGGATCAAGATAAATTCCCAAGCCTTTCCTCGTCTAGATTCGCTTACATTATGAAAGGGACACAGGTTCGAACCATGACAAAAGACATATTTTTTTATTAAGACTCTCGAATGCCCAGGCCGTTAGACGTTGAATTACATTGCTTAAAAACGTGGATGTCTTCTCAAATACGCACCCCTTTCTCGCAGATATGGGTTTTCGAGAATTAGGTGAAGAGGATGTGCTTTTTTGTTATAAAGGGAAAGTAGAACTTCGTAAATTTGACGCAGGTTCGATCCCTGCCAACGCAACATTTCCTTTATTGAGATTTCTCGAATGCGCATGGGGCGTCTATTACAAATATGAAGGTTTGAAGAAATAAAAATGTCGGATAAAAAATAAATGGGTGAACAGTGAAGCACGCCGGATTAAACGGTAGTTTCCTCTGCAAAGGGAGAAGCAGGTTCGATACCTGCCTGAAGACATGTTTTCTTTATTAAGATTTCTCGATTGCAAAGGCGTCTACTTCAAATAAGTGTCTCTACCAAAATAACATTTGAGATAATAAAAACGTCGGATTAAATGCGTTAATTCTCTCTCTCTCTCTCTCTCTCTCTCTCTCTATATATATATATATATATATATATATTACAACGTTTCGGCCTTTCAGTATCTGTCTATATTTCTGAGATGAGGTATTATTTACATTATTCGGTCTATTGTCCTCATCTTTGTCGCCATATTTATTACAACGTTTCGGCCTTTCAGTATCTGTCTATATTTCTGAGATGAGGTATCATGTACACTATTTACATTATTCGGACTATCGTCCTCATCTTTGTCGCCATATTTATTACAACGTTTCGGCACTTCAGTATCTGTTTATATTTCTGAGATGAGGTATTATGTACATTATTTACATTATTCCGAATATTGTCCTCATCTTTGTCGCCATATTTATTACAAGGTTTCGGCCGTTGTACGCTCCGGCCTTTTTCAGGTGGTTCGAATGTCAAACTGAACCATTTATTTCGCTCACTGGAATAGACTGTTCTAGTTCCACGTGCTATGTCTAATGGATGTCAGTTATCAGTTATCTCCTGTTAATTCCCCTTTCCAAGTTCTCCACTGCCTTAACCGGGTATTGAACTCACACCCTTTGGGTCCTGTCACTGAATCTAATTAACACCTTTATCCACTGTGCCATGTGTCCTTGGGGGCATTTGTGTATGAATTTATATATATATAAATGCACACAAAATTAAATTTCGACCGCTGCACTCTCCAATCTTCTTCAGATTTTGCACTGGTTTGTTCCATTCAATTCAATTCCAAGAGAACACTAGGTAGGGAAATAAGCATTGACCTCAGGATAGTAAAATAAACCCTATTTCATCGGGTACAACGAGTAGAATCCGCAAAACAAATACCAAATACAAGAAGTGCCCGAAGAGGACCGGAGAATGAAGCAGTCAAAAAAAGTGAATATAAAAAAAGGAAAGTTGAAGACAACAGTCTTAATGAGCTCAGCTCAAAATTTGGGAGAGATGTGTTAATCGCTCTGTTAGTACTGTAGATGAGAACAGGCATATGAGCAAAACTGCGACTTCCGCCGTGTGGACAACTCTCTCGTGTAGGCAATCTGGAAAAGAATTTTATCTACTATTTTGATTTATTACTGCCATGTCTGGATTGGAGCTGATCAATTTTCAGGATTAATGGAGTTCAAAATCGTCTATACGGTCTTGTGGGGGATTAATTATATTCCAATCTGCACAAAGACGCAAAGCTTCTCACTATTTCCATGGCAAATGAGCTTCATTCTTTAGTTCCGCCAGTTCAGACCTTTATATCTAGGCCATGCCATGTTGTTTCCACGAAATCGAATCACTTTAATTTCATCCATATTCCAATTGTAAGGAAGAAGCTCCTCTCAGCTTTTACCATGGCAAATGTTCACATGGGCTCCATTCTTAACTTCCACCAGTTCAGACATTTTCTCTGTATTCCAATTGTAACCCGAAAGTGCCACTCAGATTTTTTCCCCAGATCACTAGGTTCAATCGTTATCTATCCTCCTTATCCTCATAATATTCACTTCCTGTTACCTCCTCTTACATTCATAACATAGACGTTATTCAGTACGCCGCTACCTTAAGTGGCTCTCGAGCAGTGAATTGTGTGAATTTTATTTTAAAAATCAACAAATATCTCACTGTTCGTCGAAAGACTAGAATGGGTCTTAAACCCGTCCGATCATAGCTCTCCACAATTTTCTGTCCTTTATAGATCTTAGTAATTTTTTTCTTTTTTTCTCTCTCTGTATTAGGTAGGTTATGCACTGTTTTCCTCTGTCTCTCTTGCTTTCAGTATACCAAATTTTCCAAACCTTCTTTCCTCAGTATGTGCCCTAGAAATTTCAATTTTCTCTTTCTGGTGTTAACTATGTCCATTTCGTTTCAATCTTCTTTAAAACTTCCTCACATGTTCAGTCCATGGCATTCTCACCAATCTTTTGTAAAACCACATTTCTGTCGCCTCAAATTTCTTGTTCATGTTTGCGGAGATGCTCCAGCACTTACTGCTATATAGGATAATTGACATTACACAACAGTGTTCTTTTCTTTCTTTCTAACGAAATCTTCCTGTTTCTTAATACTTTGCTTAGCTTTTGGAAGGCATTTTTCGATAAAGTAAATCAGAGGAGGAAACGCGTCGGCTAAAAATCTTCTCCTTTTGTCTTTATTTATACTGTCCTTTTATAGATATATTTGTAGTATATCTTAAATCTTAAACCCACCCATACACACACATACGTTCATCTCCTTGGTTTTCACGTGCATGCTTGGAATCACTTCTTCCGGCTGTACCAGAACGACACCTCTGATTGCAACAAACGTCTCCGCTCGGAAAGATTGCAAGAGTGTCCTGAATGAAGCAAAATTACTGTTTGCTGATAGAATGAAACAACATAAAGCGTCTCGCAAGTTTGGTTCTAAAGATTATCGGCGGCTCTGCAAGAGTGTGCTTAACAACAGCAAATCCTTAATCCCTCTTCTATTCAATAAATTCAAAGTCCTGATATCTACAGCAGATAAGGTTGAATGCTTTGCTCGGAAATTCTCTTCCAACTCAACACTCGGCTCATCTGGAGTACTCACACCTTGTTCCCACCCCTATCACTCAGGCTCAACGTCTAACCCCGTCTCTGGTCTCGGACATCATTTCTAAATTGGACTCCCATAAGGCGTAGTGTAGGTGACGGGATACCAGCCGTCGTCCTAAAGATATATGCTCTCCAAACTATACAACTATTGCATCATTGCTTCCTTCTTTCCTGCTTGCTGGAAGTCTTCATCTGTCGTCCGTGTCTTTAAGAACTCTTCAGAATCTTCTGACCCTTCTAACTACCAACCTATCTTAATCAATGCTGAAGTGGTTAAGCATGCTACCTTTCACGATCAGCTCATTGATAAACAATATGGTTTCCGTTTTGCCCGATATGCTTACGGCCATAACTGAATATCTATATAAAGCTCTTGATAATAAGGGCGAAGCTCATGCTGTGGTTCTAGATATCTCAAAGGCGTTTGACAGGTTTTGGCATGCTGGTGTTCTACGTAAGCTTCCGGTCTATGCTATTACAGGATAATTATTTGAGTTAATCCAATCATTTCTATCTAATCGTAAAATAGTGGTCGTTCTGAACGGGTTCGCTTCCAGATCCTTTGAAATGAAGGCAGGTTTCCCCCAACGTCCTATACAGTTTCGGATATTCATCAATGATCTTCCTGATGTCATCAGTTCCCAAGTAGGCATCTATGCAGATGACACTACCATTTACTCCTGTCTCAATAGTAAATCCGTCAGTGCTGACAAAGCTAACCTGAACGCTGCTCTCGAAAAAGACCTCTAATCAGTGATTAACTGGATCCGGAAATGGCTTGTAAATTTTAATGCCTCCAAAACTAATCTACTCTCATTTAAGCACCACAAAGAAACCTCCCTACCTGCCATCAGCATGGTTTGGACTCAACTCCAGGAAAGTGTCTCACTTTGCATTCTTGGCCTCATGTTTTCCAATGACTTGAGATGGAACAACTACATTGAATCGATAGCTGCATTTACTGCTAGGAAAGTTGGATCATTGTGTCATGCCAGAAGGTTTTCTCGTCAGAGTCCATTTTAAACATCTACAAATCTACTATTCGTCAGTGCATTGAAGTCTGGTGCCCCTGCTGTTCATCTCAAGGTTCTTGACAAAATCCAAAGATGGATCTGTAATGTAATCGATCCAGACTTGGCATCTCGACTTCAGTCACTTTTTCACCAACGTGACGTGGCTTCCCTCTGTCTTTTCTACAAATATTTTCATGGCTACTGCCCTGACGAGCTTTTTCCCCTGGTGCCCCGACTACATGAATTAACGCGAGCTACTAGACTGGCATCTAGGTCCCACCCTTTTCTCCACTTGTCGACAGTGGAACTCTCTTCCTCTTACTTTCCCTGATAAATACAATCTTCAGGGATTTAAGTGCAACGTCAATCGCCATCTTCTGTTGTATTGAACCTCGTTCATTTTTATCATTTCCTCAATCCCCTCTATACTCAGTCTTTTCTCTCACTTTCACTCTGTAATATATATATATATATATATATATTTCTGCTAGTACTTTTGAATGCTTCACGTCATTCATCATCAGGCTTTATTATCCATCAGAATCAAAACTGGGAGACGATTTATATGTGTTTATCAGACCGAAATATGTTTTTAAGTATGAGCTATTTGTTAACTGTTATATGGTGTTGGAGCGTGTAAATCGCAACGCTAAATTTTAAATATTTAAAGTGAGAATTTTTTTTGTATCTTGTAATATGGTAATTCACGTATTTTCTTTTATAAGTGTTTTTCAGTTAATATGATATAAACTAAGTAGATAGTTCAAGTAACAGAGTGATATGTCTTACTTTGTAGTTTTTTTTCTTCAGGAATTCTTTACTGCTGGATCAATTGTTTTTTATAAACATAGGAATTTTTTTTACTGCTGGATCAATTATTTTTTATGAACATAATAAAATAGGCAGCATATATTTACATTACAAAGAGTCAATCATACCTTGAATCAATCAGCAATGTGTATGCGATTATTGGCGAAATCACTACGCTAGTAGACATAAACATAAGCATTCCACTACTGATAATCCTCCGAATGATGAGATCCGGAACGGATATATATATATATATATATATATATATATATATATATATATATATATATATATATATCCAAGTGTGGGATTAGTATATACGGAGTAAATTCCAATAACCAACAATTATTATTCTTTAAAGAGTGCTCAATACAGAGTAGAGCAGATATAATCATTTATTTAAATATTATAACATAAATATGTTATAAAATCACTACAAAAATAGCGATTTTGTTTCAACACTTCTGGTGTCTTATCAAGTGATGATGTTGAATGTTCAACATCATCACTTGATAAGACACCAGAAGTGTTGAAACAAAATCGCTATTTTTGTAGTGATTTTATAACATATTTATGTTATAATATTTAAATAAATGATTATATATATATATATATATATATATATATATATATATATATATATATATATACGTTTATTAATTTTATTCCGTTTTTTTTCAAATAATGCTCTGTGTGGTGTCGTGATTAAGAAAGCTTAGTCTGGCTCACCATTATTATTGACTAGTGGGTTCGATTCTTATTAGGTGCTCCATATATTAGGCGATCGATATTAAAATAAGTCTCCAAGGACACACATATCGTAAAATCAATCCACCAAAAATAAACTGTGGTAATCAAAGATTTTACAAGTATCATAATTGAGACATGTTTATTCAGCCTATAATTATTTTCTTCTTATGATTTGTTACCAAGAATCACCGATTCAACATCGAAATAGGAACTAAAATCTCCCTGCGAATTAATGATATTTACTAACTAGCACAAGCTCACATCTCGGTGGATCGAACCCACAACTCCTGCCGACCATTATATGACAATGAGGCGTCTTTCGTCTTTATGAAGTTTAGCTTATTGACCCAAGTAATCACTAATCAGTAGTAGATATAAGATCGTTAACCATTACTCCACTCCAATATCTTGAAATTATTTTCTCTCCTATGTTACAACTGTCCCATAATACATTATTTACATTATTGTCCTCATCTTTGTCGCCATATTTATTACAACGTTTCGGCCGTTGTACGCTCCGGGCTTCTTCAGGTGGTTGGAGTGTCGAACTGAACCCTTTATTTCACTCACTGGGGTAGACTGTTCTATTTCCTCGTGCCATGCTTAATGGATGTCAGTTATCAGTTATCTCCTGTTAATTTCCCTCTGAAAGTTCTCCACTACCTTAACCGGGTATTGAACTCACACTCTTTGGGTCCTGTCACTGGATCTAACCAACGCCCTTATCCACTGTGCCATGTGTCCTTGAGGACATCTGTGTATTTCTGGGTATTATAAACCTAATCTCTTCTGCATCCGTTTTTTTACCGGTGCTCATATTGCAATTTTTGCTGTTAATTAATGTTTTTACCAGAGCTCATATGGCGACAAAGATGAGGACAATAGTCCGAATAATGTAAATAATGTACATAATACCTCATCTCAGAAATATAGACAGATGTCCCATAATAGGAGTTATATTTGCATACACATTTGCATACACAAAATCAAACCACTATTTTTTAATATGTATTTTTTCACTACCTCTGTCCCATAATCGTTGCTACACTTGTATCCGTATTTAATGCAATAAATGTAAAAAGTTTATAGGACATGTCCTTTTTACTACATTTGTCTCATAATACTTATGCTTGCACACGCATTTAATATGACACTTATAGCGGCTATTATAGGACATAGATGAGTAAATTATATTATTATAAAGCATCTGTTCTATAAGTGCTGCAATTGCATACGCATCTCATAATCTAAATGTAACAAATATTATGGGGTACGTAGTAATATTTTTTATTATTATACTCCCATAATAGTTGTTTAAATGCAACAACTTTTTGAAGGAAAAGTCGTATTTTTTAATACCATTGTCCCATAAGAGCTGTTACACTTGCATACGTATTTAATATACTAAATTTACCAACATTTTGTGGACAAGTCGTATTGTTTACTACCATTGTCCTATAATAGTTGTTACATTTGCATACGGACTTAATATACTAAATTTACCAACGTTTTCGGGAAAGTCGTATTTTTTCTACTATTATCCTATAATAATCGTTACACCTGCATACGTATTTAATATACTAAATTTACCTACTTTTGGGGGAAAGTTGAATTATTTCTACCATTATCCAATAGTAGTTGTTAAACCTATATACGTATTTAATATACTAAATTTATCAACTTTTGGGGGGAAGTCGTATTTTTTCTACCATTATCCTATAATAATCATTACACATGCATACGTATTTAATATACTAAATTTACCAACTTTTTAGGGACAAGTCGTATATTTTACTACCATTGTTCCATAATAGTTGTTACAATTTCATACCCATTTAATATAATTTAAATATAACTATTATTAACAGGTCGTATTTTTACTACATTTGTCCTATAATACGTGTTACTTTTGAATATACATTTAATACACTAAATGTAATAAATATTATGGGACAGTTAGCAATTTTTTCTATCGTTGTCCCTTAATAGTTAACATTAGCATACCTTTTCATATTGGATAAATCAATGTTGTATGTTCTTTGCTAATAATTGAAAAGAAAGTCATCAGATAATTACTAATAAGCAGACGTGCAAAAGAATGGAATTTATAAGCATAACTAAGAAAACAGGTTCTTGATTTCGATATCAAATCTGTTTTTTTAGCCTCGGTGAAATACAGGGTGCGATCGGTAAATTGTCGCCATTTTATATTTTTAATTTCGCGCATGCACGTTGTTTGTTTTTAATTTTGTCGATTGCACAGTAACGTAAGGTCAGTTAGGCGCCTTCTGTGAGAAAAAGGGCCCCGTGATGCAATTGACCCCGCCAAGAATTTAGAAACAGCGAGCTGTACAGCTTGGCATTCGCACCGCAAACTCCAATACGAACATTTCAGAATATTTGAATGTCAATCTAAGGACACTGTAGAAGGTTCGGAAAGAGTTGGATGAGTCTAATGGTGATTACGAAGGTGTTCGATGGGATCACTAGTGATGACGGTGTCATGCCTCCATTCATCTTCCCACAGGGCCTCCGATTCAAAACGGAGGCCTACATCAAGTGCCTTGAGTAAGTAGTGCTGCTCTGTGACAAGAGAATGGCTTCGGCAATTAGTTGGAGATTCGTCTCCAGCTGTGCTGGTCGAACTCTCTGACTTCGGACAGAGAGGAACCCAGACGAGGCTATGGTGGTAGACAGATACCCGATCCCGTATATACGGGGTCTACGGGGAATTTTTGTCCGAGCCTACGGGCTCAGTTTTTACCCCGCATTAAAAACGACATTTTGCTACATCCTGCCACGCGGGGGGTAAGGTATATATCCTTTTTTCTGCAATTATTTGGAGATTCGATTCCAGCTGTGATGGTCGAACTCTCTGCCGATGGGCAGAGTCTCGTCTGGGATGGTAGACAGCTACTCGACCTCGTGTATACAGAACAGAATCCATGTTGTTCAAGTCCTGTCTACAAAGCTCACACAACCTCTGTGCTGGCGATCTCAAATATAATATATTCATAGTTCTAAAACACTATTTATATTTACCGGCAAATAGCCTTGGTGTCAATTCTATCAGGATCAGCAAAATAGCCTATTCTTATTTATATTTATAAATGTATGAAGGCATAACAGCCTCTGCAAATCCAGAACTATTTACATTTACCGGCAAAATAGACTTGGTGTCTATTGTACCAGGATCAGCAAAATAGCCTTGGTGTGTATTCTGCCAGGACCGTCAAAATAGCCTTGTTGAATATGTTGCCAGGAATAGCAAAATAGCATTGACGTCTAATCTACTAGGATCAGCAAAATAGCCTATTCATATTCATAAATGTATGAAGGCATAACTATCGCTGCAAATCCAGAACTATTTATATTTACCGGCAAAATAGCCTTGGTGTTTATTCTACCAGGACCAGCAAAATAGTTTTGGTGACTATTCTACCAGAATAAGCAAAATAGCCTATTTGTATTTACATTTATAAATGTATGAAGAACTTTCGGAATGCATCACAACTATGATCATTATAGACAAACATTTACATAGCCTTGGTATCTATTTTACTGGGACTGGCAAAATAACCTATTCGATAAAAAAAGGCCATAAAAAATATCAAATACAAAACATCATTAGCGAAGCATTAAAAAAATCTTACCTTTTTCTTCCCTTTTTGATTTCATTTGATATGATGAATTCTTAATTGTTTATGTTGGTCATTCTAGCAGATGCATATTCTACAGGAACGAATAATGATTCTTTTAGC
Source organism: Acanthosepion esculentum (assembly GCA_964036315.1). Lineage (NCBI taxonomy): Eukaryota > Metazoa > Mollusca > Cephalopoda > Sepiida > Sepiidae > Acanthosepion > Acanthosepion esculentum. The sequence goes on from OZ038493.1 coordinate 13,193,727, forward strand.
AGAGGAGAGAAAAATAATGCACTTTCCTTGGAATCATTTTATAGCTGTCGGCTAGAAAGAAAAGAAAATGTCTTTTTACTAGATGAAGCTCATAGTAATACCATATGTTAAATCTGTTTAGTTCTGCAAAGTGTGTTACTGTCCTGAGGTCTCAAAAATGAAACGTCACTTTATCAAAAGATTCGAAATATCAGAATCACAATATATATGGTCGATGGTTATCTCTATATGTTTTTTGTGTGTGTGCAGATATAAAATAGTTCTTTTGTCTGCGTATAAAGATCGATACACGAGACAGACTGACGTCAAAGATGCTGGTTAATTCTTATATCAAGTACATGGAAAGATTTACAGCAGTAAACCACCGGAAACGTTTTAAATGCCACCCAGAGATTTGTGCTTGCATCAAGAGACGACAACTTATCAATGTGACAAGTTGAAGAAGGGATACATTAATAAAAGAGCCAAGGACTCTTATCCATATCGGCCTTCCTTAATAATCAATAAGGTAATGCGTAATAAATTGTGGGTGTGAAAAGAGAAAAAAAATATGTATGTTTGAGCGCGCATGCGTATTTTTTTATATTCGCATGCGCGCTTAAACATACATTTTTCATATTCTCCCTCCCTCTCTCTTTCTTTAACTTTGATGTGACTATTTCTGAAGGTTTAATGATGCCTATGTGTCGTGAAAGTATTTAAAAGTGGGTGTATCGATGAAAAAGGAGGAATATAAATATTTATTTATTATTCCTTCATTATGTAATATTTTACACAAGTCCAGTTATTTAGCCTTGAACTCCCGAAGATTGTCTGAAGCACGTCGGTGAAATCGCAGATATCAAGAGATGTTCTGACTTTTAACTGCGATAGAAAGTTTCTCACAAAACAATATGTTACCCTAATGCATACAGAAGTATATACACCTTTGTGCAAATTAATTGAAACAACCTCTTTAGTTTCCTTTCTTTCACCATACTGTCGGTTTTAGACCCACTGAAGTGACAGGGTGTAATTAATTTCTATTTTTCCTCAGATTGGGTCATTTGCAGTGGTGTGTAGTAATATGAATCTATTTTCGGTGTGTATGTTGAAATTTGTTTGGCCTTGAATAATACTGCGTTATTCGTGATTGTATCAGATTTTCATCATGCTCATACACTATTGTTTCGACTGTCGATTAGTTGTCCTGCGGCAATTGTGTGTGTGATGAACGTTACTCCAAGAAAAGCGTACGAAAATTGTAACGCTGTACGAACACACTGGCAAGCCTTACCAGTGAGCAAATCAAACTGCTATAGACTGACCCGGAAACGCTCCTGATTTAAATGCAATCGAGAATCTGTGGTCAATCTGCAAGGAACAATTTTGGGAAATGGACGTACGAAGTACTAACATGTACACTGGGTCATGTTTCATTTGAAAAATGCGAAAAAAAGTAAATATTAACGGAATTATTCGTTTTGTTTCATTTAATTTGCACATGGGTGTATGTGTACGTGTATTTATATAGCTTATTATGAAATGGACAAAGTCCGGCAATTATTTTAAAGATATTTTTATGTTTAACATTCTTTTTATAGATACAAGTTTTTAAGTAAATGCTCTGCTTATAATAAACAGTATTAAATAACATTTACCGGCCTGAATGTCCGAGAAATTTTCATAGAAAATATTCGTCCTCCGACAGTATTCGAACCTGTATCCTATACAGAACCGTCATATAGCCTGACGTGCCTTAACCGATTCGGCCACTGAGGATCGTTCGATTGGCAAAGTCGAATTTACTGCTTATAAACTTCAATCTTCCATGACTCTCTCACGTACCTTCATAACTGCTCATAGCGTATCAAGTATAAACAAATGACGTCACATATTATGAAATGGGCAAAGTCCGACAATTATTTTAAGACATTTTTATGTTTGACATTCTTTTTATAGATACAAATATTTAAGTAAATGCTCTGCTTATAATAAACAGTATAAAATAACATTTACCGGCCATTTGGATATTTTTATTTTTACACAATAGTGCTCAATGTAAATTTAATTTTGTTATTAAACCAAAGACATTAGTTCCATTTCCTCGTCAAGCGAATTTTGGAGTAACTTATTTAAAAAAAATAAAAATAAGTTACTCCAAAATTCGCTTGACGAGGAAATGGAACTAATGTCTTTGGTTTAATAACAAAATTAAATTCAAGGGCTTTAGCTTCCATTTCTGAAATATGGTTATCACTGTGTAGCGAAAAAACCATATTTTAAATCAATTAATTTATAATATTAATGCTCTGTAAATTTACATTGAGCACTATTGTGTAAAAATAAAAATATCTATAAGAACACCGGATTTTATATCTTACTGTTCTTTCTTTTTATATATATATATATATATATATATATATATATATATATATATATATATAGATATATAGATATATAGATATATATATATATATCGGGAAATACATTTGTTTGATGCTTTGACACACATCATCAGCTAAGGTTCATTACTGGTCGGATATCGACTTGTGTGCCATCCGTCAGCTACAACTTCCCCATTTTGAAAAACACGCTGTGACTCTTCTTGGCAATTTATAGTCCAATCACGGATAACTTCAGGTTTACCAGCAATCAACGCTCTTCCACAAAAAAGGAGGCAAAGGCTGTAACGGTTTCGACCTGCTAAGTAATATGGCGGCGCGCTTGGCTTGTAGTGGTATGTGATGATCTTTGTTTCCCCTCACTAAGATATATACATGCACACACAGAATCACACGCATAACACCAATTCTACTCACTCTTATCTTATTTCCACTTAATGTTACCCATTCATTCAACAAAATAAAAAATGTATTCTCCCCATGTATCCATTGTGTATATATAAAAAATAAACCGTAATCATATGGGCAAACAGATGCTAGATCTTAAACACACCTCACCCATAGGTAACAATGGTTCTTCGAGGTAGCCTAATTGTCCCCTAGTGAAGACTCCATTGTTGTGTGAATCTATAAGTCATACCCAGACCCCACTTTCAAGTTCTTTCGAAATATATATGTATATGTGTGTGTGTGTGTGTGTGTGTGTGTGCGTGTGTGTGTGTGTCTGTATGTCTGTGTGTGACAATAATAGTATAGACTATAATAATTGGAGAAGACAACGACTTCTGGACTTCAACGAAGTCAAACAGTCTTTACAAATTCCAAGCTCAATATCAAGAGATCGGGCCGTAATAATTATCAAAAAATAAACTAAAATAGTTCATTTATCTTACTTCAGTCTGTACTCTGAGTTTCATGCTAGTTTTGTCCAGTCCTCAACATTTTTTTTTTATTGTGAACTGAGTTTCTTTTCGGATCATGCTTACTTTTCTTCATAAAAAATCGCGTTATTTTTCATGATGATGTAAATCATCACAATAATAAATATTGGATTTTATTAAAATCGGTCGACGGTTGTAATTTCTGATGATAACGTCTTCAGGACAAGCAATCTTTGTAATTATAGTGATCGATATCAACAGACAGAGCAGTGATAATAATCAATAAATTAAATATGTTAATTTTACAAGACTCGATGGTAAAATATATTTTACTATCAAATCTCCGGAAGAGTGAATAGAATTTTACGAAACTCAGAGACAAGTTTTATATATATATATATATATATATATATATATATATATATATATATATATATATATATATATATATATATATATATATATAAAAGGCTCAAAAACTAATATTCCATGGTTATAATCACGATCCAATTCATCAGACCTACAAATACAAAAAAAAAATAAGGCTTTTTTTTTCATTTGTACGTGTCTTTATCGATGTTTTTTAATTTGTACGTGTCTTTATCGGTTTTTTTAAGAGTCGTGGAGATATTTCCTGTCTCGTCGCTTTTGTGTGTGTGTATATATCTAAATACGTCTGCGTGTTTATGTATTATAATCAGATTGTGTATGTATTCTCGTTTGCAAGATGTCATCCTCCCCTGCCTCTGTTTATGCTTCAAATGTATCTATGGTGTCATGAAGTTCAGAGCAACATTTGATCTTAACGTTTATTCCAACTTAATTTCAATAAAAACAAAATAAATAGAATAACATGTATTTTTTCTTTTTTCCTCAGTAATTTTATTATTTTTAAACTTAATGTAGATTAAATTTAAATTTTAAAATTGGTAATTTTTAATTTGTAATTTCAAATTTTATCGTATACTTTAATATTTATTAGTTAGAATAAATTCTATTTTAGTCTAACCCCAACATTAAAGCATTAAATAATTATTATAACCTTAGTTCGTTGTCAAGATTTTGAATTCTCGTATACTTGTATTTTGATTGGTCATTCCAGCTTATGTAACAGCTAGCGAGGGGTGTTTGATTGATTTGAACCTTTTAAAACCCTTTATTCTACATTCAACATCATCACTTGATAAGACACCAGAAGTGTTGAAACAAAATGGCTCTTTTTGTACTGATTTTATAACATATTTATGTTATAATTTTCGAATAAATAAATATATATGTATATATTGACCACTAATTTTAATTATATATATATATATATATATATATATATATATATATATATATATATATATATATATATATATATATATATATATATATAGTTAAATTCCCAGATCAATTCTGTAGACAAGACAGATTGGTATAAAATGACAATTGGAAAAATTTTAGATTTTGCCGACGCGTTTCGTCTTCCGACTTTTTCAAGGCAAAAATGAAATCTCTGTTTTTATAGTTACATTAAAAATCCAAATTTAAAAGGCTTGGACAGAAGTGTCTATCTTTTAAATTTGGATTTTTAATGTAACTATAACAACCGAGATATTTCGATTTCATTTTTGCCTTGAAAAAGTCGGAAGACGAAACGAGTCGGCAAAATCTAAGATTTTTCCAATTGTCATTTTACACACACACACACACACACATATACATATACATATATATATATATATATATATATATATATATATAAAAGTGAACATAGAAGTCAACACTTAGAGGCGACAGTCTGTTTCATGCTAGTGCAATTGCCTGACGATTGCACTAGCATGAAACAGACTGTCGCCTCTAAGTGTTGACTTCTATGTTCACTTTTATATTTACACACGCTCTATCTCTGATATTGAGCATTTTATCCCATAAATATAGCACACCTTAAGACTATATTTCTTCATATATATATATATATATATATATATATATATATATATATATATATATATATATATATATTTATCATAAATTCATCAAAAACAAAAAAGTGATACAACGCATAGAGGAAAGCAAAACATGAAATGATAAATGACACACTTTAAGATTATATTTCTTCATATATATATATATATATATATATATATATATATATATATATATAGTCATTAACAAATTTGTAACATCGTTTAGCTTTAACATGGTTATTTCCGTTTTTAGTTTTACTTGAATTACCTTGTATCATATCAGGTTGGATAATGTTATTTTTTTTTTATTGTGCCAGTCATTATTCACACATGATTTATGTTCAAAAGCCTAAAATTATCAGCCATTGCGATATTATTTGTGTCGTCATTTAGGCTTTCAATGTGAAAAGTAGATTGTAGCAACAGAGCTATGCATACAGCTACTATGAATTTCCTAAATTCAGGGATATTTAACGAGAGAACTGGAGAAAGAGACGTCCAAGAATGGCAAGTACAAGCGAGGGACATTTGATGAAGCTCATTGCTACACGATCTCCAACTATTTCTTATCTTGTCTTCTGCTTCAAGAAGCGTCAGTTCCATGACAGTTTTCTGAGATTTGAGTTTGGTCTGAAATCATTCCAACCGGCTCGTAAAATATGGCTAACCTCAGTTATGTAATCCAAGCGTTTAGTATTTGCTAAGTATCATGAAACCTGGTGTCTGTAGCAAAGTTATATTTTATTTATTTCTACTCTGCAATAATTCGTTATGCGTAAAAGAAACATTAGAAGACATCTGGCAAGAAGTTTGATGAAAAGTTCACAATTCAGACTATGAAGTACCTATTAAACCAGATGATTTTGGGCGCCAAATCTGAAACAGCTGGTCTCCTTGCCTCCAGAAATCCTTGTGAATAGTGCAAGGTGTGTAGAACTACTATAGGAGAAACTGGAACTGCATATAAGCATTCATCAGTGCACAATATATTTATGCATAGTACTCCATGCCATTAGTCAAGAGAACGTTCCGAATATTTTGAACAGAATCAACGATATTAGACATTAGAACTGCCAGTTCAAGAAAGACATTTGGGTCACTAATACACAAAAAAGAGAATGTCTTATATCTAAAATGTTTAACATCGAAAAACATAAGAAAAATTAATTCCTTTTAATAATATGTCGAAATATCCACTCTTTGCCTGATGAAGCTCGCGAGACCTGAAACACGTGTAGCAAAATCATGGGGGGGGGGCATGTTTTTAAAAGAAAATCCACATTACAACCAAAAACGTTTGCGGTATCTCTCTTCTTTTATATATATATATATATATATATATATATATATATATATATATATATATATATATATATATATATATGATTAAATGTTTGCTTTAACTCACTACAAAAAATTCGACCAGACGTGCCTCACTAAAAATTATCAGAAACTGAGGCGCCGTAATTATAACTTGAAGTTTAACTTCTGTCAAGTACAGATCTCATTTTAAAAACAACTTCTTTTTCTTCTTGATAAATGCAAATAATTTTTTGTAATTATTAAGATTATAAAAAATTTCTTTAAAACATATTCTTTGGTATATTACTTGCCGAATACCAATTTGGCATATTCGTTCGTCTGTCAAATACCAAAAAAAATGATCAAAACTATCAGCCACATCTTGCCAGAATCTATGCCGGCAGAGCTCACCGTAAAACAAGGGCAGTGCCAGTCGGTATTATTTAGAGGACTTCTTGCAAAAAAGGTTTTCTAGGTATTACGTACATAAATTTCTCAGTTCATTTCGAAATCATTCCAAGTGCTCCTAGTATTACTGGTATAGTAGTTGCTCTAAGATGCCACTTTCTTTTCAATTTCCCTTCACAATAATGGCGTGCCTATGGTTATATAGATCTTTGGTATATGGTTTATAATATGCTAAGCCTGTGCAAAAGTTCCCAGCGGTATAGTATTGAAAGGTTATGGTTGTCAGCAAGAGAAAAAGCCCAAAATGCGAGCTACGAATTGGAGATATAAGAGTCAAACGGATGCAGAAGCTCAAATATTTGGGAAGTGTTTTAACTCTGGTCGGAAAAGGCTACAAACGTTTGACTAGCGAAAAAACCATTCCAAAATCTAAGCAAGGTGACGAGAAACGGAAAAAATTAATTAGAAACAAAGAAAAATTGCTGGATTTCTGTGTGATATCTATCATCTGATATGGCAGTGAATGCTGGGCAATCTCCACACGGATGAGGAGAAAACTGGAGGCAGCAGAGATGCGGTTCTGCAAAAGGCCTGTGAAAATGTTTTGGGCGGAGCGAGTAAGCAACAAGGAAGTCTTAAAGAAAATGTCAGCGGAAAGACAGCTGAATACCTTGGAGGTGAGGATAATAATAATAATAATAATAATAATAATAATAATAATAATAATAATAATAATTTTTAAATAAGATTCTGGACCTTTCTTACCTGATTCAAGAACTAAATGCCAAGGGAGGTAACTTCTACAGCTGTAATTTACAAATTATTTCCCTTGTGAGTCATTTCACTACTCTTTGTATCCTGTCAGATTTTATAAATAATCGTACTTATGTCCCAAATTATATGTTACATCTGCAAACATTTTATCGACTAAATGTAACAACTATTATGGGACAGATACAATCACTGTCCCAAAATAGATACAACATTGACATACACAATTCATACACATTTTTATAACAATTATTATGGGACAGATACTACATCCCTTCTAGAGTAAAACTGCATTTGCATAAATACTTCACCCACTACCCCAACCACAACCCATCGCATTTGGCCACTGAATTCGCGATGTATTTCAGAGTCAGCCGTAATTTTCACGAATTCACCATTGATAGCAAGTCTGCCAAAAATCATATGAAGATCCACTTGTAAGTTAGAAAGCTTTGGTTTGGTTTGGTTTGTTTTTACGGTATGTCAACCTCACTAGGTTATTTCATGCCGACAATATTTTTTATTGCTGGTAATATTGTTTCAGACTGGCAAATGTATTTTAAAGTGATCAGAAGGATTTTTAGTGATGCTGTTCTAAAACATTCGTCCACAACAATTAAAGAAAATATTAGAAACAAATCATGCAAGAAGATTGAAAGCATAGAGAAACATTATTAAATGTACAACAATAACATTGGTTTATATACAATTCACGGATACAATTGAGTTGAACTTTGATGGATAAATGAGAATCGATGTATTTGGCTGTGGAGAATATTATTGTGAAGGTTTCAACGTGTTGGCAATTGTTACTTAGATTTGTTCATAAAATAAAACTAAGTGCCCAGTTACGTATGAAATTGTCCTTTGTGCTAGTAAAATTATTAGTGTGTACGTAAATTTGGTTGTATTATTGTTCAGAATTGATAGGAGTTGCGTACCTTTAGTTGTATGAGAATTTGATTGTTTGTTTACTAATACTTATTAAGTAGTGAGTGAAATGTCACTTTTTAAAGTATTGTAAGTGATGTTTAGATAGCGTTCCTGAGAGAGATAGAGCGTGCTTGCGGTTTGTTGAGTCAGAGATATTTTGCGCGGCAAAGGTGTGGTTGGTCAGAGTTTTGACTTGCGTGGATCAGTTTGGCATCTCTCTAGGAATGAAGGTCTGACTGTATGAAGCGATCAAGAATTTGCTATTTATAGATTTCTGTTAAAAAAGGTAGGCTCCAGAGGCTTGCGCGCGAAAAGGCATTTTCACGTGAATTTGCTACAGTTCTAAGGCTTTTAACCAATAGGAAACTACGTTTGCTGAATCTAGAGTTTTGATTGGTTGATAGATATTTTTGGTGTGAAATGGATTATGTTGGAGAGGGGGGAGGTTAGTATGGATTATTCAGTCAATATATTTTTTAAATTGTATTGCTGGTAATATTTTTTTCACAAATGTATGGCTGGTATTTTATTTTATGTATTACAGGTAAAAGGTTTTCAAAAAAGTATTGCTGGTATTAAAACCTATTTTTATATTTTCATAGTGTTTTGACCCATTGGGGGGGGGTAACTATGTGCCCATAGCTGGGACCCTAACAGGTGCTACCACCCAAGGTCAGGGTGAACCTGGGAACACCAGCAATTAAGAGGTGATTCCACGCTCCTCAAAACCTCCTGATCAGAGGCCGTGCTAGCGAATGTAGTTTATCGTCTTACCCAGGACGCGGATGGAGTTTATTGTCAAAATCAGGACCGTAGAAATCCTTGTGCCGTGATGGGGTTTGTAAATGTTTAACTCTTTGTTACTATTTTATTTTTTGAATTCTTTTTGTTTTTCTTTTATTGTTTTTCTCTCCGATGTCTAACTTATCATTCCTTCCATGTCGTTATTTTCTCTTCTCTATTGCTACTTAATTACCTAACTATTTTTATTCAGACTCACTCCTACCCCAAATATGCATACCCGCTGTTATTTATCAATGATGAAAAATTAAGCGTTACCACCCCGATTTTTTAGTTGGTAGTAGTCATCAGGAAGGTTTAGAAAAAATGATACTCACAGGGTGAATAGAGGAAAAGAGAGACAAGGGAAAGCAACGCGTGACCTAACTAGCGGGCTTAAGCAAGTGGATGACAGAACAGGGTCTGGGAGATGTAGCAAAGGGACAAAACTTATTGAGAGCTACAAGGGATAGGAGAAAGTGGAGGGCCATGATCGCCTACGTCCTGAAGGGATACGGAACATAAAAAGAAAATAAAGAAGCAATCTACTCATAGATGAAGGAGATACTCGATGCGGCGAAGGTATTGTTCTACAGGAGAATGCTAAGGATACCATGGACCGAGCGTGTGAGCAACAAGAGGATGCAAATAAGGAAGAAGCTTTGACTTAACATCAGGAAGAGGCAGCTGAAATTTCTGGGACATGTAATGAGAAAGGAAGGCTTGGAGAATCTGATACTCACAGGTCGAATAGAGGGAACGAGAGACAAGGGAAAGCAACGCATGACATACCAGGTGGGCTTAATCAAGTGGATGACAGAACGTGGTCTGTGGGAGGTGGCAGAGAGATGAAACTTATTTAGAGCTACAAGGGATAGGGAGAAGTGGAGAGCTATGATTGCCTACGTCCTGAAGGGACACGGAACATAAAAGAAGAAGGAGGCATCAGAACTTATACTAAGTCATTAATTAACATGAATTATTTCGCAATTTATTTTTAACAGGTTAATAGGAATAGATAGTCTCACCTATGGTCCGGTCCGGACTCCTCCTATGTCTATTGAACAGAAGTAGGGGTTAATCCCTTGTCCCTGTTCAGGATATTGTTTACCGGTTCTCATTCTATTTCTTACCACGGCCACATTGATTTAACTATTTTTTTTTTTACTGATCAGACTAACCAGTGACTGTGACTTTCCATTATGAGGGCACCGGGTTGGTAGTTTAATGGCCGCTACTTCCGACCGATCGTTAATACACGAACTCTTTGGTAGCGCTGAGAGAGGCTGCTCTAATCAACAGTCGCAAAAAATCAAAGTATCTGTAGTGCCATGTCGCACATGGGTAGGTGTGTCTGCATGTATTTCTGGTGGGTAACCTTGGGGCCACATTATGCTCTGACTTCAGCCACGCACTGCCTGATTTGTATTACCATTGAAGAAAGATAGTAACAATTATGGTGGCCTTTTTCCTTTCTTCTCCAAACATATCTCATGGAAATCACAACAAAAAGAAATAAAACTAAACCACCTAACAAAAAAAAACATTACCCTCCTCAATCTTTCTTTATCCAATATTCACGATATCTGTTTCATCTTCTGCAGCGTAGAATTCTCACTCCTGGAACGATCACCAGACATCTTTGCCCTTTGTGAAACCAACTTGAATTCATCAAATGCTACCAATGAATTATTGGTTCCAGGCTATCTTCCTCCTTGCCGAAGAGATTCCAGCATTCACATGCATGGCTTTTGGTGTTTATATCCGGGATAATCTACAGATGGCCAGAGAATTGTCTCTCGAGTCGTTGACTACTCTTTCATGTGCTTCCGTCTTTCGTTACTACGCTCTGTCAGTTATCTCTTTTTACTTGATCGCCCCCCACTCCCTTCAAGACTGCAGTATATTAGACGCAATAGCTGATAGCATAGAAAAAGCACTATGTCTCCATCCATCTGCGAAAACTTTTCTTTTCGGTGACATTAATGCTCACCGTGACACGTGGCTGAAACATTCTAAAGGTACTAATGTGGCCGGTATACAGACATTCATTTTTTCCATTGCCCAATCTCTCATTGAAATCGTGGACTTGCTTACTCCTTTCCTTAACCAAATTAAACAACAGGTTTCTCTACTGGATCTACTTCTTACCTGCTCCCCTCGCTCTTGCCGGGCTTCGCAATACTACCCTCTGTAGTAGCTATTGCTATCTCCTTCCAAGCATCCACTACCCATAAGACCTCTTTCCGGTACCAGCACGCTGATTGGGACTCATTCCGGGATTTTCTTCGTGGTGCTTCTTGGACTGACATTTTCAACCTCCCAATTGAAAATTGCGACACTGAGGTTTCTTCTTGGGTCAAAGCCGGCATGGACCCTTTCATCCCTTTTCGGAAATACCAGGTGAAAACCTCAATCTTCTCCATGGTTCACGCCAGCATGCTTGGCCGCCATAGCACACAGGAACCACTACTTCCGGTCATACCAGCGTGACAGCTCTAGTCATAACAGGGGTCTATTTGCTATTGCCCGTAACAAATGTAAGTCCTCGAAAGAGCTAAAAGAATGAGGCACCGAAAAGCTTCTAAAACTTTGGTTCTCCTGATTACTGGTTTCTCTGTAATAGGGTACTAAATAAGTGCAAAGTGTCCATTCCCCATCTTCAATCGATTTGAGTTGTTATCATCCTCTACTGATAAAGTTGAATGCTTCGCCCATAAATTCTCCCCAAACTCTACTCTTGACTCATCTGGAGTATCCCTGCCTAACTTAGTAATTAGAACTGAGTCTCTGCTGGGTGATATGCATATAACCCCTTCCATGATTTCTGCTGTCATTTCTAACCTGGATCCCCCAAAAAGCATGTAGACCCGATGGTATCCCCGTAATACTCAGTAAGAAATGTGCAGAACGAGCTCCTGCTCTCTATAAACTGTTTAATAAAAGCCTTGCTGCCTCCTACTTTACTGCATGCTGGAAGTCATCGTCAGTTGTTTCAGTTTTTAAGAACTCTCGTGACCGTCCGACCCATCCAACTATCGGCTTATTAACCTTCTGTCTCTTTTGGGAAGAACCTAGATGCTGAATTGGTTCGTCATCTCTCATCGTAGAGAGTTTTCTCAGACAAGCAATACTGAGTGCGTTTTTCTAAGTCAACTGCAAATGTGCTAACAATAATTGTGGAAAAAGTCTATCATGCTCTAGATAAAAATGGTGAAGCCCCGGGCTGTAGCTTTGGACATCTCGAAATCTTTTGACAGGATGTGGCATTCAGGTCTTCTCCACAAGCTGACAAGTTATGGTATCTCCGGGTACATTTTTGTGTTAATCCAGTCGTTTCCATCAAATCATGAAATGAAAGTTATCCTGAACGGCCACTCGTCTACATCCTTTCGTACTAACGCGGGCGCCTCCCAGGGCTCCATCCTTGGCCCTACACTGTTTTTAATCTTCATTAATGACCTTCCCGATGACATCAGCTCTCAACTTGGCACCTACGCTGACGACACTCCTATTTATTCCTGTCTCGAAATGTAATAAATATTAAAGGCAGTATCTGTCTATATTTCTGAGATGAGGCATTATATACATTATTTACATTGTTCGGACTATTGTCCTCATCTTTGTCGCCATATTTATTACAACGTATCGGCCTTTCAGTATCTGTCTATATTTCTGAGATTAGGTATTATGTACACTATTTACATTATTCAGACTATTGTCCTCATCTTTGTCGCCATATTTATTACAACGTTCTGGCCTTTCAGTATCTGTCTATATTTCTGAGATGAGGTATTATGTACACTATTTACATTATTCGGACTATTGTCCTCATCTTTGTCGCCATATTTATTACAACGTTTCGGCCCTTCAGTATTTATCTATATTTCTGAGATGAGGTATTATGTACACTATTTACATTATTCAGACTATTGTCCTCATCTTTCTCACCATATTTATTACAACGTATCGGCCTTTCAGTATATGTCTATATTTCTGAGATGAGGTATTATGTACACTATTTACATTATTCGGACTATTGTCCTCATCTTTGTCACCATATTTATTACAACGTTACGGCCTTTCAGTCTCTGTCTATATTTCTGAGATGAGGTATTATGTACACTATTTACATTATTCGGACTATTGTCCTAATCTTTTTCGCCATATTTATTACAATGTTTCGGACGTTGTACGCTATGGCCTTTTTCAGGTGGTTGGAATGTCGAACTTTAAGGTAATAACTGATAACTGACATCCATTAAACATGGTACGTGGAACTAGAACAATCTATCCCCATGAGCGAAATATTGGATTCAGTTCGACATTCCAACCTCCTGAAGAAGGCCAGACCGTATAACGGACGAAACGTTGTAATAAATATGGCGACAAAGATGAGGACAATAGTCCGAATACTGTAAATAGTGTATTAAAGGGCAGAATATTAAAATATACTTTTCAATAACTTAGTCTATTAGAAGATGTAAAAAAGAAATAAAAGATAAAAAATAAAAAAGATTTTTAAAAAAATTTGCTGATCATCGTAAGCTATTTAGATATATTTCAAGTAACTTATAATAAAAAGCAAAGTTAACACCATGCTGTCAAAAATAACAACGTATAGAAAATATATTTTTTAAATATTTTTTTATTTCATTCTTTTCTTTCACTGAGTCGGCCTTTTCACTTCCTGGTTTGCTAATGGCGTTAAGATAATCGACAATATTTATATTGACTGGTCAGCTTAAAAAGAAAAGAAAAGAAAGAAAAATAATTCTTGAACAATTTTTGCAGATTAGTCTTCATTAAACTTTCCTCTAACCCCATTTGTCAGAATCGAAAAATATTGTTTTTTCTTAATACTTTTAGAAGTGTGTTCCTGTTCATAATATTAATATAATGTCAAATGAATTCTTGACTTCTGAAAGAGTTATCTGCTCTTTGTTCTTATTCAGAAACTGTACATCGTCCTTGATAGATACACATTAATACCAATTGAGAAAATGGACAACATTAGAACTATTCAGTTATTAATGATAAACATGACATTTTAAATAAAACAAAATACATGTAACTCTTTAAAACGGTGGTGATCAATTTGACACTGTATTTATATTATGAACAGGACCCCACAATTTTATTGATTAGTTCACTCATCGATAAAGTCAGTTGCTAGGCATCGATTATCGCTTTAAGAAATCTGTAAATAAAAGAATTCAAAATGTCTGATAAAGATCGTTTGCATGACAAGTGGTCAATGTGTAAACTATCAGATAAAAAAACAGATATATATATATATATATATATATATATATATATATATATATATATATATATATATATACACTCTTCGGTAAAGCGAATCGAGTCCTCTCAGTTACTGTGTGTTTATCTAAAAATAAATATGCTAAGATTCAACTTCGTCTCCCCCGTGCGCCGACGGCTTAGTGATAGAATCTCCGACTGACGCCAATTCAGCCGGGTTTCAATCCGAGCTAAAGGCAACCGGACGTCTAGCCACACTGAACAGCTGTGATACACCGAAACAGTGTGTTTGTGAATGACAATATATATATATATATATATATATATATATATATATATATATATATAGGTGCGATGAGCCTTATTAGTTTTAATAAAGAGGAGATAATATTGCATTTGAAACCAAATTAGTCGTTCACACAACAGTAATTTTCAGTCGCCTGAAATATATATATATTGAGACATGTTTCGTTGAATAATTTAGACATGTTCTGTCTACTTATTTTCATTTGGATACTTTCCTATTCACGGATGAGCTTTTTGGTATCATTATTGAAGGACGACAGGAAATTGCCGCGTTGATACATATTTCTTTTATTCCGAGTACTTTCGACATAGCACAAGAGGCGGTAACTAAGTATGGCTGTGAAGAGATTTTTACGAAATAATATAAAACAAACTCTTATTAATAATAAATTCCATAACTATATTGTTGATGAACAAATAGAAATGCTCCATCAGAGATTTTTAGAATAAACAAATAGAATATAATACTTCTTCAACTAATCCCAATCATATCAATCTTTTATATCGCAACCAAATACATTCTAATTATAAACAAGACGAAAATATCCTAAAATAAATTAATAAATACTAATATATTTAACATGGACCATAGTAAAATATAAAATTAATTGTATGCTACTCTAAATCTTGTACATCTAATACAATCATTCATAATGGCTCTTCTCCGCCCACTAACGTGTTGCAGAAAAAACAACACCGTCTATAAATTTAAATGTCCTCTGGGAGATTGTATTTCCAACGGTAAATATAATATTTATATTGGACACAGTACAACAACGTTGTCTCGGCGGCTAAGTTTTCATTTGAATAATATGTCTAACATTTCTAAACATTTACAACATACATATCCACATTTGCAATTCAGAAAAATTCATTAAAAGAATTAACATAAAAATTCTCGAAGCTATCTATATTAAAAAAATTGAAACCAAATGTTAATAAAATTAATTACTAACACTCCACAAATGTTTTAAAATGTGTGCAATATTAGTCTGAAATGCTAAGGTTTGCATTAATAGTTTTTTTTACTCCTTATTTCGTAAAAGAAAACTCTCCACAACCATACTTAGTTACCTCCCCTTAAACAGTGTCAGCGATTACGCACTGACTCAGTGTTCTTCACTTCACAAGTAAGAAATTTAACTTTCCGATGAACAAAACAATTTTGTCTTTGGCAATAATGAACACTACAATATTTCTCTTGCAATAAACAATACCCTGATGATGACATTGTTCTATGTCGAAAGTACTCGGAATAAAAGAAATATGTATCAACACCACGATTTTCTCTCATCCTTCAATAACGATACAAAAAAGATTACCTGTGAATATGAAAGGATCCAAATGAAAATAAATAGACAGAACATGTCTAAATCATTCACCGAAACATTTATCGATGAAAACATGCTTCCGAAATACACACACACACACACACACACACACACACACACACACACACATATATATATATATATATATATATATATATATATATATATATATATGTTTCATTGAATAATATATACATATTGTGTTTACTTATTTTAATACTAATCCTTTACAGTTATCTAATCAAGTTTTTGATATTAAGATGAAATTCATCAAAGAAGACGTCGTAGATTTAATTTTAAACCAAGTACTTTCGATCTCTTCTAAGATCATCTTCAGGGGTAAATTACAACTGATTAGACAACTCGAAAAGCTCAGTATAAAAATAAGTAGAACTATATGTTTGAGTGAAGATATGCTATATATATATATATATATATATATATATATATATATATATATATATATATATATATGAATAAAAAAGAAAAGGAAAACTTTTCTTTAGCGATGCGTTTCGCTCTCTGATAGACTTTATCAAGACAAATGTAATGAATTATAAACAGAAGTAATTTTTTAATCATTTCATCCCAAACAAGGTAACAAGGCCCCTAAGACGTAGGGGAAATCTGGGTGTTAAAGAATATAAAAAATAAAGCAATATTAATGGCAGAGAACAATAAAAGAACAAGAGTTAAGAAGGCAGTAGATAACGATTGATATTGCATTTAAATTTCTGAAGATCAGTGTTGACTTGTCAGCAAGAAGCTCGAACAGGGCTCCACAAGAAGAAGGGCAAGCGGAGAAATTGTTAACTTAATATAGAACTTACGATTATATCTAGCTATTTCAAATGCAAAATGAGGAAACGTTGCCCTCCTTCTAGCATCGTGATTAAATTCGTAAAGTCGAGGCACCAAAGAGTAGAAATATCATTAGGATTTATAAACAAATGTACAGATATCATGTCGTTAGGTTTTAAAAATTATACGAATTTATAAACAAATCTACAGATATCATATCGTTAGGTTTTCAAAATTATAAGGATTTATAAACAAATGTACAGATATCATATCGTTAGGTGTTCAAAATTATTTATAAGGATTTATAGACAAATGTACAGATATCATATCGTTATGTTTTCAAAATTATAAGGATTTATAAGCAAATGTACAGATATCATATCGTGAGGTTTTCAAAATGATTTATAAGGATTTATAAACAAATGTACAGATATCATATCGTTAGGTTTTCAAAATTATTTATAAGGATTTATAAACAAATGTACAGATATCATATCGTTAGGTTTTCAAAATTATAAGGATTTATAAACAAATGTACAGATATCATATCGTTAGGTTTTCAAAATTATTTGTAAGAATTTATAAATAAATGTAAAGATATTATATCGTTAGCTTTTCAAAATTATAAGGATTTATAAACAAATGTACAGATATCATATCGTGAGGTTTTCAAAATGATTTATAAGGATTTATAAACAAATGTACAGATATCATATCGTTAGGTTTTCAAAATTATTTATAAGGATTTATAAACAAATGTACAGATATCATATCGTTAGGTTTTCAAAATTATTTATAAGGATTTATAAACAAATCTACAGATATCATATCGTTAGGTTTTCAAAATTATAACGATTTATAAACAAATGTACAGATATCCTATCGTTAGGTTTTCAAAATTATTTATAAGGATTTATAAACAAATGTACAGATATCATGTTAGGTTTTCAACATTTTGAAATTTTAAAATGGTCGCAAATATTCTTCAGGCTAACTCTGAAAGTGATATAATTTAATGTCTATTAACCAAAAGTGATTTTGACAAAATACGATAGCTACACTCTCAATAACATTCCGTTAAATTATGGTATCCTTTAGTTCTACTTGAACTTATTTCTATATATAATTTAATAATTTGCTTATTCCTACTGGTTAACCCATAGCTTGAGGGAGACGAGGTGGATTCATACTTTTCGCAAGGTTGCAACAAACCCGATTTAAATTGGAACTCGACTTCATTCATTAAACCACCCGCACACCCAAGATTACGACACCTGGTATTCCAAAGCTGTATTTAATCCCCAAAGAGAACTTTTTCTGCCTTCCATAAGCATGGCCGATGCTAACCACCATAAGATAAGCATGGCCGATGCTAACCACCACGAGAGCAACTCTTTGCGCCTTCTTGGACATACGTTTACCTCAGACATGAAGATGAATGTTTATATTGAATCAACTGCTAGGTCTGCTGCTAGGAAAGTCGTTTCATTGTGTAAAGCCAGACAATTTGTCTCGTCAGAATCCATCTTGCACGTTCATAAATCGGTGATTTGTCCGCGAATTGAATATTACAGCCACTTCTGGTCTGGTGCCCTTGCTATATATTTCGAGATTCTTGACAAAATCAGTCATGTAATTGATCCTAACGTGGCATCTCGACTTCATTCACTGCCATGACGTGGTTTCTCTGTCTTTTCTATAAATATTTTGATGGCAATTTTTCTGATGAGCTTTCCTCCTTATTACCCCGACTGCATTGATTGTAGGCGTACTACAAGATTGGCAACTAAGTTGTCGTCGCTTTACTGTTAAACTAGCTATATGTAACCCTAAGTTCTCGTTTCTTTTCTCACAATTCTCGCCTGTGGAAATCTCTTCCGATTTCTTGCTTACCACCTACAATCTATAAAAAATTAAATCCAACACCAATCAACATCTTCTGCCTTCATAAGAAGAAGTTTCCGATATTTTCTCTCTCTTTCTGAATTTTGTTCTTTTATTTTCCATTCTCCTCACTAAAATATTCATATTCTCTTTCGCTTCCAGTAACTTTTTTTTTAAGCTTTTCACCCCAAGCAAGGCTGGAAGCCACTGGCACGCAAGGGGTTACAGAAGGTTTGGAGGAAGAATAGATAGGAGTGGTAAAGGAGAGGATGTGGAGAAAGATAGTGGATCGATCAAGGCAAGGGGGTTACAGAAGGAGCGAGAGCAGATAGGAATGAAAGGTGAAAGGATGTGGAGAAGGGAAGTGGATAGATCAAGGCAACTGGAGATGTCGATTGACATTACATTTGAATAGTTGGAGATTATAGTTGTCAGGGAAACAGGAATAAGGAAGGGAGTTCCACAGGCGAGAGGTGCGAGATATGAAGCTATTGGAGTAGAAGAGACGTCTACATCTAACAGTTTCAATGGTGAAGGGGTGGGAACGGGATGCCAGCCTCGTAGGACGTTTAAATTCATGAAGCCTGGGAACCAGCGAAAGCAGCTCATCGGAGCAATTACTGTGAAAGTATTTGTAAAAAAGACAGAGCGAGGCGACGGCGCGTCTGTGAGAGAGCGACTGCAGACGAGATGACAGATCAGGGCCAATTACATTGCATATCCGTCTCTGGATCTTATCAAGAACACTGAGGCAAACAGCAGGGGCTCCAGACCATATATGGCAGCGATACTCCATGCAAGGGCGAATGGTCGATTTATAAATTTGGAGGATCGATTCCGAGGAGAAAAATTTCTCCTTGCGTATTTGTAGCATTAACGCCTTGCTTGGGGTGAAATGATTAAAAAAATGGTATGACTATAAACAGATTCAATCACAACGTCGATCTAAGAATGCAACACGCGAAATAATGATTATTTGAGAAAAAAAGATTTGGAATATGGGCCCGGAACTAAAATCAGCAAATTAACGAGTAGAAAATGGCTATGTAAACAGCGTTTTTTTTTGTTTTTTTTTTAAATAAAAATAAATGATAAATGAATTTTCATCAGAACGAAATAATTCAATCTTGTTATCTTGATTTTCGTGAAACGTTATATTATAATGACAAGTAACATAAAGTCGGCTGGAGTTTTTGTTTTATTGCTGGACGCTCTCGTCCGTCAAAAGATCGATTCAGATGTCGGAAAAGGTAAGGTTGAAAAGGTAAAAAAAAATTAAAAATATTTCTTTAGAAAAAGGATCTCTCAGGCTTTGCTAACGTCGACATTTTTTCAGAATCGCAAGTTACTTCGCTTTCTATGTGCCTTCAGGACGTTGGCGATCAGGGCTCTCCACAATTTGTAACTTTCAGCAAATTTTGACTTTTGTTATCTCTTCTAAACCTTGCTCCGCCATCCATTTCCTCCAGGTAGGTTATGCATTTTTTTACTCTTTCCCTTTTGCCTTCTTTCTATCCTGTGAGCATCAAATTTCCCAAGCCATCTTTCCTCAATATGTGAGAAATTTCATCTATCTCTTTCTGATGTTAAGTATAAGTGTATTTTTTGTTGTCATTTTCTCTAAAATTTCGTCGATGCTCACGTGTTCAGTCCATGATATTCTCAGGAACCTTCTACAGAACGATATTTCTGTTGCTTTAAGTTTCTTTTGCATCTGTGAGGAGATTGTCCAGCATTTACTGCCATATAACAGAACTGATATGTCATAACAGTTAAGTACGCTTTTTTTCTGCTATTTAATACTTTGTATTAGCGTTTGGAAGATATCTTTTGCTATCTCAAAACCCAAATCATTAGCCTAAAAACCCGTCATGCATAGTGAAAAGTAAATTTATTCAATAAAATCTAGATTTGCTTCAGCCACTGCCTCCAGACGACTTCGGAATCTCCTGCAACTCTTCTGGGCGATCTCCTTGTTTAAGTTGGTGAATACGGACATAATCATTACATTTAATTTACAAAGAGTTTTGTTGGTCTCTCGCTCAACTGCGTCTACACATAATAATCAAGGTGGTTGCAGTCTGGGGAGTTAGGTAGCCAAATGTAAGGGGTGATGTGGTCGCAGAAATTGTCTGACAGCTATGACTTGGGTTTCCTGCTTGTGTAACATGGTGCAGAGTGCTGTCGCCAGATATAGGGTCTTCCAGCCATCCTCTTGAGCCAGGACAGCACTACCAACTCAAGGCACGATGTAGTTCTCCGTGTTGAGCCTGAAGCCCACAGCAATAAATTCTGGAGTTCTTTTCTTATCAGAACAATCAGAGTGAGTTTTCAGAGCTACCGTACCATCGTAATCCCCATTAAACTCATCTAACTCTTTCCGAATCCTATGTACTGTCCTCAGATTGACACCCCAAAATTCTAAAATGTTTATATTGAAGCTTCCGGCGCAAATGTCAAGCAGTATAGCGTGCCGTTTCCAAATTTCTGGCGGAGTCAATTGCGTCATGGTGTTTTTTTTTTCTCACACATGGTGCTCAGCTGACCTTACTATACTGTGCAGTCGACAAAATCAAAAACAAATAACGCATGCGCGAAACTTCTCCTCCATTTAGTTTTTTCGTTATAATCAGGCATCAACAATATTTGCTATCTAATCCCTGTTGCAGGCGCCTGTTCGGGCACATTTGTTTCTCTTCAGCACGCACAGAGCTGACGTATGGTTCATACAGCAGACATTAGTCATAAATTCATGAAGAGGGCGAACTACATGGAATGATCAGCAAACGAACAACGTCAGTAGCTCAAACCCTCTCTGCCACGATGACTTAAGACTTCGTGGTAGCACAACCATCAAGAGAACAGTTTCGTTTACCAAATTCCACTGACTTGAGTCAAAATTTCCCAACAGTGCCGCAAGTTCGTCTCCCTCAAGCTGATCTCATCAAGAATTCTCCTTGACAAATCGACCGCGGTGAGATTCGAACCCGTAATCTCATGTTCGTTGATAAAAGGTTAATTTAATATTAACAGCTCACCTTAAAAACTCAGATTAATTACTGGGATATTTTGCAACAAAAACGACTTCCTGTGTTAAAATGTATGAAGAGAACATGCGCGTCAAACGGGCAGAAAACGATGAAATTCGTTTTTAAAGATTAGTTTTGTGCATATCTTCGTTTTTTGATCACCGTGTATACTCGTGTATGAGTTGACTTTATGTATCGTCAAGCTTTTAGGCATGATTTTTAACCCTCCAGAAAAAAAATCCCTTGTGTATATTTTAACCGTTCACCAAAAAATGCATAATTTTTAACCTCTTCAAAAAAAAAAAAAAAAATTTCTGTGTATAGTGTAACCGCCTAATTTTTGCATAAAAATACATCATAAAAACGCGTACTATACACGAGTTATACGGTATATACAAAACCTATAAAAATGATAATTTAACTCTTTAAGATTATAAAAATAAAGAGGAATAAAGAAAATATTACATTCTTGTTTACAGTATGATACTCCGTAAAGCATTCCATACACGATGCATTCTTTGCACCAAACCGTCAACGTCTTCAAGTATGACTGCAAACATAACGCCATCTTTGTCTTCCAGTTTTGTTAGCAGATAAATATTTCATAAAATGACGTAATCATGAATTGTAGTAAACAATAACTTCATGACCACTAGATTTGCCAATTATTCATTGAGATTCAAATTATGAATGAATGATGCCTTATATTAAATCAATTGATGATATAAAACGTCATTTATGCTGCCGGTCATTTATGGTGCCGACCATTTATGGCTTAAACAGAGAAAATTAAAATCATTTAATCAATGTTTAACTCTACATTATTTCGCAAGGTCGTTTATGTTCTTCAAATTTGAAAATTGAACACATTCGCAACAAAAAAGCGGTAACTTTTCAGCAGTTTATATTCTTGTTCAAAAAGTAAAACCCAACAGCGTTCATTGAATAATCTTCGGTTTTTATGCGATGAACAGTGATACAAACACCCGATTATTTTACTTGTGTACACAGAGTGACTAAATAACGGAAGTGAAAGTGACTGAACAAAAACGAACCAATGCGCATGCTGAGTTGTTCGACGAACCAATGGACGCCGAGAAAGACAATGGCGCCTTCAAAGTCTTCCTGACATTTCAAACACAGTTTTAACTTAACAAAGAAATTGTAAGTTCCTAGACCACCAATTTATGTCTGGATTTCATTTCGGAGATCATGTTTACGAGGCCAGGCACAACTCTCTGCGCTAGACCCCCGCCCACAACCAGCTGACCCACACCCAACATGTCAATTCCGGCTCCCCACATCTCACTGCCAAAAATCAAAATGCGCCCCAGTATCGGCGCTGATGCAGGCAGCGACATGTTTGACACTGAGGTCAGTTTGGATTGGCTGTTTACAATGGATGTAATAGAGATGTAATGTAAACATGGCTGAAAGACGCCAGCGCATGCGCAGGCACACAAGCAAACAAACGCACATACTTGGATCTATCTATATATATATATATATATATATATATATATATATATATATATATTAATGAGATGAATTAATTATGATATATATATATATATATATAAGTGTATATGTATATATATATATATATTAATGAGATGAATTAATTATGATATATATATATATATGTGTGTGTATATGTATATATATATATATATATATAGAGAGAGAGAGAGAGAGAAAGATAATATTGCACAGTTAGTGCTGGTATTAATAAAATAGTGCTCGATGTAGACGAACATAGATATGAATTATATATAAACAATAAATATACATTTGTTATCACAGTGAAGAATAATGTATATATATATATATATATATATATATATATATATATAATTAAGTAATTCATCGAGTCTAGAAATCTCAACAGAATACAGAAAGAACTGGACGGCCGTTTCATCCGATATTTTGGGATTCATCAGCAGTGCGCATCCACTACCGAAAATTGAAACCCAGACAGTTACGTTGCCAGGCAAATGCGATACCAACTGTACCAACGGGCCTCGGTGACGGAGAGGTAGCGAATCAGACTCGATATAGCGCCGCTCGATCACATATTCCGTGGTGGAACTCAACTGAGTTTCCTTTTTTACCTATAGGACTGTGTCCCCTCGAGCCATGACTACTATCACCAAGCCGCTCCTAATTACTTGTATACTCTCAGCAGTTATAATTATTAAAAAGCCACAAAAATATTTCAATATATTCACACTAAGTAAAAACGGCAGCTTGTACATTTTCCATCAAATCAATGTAATTCTCACAAGTCATCATACACACGCATGCGCAATAACACTCCCTTTTACTCTCTCTCTCTCTCTATATATTTCATTTCACTCTCTCTTTTCTCTCTTTTCTCTCTCCTTCTTTCTTTTTTATTTCTTTCCTGTATGAACATTAGTGATTATTTGAGAGTGTGGAAGGTTCTAGCAACAACACCAACATTTGTAAACAACGTTTGTAAAAGAAAGAGATCTTGGCTTTACCCAAGGACCTTAACATGAAATAACGAGCCAAATTCAGTAGGAACCCACCAGCTGTTTTTTTTTATCGACAGGCTATTTGTGCAGCGCTAACAAAAATATACATACGTCAAAATACACTAGAGAGTATATATATATATTAATATATATTTACTGACAACCCTGCTTTGAGTTTTCTTCCAGTTAATGGTTAATACCTTTTACTTTCTATGTTTGCCTGATTTTGACGTCTCCAATTCGTAGCTCGTAGCTTGGGCTGCCCCTTTTGCTAACAACCATATATTCTTTCTTCTTAATATTTATGGTTAATCTTTTCTTCTAGATTTCCTTTACCACTGTATCTAAAAGTAATTACAGTTTTCTTTTTGTCTTTCTCATCAATGGTGTCATAAACATATCGTATGTCGTTAAGCCTACGTTCGCCAATCACTGCGTAACAGTTTTTATTATTTTTTGTCTTTAGCCAGTAAGTATTATTTCTTGATTGTTTCTGTCTAGAAAGCAAAGAAAATGCCTGTTATTTCTATCAGACTTTGCTTTTGTAATCTGGACATCGATGTTTTGAAACTAACATATTTCCATTGCCTTCCAGACATATTCAGCGCTGAAGCGTAATTTTCTAGAACTTTCTAGGAGTTTCAAATCTTTCTAAAAGTTTCAAGAATTTCTATAACGTTGTTGCTACCAAGGATCGTATAACGAAACCATGATGGGAGACTATATTTGGCGGTTGATTCGTGAGTCGTGAAAAAATACTCACTTCTATATTTTTGTGGTTTCTCTTGTATAATCCTAGAAATGATACTTTTGAATCATATGTCATTTGGTTCCTCTGTTGCATCAATAGGAATGAAGTCACACATTATGAAATTGACAAAGTTCGACAATTATTTTTGAAGACATTTTTTAATGCTTACACGTTCTTTTTTTTACGGAGGACGGATATTTTCTATGAAAATTTCTCGGATATCCAGGCCGGTAAATGTCATAAATACTGTTTATTATAAACAGAGCATTTACTCAAATATTTGTATCTATAAAAAACAACGTGAATAGCAATCTTCACATTTGCCACTTTTCCCAATGCGAAGTGGTAAATTTTAGAAATATTGTGGGATTATCGCTACCCCCACCTTCATTTTTACGCACGCGCGACTTTTCACCCCTTCCTCTCACATTCGGCCGGTTATAGTAGTAAACCGTTGTCTTAGCCGAAGATGAGGAAGAATTTTTTTTTCGCGCGCTTTTGCGCTGACGTCACGGCAAATTTGGCTTTTTCAAGTTAGTCGCCCCTAGGTCGTTTGACCTGGCCGGGCAGGCTCACCTTATCCTCTCGCCGGTGAACCCATAGATACTGACAGAGAATTTTATTCGGTAAAACCTTGCCTAGACCTTATGGCTCGTCTCGGTATCTTAACGCATACGACACGGTCGTCACTTTGCGATGACAGATTTTTTTGTCCCGGGGCTAACATCTTTATAGAGCTGCCAACTTCCAGGAACTTTCAAAAAACTTCCAACCTGATGAACAAGCATTTTTCATATTCTTCGAACTGTACTTTCTGAACCAGTTACTTTAAAAGGAATTACATACACTCACAATTATAAACTCTCGCAGTGAGTATTTTTTCCTTGCCGTATGTTATTATGCATTACAACTGACTTTCTGACCTTCTTCTCGAGGAACCTTTTTCCCGCCATTAGCCATCTTGGATTTCAATTTTGGCGCGGAATCTTATCTTGTCAACTACCATATTTCCAGCACCTTACTGAAGGCTTAACTCAAGACAATTAAATTTCATTATTACTACATTTCCAGTAATCTCACTGAAGACAATTTACTAATCTACTTGGGCTCTTCTTCAACTATATTTCCTTTACATTTACTGAAGGTCTTCACTGAAGACACTACTTGTTAAACTCTAATAAAATATTTGTTTGTTCTTAACCTTTTGTTGTTTTGCCTGTCTACTTCTTTTCACTTTGTACGTTTGTACGGTGGAAAGAGCACGTCTTTATATTTCTTTTTTTTTTACTTTGTTTGTGGATTCGGTAGTCGTGTGTAGTGTCTGGCACAAGGCCTTATTTTCGTAAGCCAGATCTGCACCGCTATCGGGTCCGCAACAATATCATTATCCTGGTCACAAAAGCAAAGTTTGAAGGTTATCTTAGCCATTCTTCATATTTTTTAGATGTAAGCGATAGGAAATATTAGTTACTATTCAAGGACAAAAATTCTGTTACATAATGATAATAAATACATATGCAAGATATTACTAGCGAGTTCTTATGGAGTGCTTCACGGTTTTTCTTTATGACAGACGAGGCTGGAGTTTCGTAAATATCAATTACCGTGCACATCGTTACTTACTAAAAAACAATAACAGAAAATAAAATTGAAGCACCGTGAAAGATTTTGGTATGGGTGCACTCTTTACATGTTTGTGAGTCGTAAATAGTCTGATAAAATTTTCTAGCTCTTCGGCCAACTTTCGACGGAGTAAAACTTAGGCATCGTCTATGTTTCATCTTTAGTTCAGTGGTTCTTAATCTTTTCTTCATCAGAACCCCTTTTCAGTGTTTACATTTTGTTGCATTATATAGACGCCAATCACAAGAAGTAAGCTGTGCCTGGAACAGTCACGCGTAACTCATGGGGTGAAACAATAAAATGTGCTGTTTTTTTTTAATTTTATGTTTTTGCCCCATGCACATATTGCAATTGTTTGTCTATATTCCTGAGAGGAAGTATTGTAACTATTTCCACTATTTAAATCGTTCGGACTGTTGTCCTCGTCTTTATTGCCATATTAACGACGTTTCAGCCGCTGTACCCTCTGGCCTTCTTTAGGGTCTATCTATATTTCTGAGAAAAAGTATTGTAACTAATTAAACTATTTAAATCGTTCGGACTTTTGCCTCATCTATATTGCCATATTCACGACGTTTCAGCCGCTGTACCATCCGGCCTTCTTCAGGGTCTATCTATATTTCTGAGAGGAAGTATTGTAACTATTTCCACTATTTAAATCGTTCGGACTGTTTTCCTCGTCTTTATTGCCATATTAACGACGTTTCAGCCGCTGTACCCTCCGGCCTTCTTTAGGGTCTATCTATATTTCTGAGAGGAAGTATTGTAACTATTTCCACTATTTAAATCGTTCGGACTGTTTTCCTCATCTTTATTGCCACATTCACAACGTTTCAGCCGCTGTACCATCCGGCCTTCTTTAGGGTCTATCTATATTTCTGAGAGGAAGTATTGTAACTATTTCCACTATTTAAATCGTTCCGACTGTTTTCCTCGTCTTTATTGCCATATTAACGACGTTTC